>JAAIXI010000221.1:912460-1008704 GCA_013403645.1 Heliconius nattereri
CCTCACAGGCAGCCACGTAGTGCTTGCTTTTCCCAACCGGTGTCGCTGTAAAAGCCAATAGGGCTAACAGCATTAACCGTCAGAGAACCAAGGCCCTGATGTCGTTCGGAGCTACTACTGGCAAAGTAAATTTAGAAGTGATTGCACGTACTATGGAGTTATACAATAATTATAATGTATTTCCACGCGACATAGTTGGTTACATCTTTCGTTTAAGTATTTTTTGGTAAGAGAATAATAGGTAGTCTGTTGTTTATAATTTCTTTCGTTTAAGTTTGCTTTTATTTGTGTTATTTATTTGTGTTTATTTTAAAACAATTGGAAAATCCTTATTTGAATTACGAAAATGCGGGTAGCATTAGGGTTTAATAAATTTTCACACTATCTTAAGTGCTTTGCAAACATACGTTATATGAATAATTCAGAAGTCAAGGCGGGCGAAGCCGCGACCGGGTCGCTAGTATGTATATAAGAGTCTATCAATCCCATTTTAGCAATAAGCCGGATGGCACCCATTGTCCCGGTACCGGCGACACCTCGCCTAGACTAGGAAGATATAGGTACTTTTATTGAATGATTATGTTACATAAGATATTGAGTACATTTGATTGGAGTAATTGGAGTAATGTACGGTGAAAATGGAATAATATATACGAAAATTGTAAAGGTCGTCGTGGCTCAGCGGCACTAGGGTGTGACTGTAACGTGATGGTGGGTTTGATCCCCACTCGAGGAAATTAAATATTTATTTACATTTATATTTTCATGTCTTCGCTCGCCACTCAACACGCAATGCCTCCAGAATTCGGCAAAAAGAGAACGAGTGGAGAACGGAGTGTTTTAACACTAAGTCCCCTTTCTCTACCCTGCTGTGTGCGGGATACAGCGTGAAGCAGAAAAAAAATTGAAAAATGATCTATTTGAATTGATTATTTTTCAATTTTAGGCCAGTCGTGGTTTACGGGTTACTAAGTATATAAAGTACGTATATATATAATGATTACCCAAAGTAGTAATGGAACCCACGACCATCGCGGATATAGTCATACACTGTCCCACACACTGAACGTTATTAAAGTTAATTTACTTATGTAGATAAGTAAGTATAAGTAAGACTACCTTACTAACATATTTTATTTTATTTCATAATAAAAAAAAAAAAAAATTTTTTTGTATATAAGCAGTAAGACTTAACTGTTTATGTAGGTACATATAAATTATATGAACAATGGTGAACTTTGATCTGCATCCTGAGAATTATTATTTCAATTGCATATATAAATCATACTTAATGTAACATTTGTAAAACGCACGGTCATGGCACAGTAGTACAGTGTATGACGGTTGGGAGTTCGATCCCCACTCGGAGAACTGGGAGAAATTTCACATCTTCATTCTGATAACAAGGCAAAGCCTGCACTTTGGAGTAGGCTGGGGAAACCTGAGAACCTAGTTAACACTAGGTCTACAATCTATTAGGTATACAATCCGTTCCCACTTGCGTTCTCCTAGTTATTAGTCACGTTACCAGTTCGAAGAAATGAAAATATTAAATATTTCATTTCCTTGATATGAATCGAACCCAGAACCTGTCGCGTATATAGTCGCACGCTTGCGCCCCTGCACCACGACTGGCCTCAATGTCCAGTTTTGTATATATTAAATACTAGCGGACGCGCGCAGCTTCGCCTGCTTAATTGTACCCTTAGGGGTGAATTCTAATAAACCATGAAACATGTGTTCAATAAAATATTTTTAAGTCTAAATTTCAAATTTTATAAAAATCGATGGCGATTTAAAGATTTTTCCATACAAACTTTCAATCCCCTATTTGCACCCTTAGGGAATGAATTCTAAAAAACCATGAAAAACCATGTTTTCAAACCATGAAATCTATTTAAGAGTCTAAATTTTAAATTTTATAAAAAACGGGGGCGATTTAAAGAAGAATCCATACAAACTTTCAACCCCTATTTCACGCATTTAGGGTTAAAATTTTACAAAATCCCTACTTAGTGGATGTCCAGATTACGAAAGTAAACATCTGTCCAAATATCACATTTCTACCATCAGCGGTTACGGCTGTGCGTGCGTCTTAGCTCAGTCAGTGAGGACAAGTCCTTTTATATATTATATAGATTAACTAGCGACCCCCTCGCAGCTTCGCCCGCTTTAACTACTAAATTATTCATATAATGTATGTTTGCAAAGCACTTAAGATAATGTGAAAATTAATGAAACCCTAATGCAAAATTTTCGTAGTTCCTATAAGGATTTTCCAATTATTTTAAAATAAACACAAATAAATAACACAAACCACAGAAAACTTTAACGAAAGAAATTATAAACAACAGACTACCTACTATTCTCTTACCCAAAAATACTTAAACGTAACCAACCAACCAAATGTAACCAACTATGTCGCGTGGAAATACATTATAATTATTGTATAACTCCATAGTACGTGCAATCACTTCTAAATTTACTTTGCCAGTAGTAGCTCCGAACGACATCAGGGCCTTGGTTCTCTGACGGTTAATGCTGTTAGCCCTATTGGCTTTTACAGCGACATCGGTTGGGAAAAGCAAGCACTACGTGGCTGCCTGTGAGGAAAATTAAATAGAATGCATCGGCCGGGAATCGAACCCGGGCCGGCCGCGTGGCAGCCGAGCATTTTACCACTGAACCACCGATGCGTGTAAGGTAGGCGGGCGCGGCGGACGCAAAACGTCGCGGGGGGCGGAGGGACGAATGGCGAGTGGCGAGCCGTTTCGCAGCAAGGATTTTTTGATATTGTAACAACTTCTAAAGTACTTATTAAAATGAAAAACAGTAAAAGACAGTTTTGATCTACATTAAATGGCCAACGTAACTAATATACTTATTTATATGCTGAGAGCATTTCTCTAAAACTATTCGCAGCTTCGAAATAGTGTAAAAAGCAAATTGTATCTTCGTTTAACGTTAAAAAATAATAAAGTATTTTAAAGGATAAAGATTAATACCATTATGGAAAAATATCCCTCACATTAAAAAATATATTGAAATTATTATTTTTTAGACAGAAATATGATCACTACACGTTATCCTTAAAAGATACGAATATGCTGTCGCGGACTTTTTTGTAGATCTTATTAAGAGAAATAATACTCCAGTACATTATTTTCATGTAGTACTTACCATTAAAGCAGCGCATGCGCGAAAGTGTATCAACGGGTAGGACTTTATACACATTTATCTTATTTATGTTAACTTACATAAGAATGTACAAATAATAAACTATATATAAACCTTCCCTGAGAAATACTCGACCTAATGGTGAAAACCGCATCAAAATCCGTTGGGTGGTTTAGAAGAAGAAGAGTTAGAAAGTTCAGACAGACACGAAAAGCCACTTTGTTTTATAAGATATAGGATAGGATAGGATAGGATGCTTATTAAAATCGAAAATATATACCTAGAGGTAATTATAATTACTATAGTGAATCAATATTACTATGCTGAGGTCAGTTGTGGCGCGGGGGCACAGAGTGTGACTGTAAACCCGACTGGTTGAGGGTTCGATCTCCACTCGAGGAAATGATATAATTATTTAATTTTATATTTTCATTACTTCCCTCTGGTTAGAGGCAAAGCGCAGCGTTGAACTCCTCAACACGCAATGCGTCTAGAATTTGGCAGAAAGTGGAGAACAAAGTGTCTTAACACTAGGTTCCCTCTGCCTACTCTGCTGTGTGCGGGATACAGCGTGAAGTTAATATAGTGTACCCATAGTAGTTTTTGTAGACGCGCCTAATTGCATACAATGACCTAATAACCGATGTGTCAATCTGGAGGTTATCAATTTAAATTATATAAGAGCCGTAGAACGATTGAGAAATTGATATCGACCTCAAGCCCATCTCTATTTTAAATAAAAATATTATATTTATCTGTTGTGTGTGTGTGTGCGTGTGTGTGTGTGTTTGTGTTTTAAACATTTTTTGCCAATCAGAAGAAATATGTTTTGCACTTGTATGCACATAAAAATGATCATATCCCAATGTAGATATAAATAAATCCTTATCATTGTTATTTTATCATTAAATCTGATGGTTAAAATAACTAATATTGACGAATGTTACAAAATCTTATAGAAACAAAACATAATACTAAAAAAATCAGCTAGTAATGCTGCATGCTATTTATATCAACACAGGTTGTTTTGTTTCTTTAAAACAATTGAAATCATTATTTAAATTATGATAATAATATAGATAATATATTAAAATAACGTAGACACCTTTAATAACCAATTAAGCTATTTAAGCAGGCGAAGCCGCGAGCGAGTCGTTAGAATTTAATGAAGAGGAGGAGAATTTAATTTAATCAGGTAAAGCCACGCTGGGCCTTTTAGAAAGAATGAACGAGATAATTACAAAGTAAGACAAATCACCGTGATTTTTAGGCAGACCAAGGGTTGGACCAGGTTTAGTATTAAGACACTCTGTTCTCCACTTTCCACCCAGATTTCGAGATGTGGCGTGCTGAGCGGCGTAAATCAACGCCGCGATTCGTCTTTCAGGAAATGATAATAAATTAAACATAATAATTTCTCCGAGATGAGACCGCCAAAACCGCCAGACCTTGTTCCATTTTACTACAATGGTCTCAAACGCGGTAGAAACTATTTCTTTTCAGTGTCCTATAGCAAGAAATATACAAAAAAAATCCGAGTGTCAATACACTCTGTTTACTCGCTTCTTACATTTATAATAGCGGCCAATTGGTGCAATGTTGATAAAATTGTTTTTTTTAACAAACAAGTTAAATATTACATCAATGTATGCTAAATAAGAAAATTTTCTTATATTTACATAAAATTTATTCGACAGTCCTAAATTATGTACATTTCTCAAAGGGACTAATATTTCTTAGTATTTATAGAAATCCAAGGCTCAATAAGATACAATACATCTGTACTTTGATCCCTTTTATGCGGTTATGTTAGCACTCTATAGTCGATACCGTGTAACTTATACGATATCATAGAATAGATATATTTATTGGGGTCGCTGCGGCGCAGTGGGGCAGTGTCTGATTGTAAACGAGACGGTTCTGGTTTCGATCCCTACTCGCGGGAATGAATTATTTTCATTTTCTCTGTGTGGTAACAAGAGAAAGCATGGCGTTGAATTTCTCTATTCAACATACAATGTCTCAAAAATTCAGCGGCATGTTTGGAACAAAGTGTCTGAAAATTAGGTTCCCTCTGTCTATCTTTCCTATGCTACTCGTATGATACATTTTTACTAGTAGTCTTCTGCATAGATTCTTTAAAATGTTGGTTAAGTCAGTTAAGTTATACTTACAGCATGTCTCTACAAAATGTCTTCTTCCATATATAAACCCACTGATATCGATCTCCAGTCATCAAATAAATCGCCGAAGCAATGATAAGGCTTCCAAGGAACGGTGAATTTTTCACTAACCATAGTAAAATTCCGCATGTTGAAGCTATTGTCGTAAGTATAATATATTTCCGATTCTCCGCCTCTTCGAAGCGAACTTCTGTCTTTTCCGCCATAATGCCTTTGCTTTTAGTTCGTTGACATAATTGTGGAATCTGAAATGATTTTTTTATTAGAAATTGTTTAGCTTTACGTTGTGAAAGAGACTTATACTCACTGGGTAGATCAATTATAAACCTTCACTCTTTAAATCGCTTTATTATGAACACTTTCTACTTAGCACTTAAACTATCACTTAATAACGTTTGCTTAGAGCTTGCTGGCAGTATAACAACGTCGGGAAGACTGTGTTCAATACTGTTTTGGGGGTGTTTTTATAGGTACAATTTCCCTCCAAAACTAAACTTACCGGATGTATCTCATATTTATAATTGACAATAAAGATAGTTTCAGTGCTGCCAACACTTAAAACATATTTCATATTAAAAATATTTACTTGCCGTTAAATTAATCTTATTAGCAATACTTATTTTTAAATAACAATCTTTATTTTTATTAGTAAAAGTATTTCATTTAATTTATAATCTTATAACAATATCATAGTAACTTTCTACAGTTTTGACAATATAATTGACAATCACTATCAAAAAATATTTAATTGAAGTCAAATTACTAAATCATATTGACAATATTTATTTTTAAATTATATATTAATAAAAGTACTTCATTTATATTTTTATCTTCAGTCATAATAATATCATAACAACTTCTCTTTATTTAAATACACAACTTACACATTTCGTTTCATTCTAATTAATCATATTCACATTTTTACTACAAACTCATAATGAATACTACCGCAAGTTGTGTCAAGCATAGTAAATTATTACTTTTAATACTCAATGCCTTCAGAATTCGGCAAAAAGCGAAGAACAGAAGTGTCTTAATGGGAACGGAGTATCTTAACACTAGGTTCCTAGGCTCCGTTCATGTGCGGAAATACAAAAAATGTAAAAATCATTTTAATCAATTGAATATCATTTCTATGACTTATATGTATAATATGTGTGTAAGTATGTATGCATATGCATATGCACTAAAATGTTATAGTAAATAACGTACTTTGGTCGTGGCGTGTTTCATTACATTCATTGACCTATTTCATTCTTATATAACGAGATAAATAATTATCACGTGGATCGTGAATGAATATTTGTTATATATCTATTATAAATCAATTAAAAATAACTAAGTATTTCAAAACTATTAACATTATTTAGAATCTAATTCGATCAAGACAAAAAATAATGTTATTTCATAATACACTCGCGTAGCTTAACACTGTACCTATTCCGAATTTACCAGGATACACCGAGGGAACCAAATGCTAAGACACTTCGTTGACAATGGACCGCGGAATTTTTAATATATTATATGTTGGCTGGCAGACCTAGTGGCAGTCCCACGAGTGTGAATCGAACCTACATCGCAGTTACGTCTGTACCACGACGGCACAAGTTTTAACATTGATACAAAAATATAATCTATCTGATAATCTTCATACAATAAAAAAGTACCATACGTATCTAACAATGACATGTGTTTGACCGGATGCTATAATTTTTTAAATTGCGTACGCGCAGATACCAGTGTAAGGGGACTGGAGTCAAATGGCGTGAATGAATGTCACTTTAGCTATATACATATATATGTTTGTGTGTATGGGAGAATTTCTTCTAAACATCTCATTCTCACACTGTATCCCACAAATAGCAGTACGTAGTTGAAAGAGAGGAAAATAGGAACCTAGTATTAATACACTCCGTTCCCATCAAGACCATTCCACTTGCGTTCCGCCTAATTCTTGTGTGTTCAGTGGCGGAACTCAACGCCGCGTTTCGCTTCATTATTAAGCGAGTAAAATGAAACTAGTTATTAAATATATTATTTCCTCAAGCGATAATAAAATCTCCAACCTGTCGCATTTACTGTCACGCTTATGTCCTTGTGCTACTACTAATAATATAATACAAAACGTTCTTCAGCCAAAAAAAGTTTTGCAAGAATGTTTATGTCATCGCGGTAAATTGGAAAAAAAATGTTTCAAAGGCAGAGGGAACCTTCACTACTTTACGCTCCTTTACTATCTATGCGAGCTGAGTGGCAGGACTGTACTCAGCGCTTTGCCTTATTACCAAAGTGAGAAAATAAAAACATCGAATATTTCATTTCATCGTGAGGTAATCGAACTCACAACCTGTTGCGCTTACACACTCGCCCCTGTGCCACGACTTGCCTCAATGAACGATGTTGTTAACAATAATTATAAAGATAAAGGAATCCAGAACAGGCCACTCAAGTTAAAGTAAAATGTTTGTAGCTTCAATCTTTTTCCCTCATAGCAGGGAGGACAAAGAGAACGTTGTGTGCATCTTAATGTAAAGTTCTTTTTGAGGGGATCCAACCTATAAATAACTATCAAGTATAGATACAGTCGTTTAAAGTTAGTTAATTTTTTATTTATTGATTTTAAGACGATGTGTCCCGAATATAGCGGAGTAGGCAGATAGAACCTGGGAACCTAATATTAAGACACTTCCTTTTCTTCTGGTCCTAAAGCCTCGTTACCGGAACGACGAAATGAATATATTAATTATTTGATTATATCGAGTGGGAAACGACCCATACATGTCACGTTTACAGTCAAACGTTTATGCCTCTGCCTTACGGCTCGCTGGCCTATTTTAAGTAAATAATTTATTATTATTTGTATTTGAAATATTATTTATATTATAATAAAAAATATGTTTATTTATTACCTTTTACACTAAGCAACGTGTTAACACTCTGACTAGCAAAACACAACACTGAGTCCCGAATGAGTACTGATGTTGTGTACTAGATAGTGTAGTAAAGTGGGTTTAATATCGATATTTCACTATTTTTTAAAAATAATCGTTAAAAATAGTTGTGTAAATACATAAAAATTTGCACAAAGGAGTAAATACAAACATTAACAAACATTGAACATTAAAGAGACGGGGAACTACATGAGGAAGGACATCATACAAGGGACGGACTAACTTAGGACAGGTAAAAAGAATATGGGAAGGTGAACCTTCATCCAGGCCAGAAACAGTCCGTTTAGTCCCACTCCAAAACAGAATTGACTGACAACTGTCATTATAGAATGACGTCTAATATATTTGTTTATTACTAGAGAGAATAGAGATAAGCGTGACCATACATACAGACAGACAGATAGACAGACAGAGAAGAAATTTAAAAAATATATTTTTGCTTTATATTATTATTTTTAAGTGCTCGTCTATCCATTTCATTCAAAATATTAAATGTACAGACAAAATATTTTTACTGTTTAATTATATGCATAGATAAGTTATTGATAATTATATTACACATCATTAGGTTTTGTTCCAAGTATAAAATATTCAAAGTGCGTTCATTATCAGTTAGTCAAACTGACATTATCAGAATCTTTATGTCGATAATTTATTATTCATAATCAAATGTTTATATTAAATAACATAAACATACACAATAACATATCTTACCACTGCAAATATAATTAAACAATCTTATCATATGTACTCTAATGCACTTTAAAATATTTTTTATTGTTTTAGAACATCTTAATAAACTTTATTGTAAGTTTAGATCCACAGTGATTATCTTATATGTATCATACTTGTATGACTCATATAAAAATAAATAAAACTTTTAAATATAATTTTGAATGATTTATTAGTATAAGCCAAAATCAGTATACTAACTAAGATATATCTATTTTATGCAGTTCAAACGAGTCTGTTAAAGATTAGTGTGAGTGATAAAGATAAACATTCTCATATTTAAAAGAAATTAAGAAAGGACAGAATGCAAGATCAGTGTTAATTAGAACAAGTTAATAATAAAAAAAAATAGTAGATTTTGAATTTTTATTATAGAGACGGAAGATATGACCAATTTTAGAGTTTAGGCCGGTTGTTGTTTGCAAATAATGTTCATCCAACAACTCAAAGCTGTTAAGGTACAAGAAGATTCAAAAGTATTTGCAAAAGATTATTTGACTAAATAATATTTTATACTGTACGTAACAATGCGTACAGCGGCCAGTTGTTGGCACAAGCGTGTGACAGTGAGCGGTAGTTGTAAATACGATTTTCACTCGAGGGTATGCCACATTTTGTATTTTATTCACGAGGCAGAACGTGACGTTGAATTCACCCTTCTTAACACTAATGCCACCAGAATTTGGCGGAAAGTAAGAAACGAAATTGTCTTAGTGGAAACGAAGTGACTTTTTTTCTTTTTTTTCTGTTTATTGGACCACAAAACAAAATACATTGACATAAAGAAAAAAATCATAAGCATAGTAATTACACGTGATTGCATTTTTCTAGATGTAGACACAGCATGCATTTTAGTAAACAAAAATAGCCTAACTTATGGTAACCGTGAAAAATGAAACTAATACACATACATATATATGTAAAAGTAAAATTTTAAATCTTAACAATTTTAAAACGTAAATACAAATACTAATTAGACAACTTAAATAATAGTTACAACGAAAATTATATTAATTTTAAAATCTAAACAATTTCTTTCAACATACGACGTAGAGAGGATATAGACATATGATTGAAAATGCATACTTAAACTTAAAGCATATAACATTATATGAAGCAGTTATGCGATGCAGGGGTGAGTGGCTTAAGACATTGGTTCTAGTGAGAGGAAGGCAAAATGTTTTTCTTTTTCTGCCATGTATACCCATGTATTCAATTTTTTTAGTAATAAGTCATGTTTTACCATATTGAACGCTTTTCTAAAATCAGTATATATAGCATGAACCTCTTTTTTATTATCTAAGGCTTCCGCGATGTCAAACACATATGAAACTAAGTTAGATGTTGTAGATCTACCAGGTAGGCAACCATGCTGGTTACAGTTTATGTATCTACGTATATGAAATAATATAAATTTGTTGACAATTGCTTCTAATATTTTACCACAGTTTGATAACAGTGAAATAGGACGATAATTAGTCACATCACATGCATCTTGGCCCTTATGAATAGGTGTTATATAAGCCTCTTTCCATTTAGATGGAAATATTTACCAGATTCTAATGACTTATTGTATATTTTTATCACTTATCACTTAGTCCCCAGGCTTCCTCCGCCTACCGTGATAATTTTAGGATAGAACGTGAAGCTATTATAACAAAAAAAATATAACATTTCGATTTCGAATCGAACATAAAATATATTTATTAAAAAATAAAATTAAAAATGTCGATATATTATGATCACTTCACTACAAAAGTTTATCGGCCTCGCTCTCCTCTGCCAGTTATCGGCGCTTGAGCATTTAATAATTTCTATTCTAAATTCTACTTTATATGTTTATACATAAGAATCAAATTCAATCGAAACTTCATTACTAACATGTCATAATTGTGTTATTTGAATTTAAATTTTATTTCAATATAAATAACGATTGAAATAGAAGTTATGAATAAAAGTTAAGAGATATTTTTTAATACCAATGTCAATTTTAATATCATACACATAAGGCTCAGCAATTCTTTGTTTATATGTATCAAATCTATTTTTTTGTATTAAAGTCATTAATTAATTTAAATATTGATATATCTATTTTCCACGTTATATATTTTTATAGAAACATTTTTTTAGCTTCACGCTGCAACCCCTACATACTCCGTTCCCCACTTTTCGCCAAATGGAAATGAAAGAAATCATTCATTCATAGTTCAAGTGGAAATCGAACCGAGAACCATCGTGTTTACAGTCACACGCTTAGTACGTACAAATTTGTAGTATAATATATAGCCTCATAGACATATTATGTAGCCTTAACTTTGGTAATATTATAAAAAACTATGAAAGGTAAATAAAAGTCATGTGTTAAAGAAATGATATACTGCATAAAAGGTCATCTGTAATCTATACAATATATAATCTAATAATTATTTATATTTACATCTATACATAGGAAATTATTCTACTCTTACTTAATTATTATTTTGTTCAGGTTTTTTTAGGGTGATATAAAAATGTACTTTATGTTTTTTATCGCATACCTAGCAGGGTAGACAGAGGGAACCTTGTTTTGATACAATTCATTCCGCAATAAATTTTTGAGACATTGTCTGTTGAGCGGCGGACTTCAACGCTTTGGCTATTAGCGCGGGGAAATGAAAATATTTCAAAAAAGTAATTTTCAATTGGGGTTTTATTGCCACGTGATGAACTCATTTTAATTCCTTTTTGCTCATCATGATCTTGTGTATATCAGAGTAGGCAGAGGGAACCTGGGACCTCACGTTAAGGCACTTCGTTCCCATTAAGAAACGTGCGTTCCCTATTTTCGCCAAATTATCGAGGCATTGCGTATTGAGTGGGATAACGCGGTGCTTTGATGCGTTACCAGAGCGAGGAAATTAAAATATTTAATATTTTACTTTCTCGAGCGGGATAAAACCCGCAGACTTGGCCCCAGCGCCAAGTCTGGCCTTTTACTTAAATATATTATAAAATATCTTAAGACTTGGGAAGTTTTTTCTTTGGCGCTAACAAAATTTGTATAACATCAATGGCCAAACCATTCGTTTCAGGTAAGTATTTTATACAGAAAATAGTTGAAAATACACTTATTAAAGCGAAGAAATAAAATAATGGCCCTAACCCAACGGCCGCCACTATGGGATTGAATACAAACAGTATTATAAAGTTGAGGAACCACGCGAACTGTACGGCTACCATTGACATGACGCTTTTGACCTGAAAAATAAAATAATTGGAATTTTATTATTATTAATGTAAAAAATATTAGATATAGAAAATATTCTCCAATAACATCCAATAATTCCAAACATACCTCAGGCAAGAACAGCTCAGCCACCATCATATATGGCACAGTACCAGCACCGCAAGTGCAAGTTACGCAAAACGCGTACATCAGCGCCGCAGTCAACCAGTGCGGGCCCCAGTGCAACTGGACCTGCGTGCCGACAGCTATACAGCAGAAACCGGCAGCTATTGACGAGTAGATCATGACCGGCTTTAAAGAAAGTAAATTTTGTTATTTAGTTGTCTTTATTGTCCAGTTTCGCGTTTTTTTTTCTGGGTAGGCAGGGTAGGCAACAGGAATATAGTTTTAAGGCACTCCGTTCTCCATGTTTTATAAAATTTTCGACGTATTACGTTTTGAAAAGCGAAACTCAACGCCACGCTTTGTTTTATTACCAGCGAGGAAATTAAATTATTCCAAAGAAAGTAAGGAAGATTCTTTCCACCTATCCTGCTGTATGCGGGATACTGCGTGAAAATAAAAAAATAAATAACAACTTCAAAAAACAGAGTAAAAATACTTACTCTACGTCCCCAATAATCTAATAAATAGGCGGAAACAAATCCTGATACAGTATTCGTGATGGCAAAGAAGATGCTCGTCAAATTTGCCGACATATTCGGTAAGGCTTCCTCGAAGAGCGGTTCGGAGTACACTTGTATGATGGCCAGGCCTTGACCGATAGCTATCACGTATAAAACAAGGGTTATTACTAGTGCTCTTCGTGTTGATTGGGACTTTCCTGCAAACGGTAAGATGAAAAAATAAGTTAACAAGAGTGTGATTGTAACAACGGTTGTGGGTTCAATTCTTACTCGAGGGGAATGAATTGTTATTTATTAATACTTTTGTATTTTTTCGCTGCGGTACCAGGGCAAAAATGTAGTGAGTTCTGCCTCTTTACACGCAATTCCTCGTAAATATATAACTCGAAGAACACTGTAGGTATATCGCATATAGCAGGATAGCCAGAAGGAACATATTCTCAGACAAGAACGCACCGCTTATTTTTTGAGACATTCCGTGTTGAGTAGTGAAGCTTAATGTCTCGCTTTGTCTTGTTACTAGAGCGCGGCAATAAAAATAATTAATGGAATGAATCCAAATTGTCAGAACCGTCACGTCGGTATTTCATATTTTAATTGACATATCACTTACTTATAAACTGCAGTAAAGACAGTTTTTGTTTAGTTTGAGATTCAGGATTTAGTTTCTTCTCCTCCGCAGTGTTGTCTGAAAAGAAAATAAGTTAGTTACCTTCTGTGTATCTATTCTATATTCTACTTCATATTTAACCTATCTACAGATATTTCTTATTTTTTTCTTAGTTTCACGCTATATCCCGCACATAGCATGGTAGGCAGAGGGGACCTGGGAATGTCTCACTATCCATTGGATTCAGGAGACATTGCGCACTGAGTGGAGGGTCTCCTTGTTCACGTTGGTTAATAAATCTCAAGCCATAAATTTCGTAGTCTGTTTACAGATTAAATTACTTAATCTTATTTGTGTACATGATATTTTATAACGCATTACAGTATGTGCCCGTTTACTATGTAGGAGATAAACTTAAAGCAAACATGTAAAATCTTTTTAAATTATTTACTTAAATAGTTCGTCTTATTGTAGCAATAAAATAGTTATCAGTCAAAGGTATGTAAGTAAGTCATGGTACATTTTGGTTAAACTGTTCATAAGTGTTCCTACCTGTGTTGTTTTATTAGTTTCCCGCTGTATCGTGTACACAATAGCTTAGGCACTGGGAACCTCGGATCCTAGTGTAAGACACTAAGACACTCCGTTTCTATTTACACACTTTCATTACCCATAGCGTGTTGAGTGGCGAAACTCAACGTTACGCTTTGCCTCGTTACTAGAGCGAGGAATGTTGAGTGATACAGTAGGTACATATAAACACGGTAGGCAAGGGGGTATGAACGGATTCAATCTTTAAAGGACGTTATATTAACCGTAACCCAAAAATTAGCCAAGTGCGAGTGGGAATAGGAACCCTCTTATGGTTGTCATATGGATATTTTTTTCGCAAATATGTGAACAATACAATAGATTAGATGTATTGTGAAACACTTAATTTCATCTATTTAGAGATATACGTCTGTATAGACATGAAGGATTAGTACAAGTTTCCTCTCTATAAGATTAGAAATTTAATAAATCTGATGTAAACAACATATTTACGTCACAAAAGGGAAGTAACATTTACATTTACATATAATATATTATATTCATATGTATGAATCTAAGAGATAAAAAATCTTTATTTACAAAGAAACATATTATATAACTTTTATGAAATGTACTTTGTGAAATGTCTAAATGAAATGTACTTTTCTTTTAGTTCTATTAAGGCGCTTATAGCAACGTAGGTAGCGGTAATCTAGTCTTCACCGTTCCCTACGCACCGGTCAATTTTCGAGACATCGTGTAGGTACTGCGTGGCGGAACTTAACGCTGTACTTTTCAGAATTATACTCACAACTATTGCTTCTACAGTTAAATGCTGTGCCACAGCCCCACGACGGTAGAAGTTATTTAAAAACATATAAGAAATTACAACAAATTATTTGTTTTGCCGCGATTTTACATACCATCTTCCATATCCGGATTCAAAGCTCTGCGTATGACAGTCATCTCATTTGAAACTTCTTTAGAAGTTATACTTTCCGATCTATAAAACGCTATGGACTTGGCGGCCTCCTGTATACGAAATATAATTAAAAAAATAAATTAAAAATGCTTAATACAAATGTCTTGCTGATGAAAAGCTCAGTTTCAAGTTTGATTCCCGATCAGGGGAAGTTATAAACTCGTGCAATTTATAAGTGCTGTAAGTACAAGGAGTCATTGAAGCCGACAGTTTATGTTCTTTCGTCGATTCAAAAATGCAAAAGTTAATTTAAGTAAACAATATTGTGAATATGAATTAAAAATATAGTGTACGTGATATTTATATATTTGTTATCTAAATCCGAACACAACAAAGAATTTTATATATTATGTTTTCTTTACAAATGATAAATATAAGAACAACCTCAAAATGAAGGTTTTTTCATAGAACATTAAAAAAATATATATTTTGTATAATACTCTATTATATATTTTTTTACAGTCTCCCGTCTTTTCCCGCGTAGGCAGTAGACAGTGGCAACTTTGTGTGATGTTGCTACTTTCTCAATACTTCGTCATTTTTTGTTACCAGAGCGAGGAAATAAGGAAATGAATCATTTCCCGAGTGGAAGTAAAACCCACAGTCGTCGTGCTTTCAGACGGACGCTGTGTCAGTGCGCTACAATGGGTCCTACCATCTAACCTTACCTTATTTAATTTACATATATATTACCAGGATCCATAAGCATTCAGAGCCAGACACTAAACAAAGGCACTAAATAAAGTTTTTTTTAATAAAATATCCTAATCAGAACAGAAAAAGAAAACAAAACATTACTCACATGATCCAATCCTTTCTTCATCAAATAAGTTGGTGATTCTCTCATAATGTTCAGCAATAGTATACCAAAAACAGATATGCCCAAAGATACATAATTCATAATATTGTATGAAAGGTTCCCTCCCAAAATGTAAGAGACCATTAAACCTAATCCATAAGAGATAATGGCTCCTGATGTCATAGACCCTCGTATAGTTTCTTGACAGATTTCGCTTATATAATTGGGAATGATCAAAAACATACACCCACCGAAACCAGCGATGAAAACTGATAGTAAAATTATCTCTACTCGTGGAAATGCCGATATTAGACCCCATGCTAACTGAAAATAATTATTTGTAAGTTATAAAATTGTTCTAATTTAGAAACCAAAAGAAATCAGCTTAACTAAAATCTAATTTTATAAATCTTTTTTTGTTTACTGATACGTGCTTTTAAATGTTTTCTATTAAATGTTTAGAAAATTTGTTTTTATATAATAATTATATTTTTATTATGACTTTTAAGAAAATTACAGAAATATAAATACTTACTACATGCGGCAAAGCACAAATCATTGTACAATACTTCCTTCCCACTTTATCCAGAAGATATGCTGATAGTGGCGTACTGAACAAGGCTGATATGGAGGACAGGCTGCCCAAAAGCGATATTTCAGTTTCTGTCATGGGTCGATTGAGCGGTGTTAAGTTAGACGTGAAGAGCTTCAGTGTGGAAGATGGCCAAGCATATATGAGACTCATGTTCAGGCATTGATAGCATACTAGAAAAAAATGTTTTAAAGAATTGTGCTAGAAATAGCGAAAAGTGGCACAAAGATTTGGACCATCACTTGCAAAAGTAAATTATTTTTTTCCATTCCACAACTTTTTTTATACATATATAAAGCGCGACGTTAATTTCCCCCCACAGAAAATATTTCAAAAATTAGGCGGATCTCTATCTCTTCTGCTATTTAGAATAAAGCAGGAAAAACAATTGTAAATGGATTTACTAAATCTTGATTCTGAAGAATCTGCCGGAGAGCGGAGCATAAAGTGTCTTAACACTAAGACCTTACCCAGTCATATATATATATGAGAGATACAGAAAAAAATATACTACATTTCCACTTTAACTACAAAAATATTACTTATCAAAGTGCAGCATATTTGCCGAAGTATAGACATTTTGAAGAATATTTCAACTCCAGGTGTGTAACTCCATGTGTCTTCTTCACTGACACATTGAGAACTGATCTTTTCTAATATATCTTGTAACTATCACAAAAACGACACAAATGCTAAATAAATAAATGTGAACATAGATTACATGTAATGCGATGGCTTTATTTTTGTATGCTGTTTTACGTTTTATATTATGAATATATAAAATACATGTAAAATAATTTCCGCTTTTAGGTAATCATTGAGAATACCGCGGAGCAGCAGCAGAGCATTTGATTGTAAACGCGACGATGGTAGCTTCGATTCCTGCTCGAGTGAATGAATTATTAGGTTACGTGGCATTAAGTTTCGCCACTCAACACGCGGTCGTAGGTTCCCTACGTAGATCGTAGCGTTGTATATATATTCCCATATATAGACTACCATCATGACATATAGAGTTCCATCAATAAGAATATCTCGAATCGAATAAAAAGCTAAAACCATACCGTCCTAAAGCCTTATTAAAGAAAAATGAGCGGGTACTACTTAGGTGGTTAAATAACTTAAATTTCCACCAACAATGATTTCATTCTGTTCTTTACAATGATTTTCAACAATTGTATTCTGTAATTACTGCGCTCCCGAAAACACAGCGAAATCATTTTAACTCTTTCAGCTCGCTAGATCCTTTCCGCCCGACTATTTAAGGTGGAAACACAAGTAAGAAGTTCATTCTTGCGAGTTCCACGTACTGCTTAATGGGCCCACTCCGAGTTTAGCATTTAGGTTCTCTCTGCCTATCCAATAGTACGAGATTAAAGAGAAAGAAAAAATGATAAAAAACATATATTTTAAAATATAATGAATGAATGAGTTTTTCACTCAGATCAAATTTTTCATGTATGCAGAAAAAGAAATAGAGAGATAGTAATTAATTAGTAGAGATTAGGATTGAAAGGATTAGGAGTAGGATTGAAATAAAGAGAAAGAAAGATAATAATTTTAAAGCAGATTTCCGATTAATGAAACCATTAATAAATTATTTAAATATCTGTGTCTGATAAGAATAATGTTTCAAATTAAGTTAATTCATTATAATTAACGTAAATTGTGGAGATAAAAAATAAAAACGTAAAAAATTATATAATATTAAAAAAATATATAGTATAAAGATACTATGACAAATATAAATAATAAATAAAACACTCTGACAATTTTTGATGCTTAGTTCTAGAACCTGCCTACCCTGCTATGCTGGTACAATCCTGAACTTGAGTCAATAAGGCATTCCTCATACATTCATCTGTATTTATTTGTGTAACACTAGAAGTGCCGAAGATTGAGACCCCCCTTGAACCGCCGTCGTGACAAATTTGTCCCATTCTACTTATTTTGTTGATTGTTGGTATAATACAAAAAAAAAAATTATTAAAATAATTCGTAAAATATGTAGACCATCTTAAATAATCAATTTTTATTCTTTAACAAACATAAAAATACCAAAAAACCAAAAACACAAAGAAAAAATCAAATATTTCATATACGTTCTAAGGTCGTGACAACTAACTGAATAACTGTTACAAAATTATAAGTTATTGAAATTAGTTAATATTATTATTAGGCCAAGTAATACATTAATATATTCTTCATCAGTGATACATCACAGATGATTAATAACATTGCGTGGTAATGCCTCCAGAATTCGGCGGAAAATGCCAGCGGAGTGCATAGCACTAGGCTCCCAGGTTCCCTCTACCTAACCCAATTGCCCACATTTGGTATCGAGTGTTTTTCTGAAATTCAAGCCTAGCTTAGTCATCCTTTCATCTGATACCTCACTTGAATTAGCGGCAAAATTTAGTATTGACACCAATTTTACCCCACTTTTCAGGCTATTATTTTTAAGATTTATAAGTAAATGTATAGTTTTCAGATTTTTTCCTGTACTAGTACTACTACTACGTACTAACTAGCATCTGTAGCATATACAGATGCTAGTTGCTTGTATTTTACTATATAAATGGTCATATCTTTTTTTAAGGGCGCTTTTTCAGGAAATTAAGGGACTGTAGATCGTCATATAGTTGATATTCAACTATATGAATATATTCATATGATATTCATATAGTTGATATGAATATCATCTCGATTTCTCCAAGCATTCCAGAGATAAAGACACAGACAGACGGATGGACCAAAAAATGATCTTATAAGGGTTTTTGTTTCCTTGAAAGCTACAGAACCCGAAAAACTTAGGCATTGACTGCTAAACCTACTATTAAATTTTTTTCCGCCCCCGCATCGCCCTTCTACCCCCACCTCGGCCCCGAGGCATGAAAATATGTATAATTATACCCTCAAATAAGAAAATAATAACGGCGGGACTAAAATGACCCAGCGGCAGTTCTAGGTAAATCTATATTTTTTTTCAAAAAGTATGACTGCTATAAAATTATTTATATTTTTAATTAAATAAAGGTGTAAAATTGGTTATATACAATCAAACTTGCGATTGGGACAAAAATGGGGCGGCGGCGCTTCTAGTGTTAATAAAGGATTACTTACAAAATTTAGCTCATTATACTGACTTCATATACTTAACTTTTCATTTCCCTAACGTAACTTAAAAGTATCTGCAGCCCTTCCAGGGTGGTGTACTAGTATAGTGGGTTCATCAACTAAACTATTACTATTTTATAACAATTTTATCTAAATTAATATATATGTATTTTGTGCAAAAAATAGAATAAAATATATTTGTCTTGTCTTGTGTTGTCTTTATAATTCAGTTTTCTTTTCAATGATTTTTTTTGGAATTTTATTTAAGGTGTATAACAACACCGCAGCTACAGATTAAGCGGATTTAAGTGCAGGTTAGGTTAAATTATATTCACTGTCTTCTGTAAAAGGAAGAAGTTATTCGAATTCAACTGGTTTTTTTATGTTTGTAACCTCAAAACTATTGACTGAATGGACCGACATTGATGATTCTTTCTTATTTAAAAGCTGGTGCTTTCCATGTATTCCCATTTTAATTTAGTCTATTTCATTTGGTCCATGAGAAAATAACATAAGTCTTAAATTTCATTATTAGCTAGGTATAGGTATATTCATGTATATTTTTGTTCAATAATATTTAAAGGATAAAAACTAACTACTAAATTAACGTAGCTAACATTGTATAATTGTACTAAACAATAAAATTGTATTTTATTTTCAATATTCTTTGCTGGTTGCAATATTTCTTGCTGGTGCTTCTAAGCAGAATTGCCTTCCGAGCCGATAGAAGCCTTATTTGCTTTCGGCGATTCAAAAGTGCTTACAAAGGTCTATTTAAATAAATAAACGAATCTTTTAAATTTTAATCTTTAGTAAGATATACCATCAAAATAATTATTAAAACCCGCCTAATTATATTCTTTATCGTTCACTCTTACTGAATATATCTTTATTATATCATCATATCTCATTTTGAAAATTATCAAAGTAAATACAGTAAAACCATGAACTTATTCGCTGTATATACGAGTAAGTAATCTTATAATAGTTACCTAACTATTCTTATATTTTTTAGGATAACATTCTAATGATGCGTGTTTTTATCTTTTGGCTGGCTTTTTTGTGGATAGAGAGTTGAGGAGCTAAGACACTTTACCTCCAGTTCACTAATGCAACTGTCTCCGACCCGATGGAACCTGCACATAAAACTTACCAGGATTTTTTTTAATCAATGTTGGTCCCACGACTCACATAGGGATATAAATAGAAATAGGGTTAGGATTCCCTAACTGCGCCAAATATTTATCTATGCTTAATAATAATAATAAATCTGAAAAATTTGTTTGCATAAAGGCACGTTCTTTGTATTATTCTTTACCGAAATATAACTTCTGCAAAATTTCATCTAAATCCGTCAAGTTTAATTACTAGCTATTTTCACGAACTTCCACATTTATAATATTAGTAAGATTTAGCTTTACCCTTTTTCTCTAGTATTCAAAGGAAGCTAAGTGTAAATGCACTCTATGTATGTTAGTATAGTAGCGGAATCCAACGTTGCGCTTTTTATTGTTACTAGAAGTAGGAAATGTAAATATTAATTCAGATCGAACTCAGAACCGTCGCCTATAGTCACGATGCGCTGCGCCACGATGAAATTTCATTTATGAAATACCAGGTAATAAAAAAAATATTTACTTATTTTACTGTACTATGAAGGAATATAAGAATGCACTCTATCCATAGAAAAATGAAACCAAGACATTTTAATTTAAAAAACAAATTTATTAATAAATAAAAAAGTGGTCAAACAATCACATATAGGAAGAGTCATAGCCTGACTCTGAAGTTAAGTGTAGATTATAGAGACTGCGCAGAATTGATTTTAAAATTCTTTATAAAACATGAAGAATGTTTATTTATTTTGTTCCTAAAAAAACATATGCAAAAATTCAGAAAACCTAGTTGCAGGGTAGCCATGGCACGTCGACACTAGTGTATACACAATGTGTACATACAATGAGGGTGAATTTTTGATAGATTCTAGTAATATATTTGTAGTCCACATTTTCCCCAGATGAAGATTAAGACAAGGCAACAGAGCATACTGGTCACCAGATGGTAAGTCATTGACGGCCTGTGAAGTGGAGGAAGACGCGCTTTTTGAAGGTATGTGTTGTACCGAATTTTAAATATCTCAGGTCTTTGAGATTTAAGCCCATAATCGTCGTACTGACGTCATTTATGAAATAATGATTGAATGATAATAATACATTTACTAATATGAACTTATTCATGTATTTAAAAATAAAATAAATTATCAATTTTTAAATAAAAACAAAAAAAGAAATACAAATTTAGTAATACATAATTTATTAGATTTTCTACAATTATAATAGTATTTGTAGACAATATAATATGTAATTAAAGTAAAGTGTACATAACTATTTTAGTTCTATAGTGCTCATTCAATTTTCTTTATCGGAATTATCCAGAAAGAACGTATAAGCCAGATTTACTTTATTAAGAGTATAATATCTGGATATACCCAGAAATGATCAGATGAAATACGTATGTATTCTCCTATCCCAGTAAGTGACTGTCTCTTTATTTCAATAGACATTATTGTTTTAGTCCTTGTCATTACATTTTCATTGTGTAGTAACTTTTCTAAAAATTCTAAGCCAATAAAAGTAAATATGACGATTATACTGCCCGTTTGGAGAAAACTTTTTGTATCATATCCACAGGTAATCCTTTAGTTTCGGGTAGAAAGAAGTATGTGAAAATCGCTGATAGAACGGAGAATGCTGCAAAAATGTAGAACAGTGGACCAAGACCTGAGAAATAAACAGTAAATGTGTTAAATTGATAGGTATGAGGCCACCGTGGTGCAGCGGTTTTCGCCTCCTGTGTGTAAGAATTAATTATTTTCATTTTCTTCCTCTGATAGCAAAACAAAGCACAGCGTCGAATTTCGGCACTCAATACGAAAACTCGAAATTAAACGGTGCATGGAGAATGGAATATCTCAATACTTGGGTTTCTTTTGCCTGTAGTTTTAATTAACTGAGGTTATGGATTTGACTTCAAAGCAATGCTAATCTATAAATAAATAAAAGCTACGTTTTAAATTCTTAGCGTTGTAAAAAGATTTCCCTAAATTATAAGTGTTACATCGTGATGTAAAATTTGTAATGGTTTATTTAAAATTTAGTTAGCTACCAGCCAAATTCTAATTGAAATTAAAATTAAAGGATTCAGAATAAATATGTAAAGGGGTATCAAACCAGTGTTATTTCTTTTTGTACTTACCCAATGCTTTAAGTACAGGATTGAATATGAACAATTCTACAAAACCACATAGGAAGCACCATTCAATTGAAATCATAGACGCCAAACTCTTTACCTGAAAATGAAATCATTTATTATCATTCTGTAGATTTTCCTTGCAAGTTTACAAGCCATTCTTCGTTCCCATTTATTATGACATCACGTGTGACTCATAGGAGCCAAGTGACAATGAAAAATGTCACAATGACGCGAAAAACTTGAGACTTTACGTTGGATATTGTGTATTCTTAATTATTCCTGATGACTAAGTCGATGAAGCCGCAGGTGAAACTTAGTATCTTATAAGAGAAAAATATTTTCAAAATGATTCCTGATTGTACCTGGCATCAATATTGGTTAAAAAAATTAATTTGTAACAACTGCAATTCTTTCTAAATCACATTTCCACTCATTAGGTGGACATATGTATATATTTTTTTCAGAATAGCCAGAGAACACCAACACCAATGCTATGGCAAACCTGGACATATTGTTTCATATCTATAGCTTTTGGTAGGCGATCAGCAAAATTATTATAGATTGTGATCACTTTCTCCTCTATTACTTACTTCAGGCATAAACACTTCAGCAGCAATGACGTATGGCACAGTACCAGCGCCAACAACAAAAGCGACGCAGTACAAGTTTATTAGAATAAAAGTGATCCAGTGTGGTCCCAGTTGCAAGTGTATTTGAAGCCCAAGTAAAACACAAAACACACCAGTGACCAATGACCCATACATCATTAGGGGCTGAAAAAGATGTCATATATTTTATAAACAACATAATATTCACTTTCAATTATTATTATGATAATTAGGTCCAAGCTCATTAAATCGGTTAATTTTTGTATTAGTTGAAATCTGGAATATTTCTAGATTAGACGATATTTGAAAATACACTCCATTGTCTCATATACTAGGACGGTATTTTAAAATATTTTTTAATAATACATCATACTTACTCGTCTTCCAAACCAATCAATGAAGTAAGCACTGAACAAGCCAGCAACCACTGACACCACACCAAGTATGACCGTCGATATGGTAGGTGATAGATTAGGTATGGCCTTCGCAAACAGAGGTTCAGCATACACTTGTACTACAACAAACCCTTGGAACATGGACGCTGTGTACAGCACTATGCATATGATGAGGGCACGTTGGCTTGCTTTTGACTCTTCTGTAAACAAGAGTAAAAACTAAATATTACAACATTTTTTAAAAGTATTACAAAATTGGTGTCATCGTGCTATTAATAATTCTTGAAAGGTTTCCTCGCACTAATACCAAGAACGAGGATGATGTTATGACCAGGTGTGTTGCTTGGGGAACAGAGTTTCTTAACACTCACTAGGTTACTATATCTGCCTACTATATCTGGAATACAAAGTGAAACTAAAAAAATAAGTTATACGAGTAGATACACGTACTCAAGTATTGCCACGATGATAAGTTCTTCTTAGGAGCTTCATCTGCTTTCAAACCCTTCTCCTTGTGGTGTTTCTGAAAAAAAACATCAGTATTATTAAAATATTATATTTTTTATTGGCAATCACAATATACCAGTCATCGCTTCAATTTCGTTTAATTTCGTTTGTGTGGACGTGAACTTTAAGAAATTAATTGGAAAATAAAAAAAACTAATCTCATTTTTCACCATGCACCATTCACGTCCATATTTTGAATATTCCTGTCTCATTCCTCGTCTGACTAAATTTTAAATGCTTAATTTTAACTTTCAAGTCCTGTAGTTTCATCTATGCATTGTCGGTCAGTAACTCAGTAACAAAGTGTTATATATATCTATAGATTACCATTTGCATTTGGTTCTTCATTTAGTAGTTGTCTTATGGTTCGCATCTCTTCCTCTACCACTTTTGAATCAACTTTCAAGCTTCTGTAAAAAGCTATCGCTTGTGCTGCTTTCTAAAAGTAGAAAAATAAAAACAATGAAATAACTTACAATTTTTTTTTCTTTGATTTTTAGGTATACAGGATAGACAGAGGAAACCTAGTGTGAAAACTCCAAGTTTCCCTCTTTTCGCAAAATTTTCTAAACATTGCATATTGAAAAGCGTAATTTAACGCCTTTTATGCCGTGTTACCAGAAGTCACTTCCTGTTCGACCACTCTCATTCGATCTTATGCACACATATATATTTACTGTTCTGTTCTGTTCTTTCTAATATGGCGTTCCGAGCCATATATATTTAAAACTGCCTTTTAGAAAAAAAGAGAAAGATTAATAGTAATTCTTTTGAACGTTGAAAACAGTAATTATTAATTGATAAAGCTAAACCATAGAATTGAGAACTAGGATAGACAGAAAAAACCTAGTGTTAAAACACTTCCGTTCCCCACTTTCCGAAGAATTCTTGAAGCATAGCGTGTTGACAATACAAATAATTCAACAAAAAAATTACCTTTTCCTTTCCAATTTGCATCAAATATATAGGAGAATCTTTCATAAAACTCAACAGAGTTACACCAATAATAGTCAGCGTCAAGCATATATAGTTCATCATCTTATACTCCAGAAGTCCTCCCAGAGCATAGGATACGAGCATCCCAATTCCGTAGAATATCATAGAAAGCGATGTCATAGAACCTCGTATGGACTCCTCGCAGAATTCACCAACGTATATTGGAACTATCAGCAACATGCACCCAGTCAAGCCCGATAGGAACATT
Source organism: Heliconius nattereri (assembly GCA_013403645.1). Taxonomy (NCBI): domain Eukaryota; kingdom Metazoa; phylum Arthropoda; class Insecta; order Lepidoptera; family Nymphalidae; genus Heliconius; species Heliconius nattereri. Next base: position 937,953 of record JAAIXI010000221.1, read on the forward strand.
GCGAATAAAACGGCCTCCACTTTGTTTGAAGCTACCACTATCACCCAGCAAGCCTGAAAAAAAAAGTCTTTCAGTTTATGTTTTTTTCAACTGTTATTTTTTTTTTCAAAAAAAATGTCCCTGGTGTTAACACACTCTGTTCCCAGTAAGACAATTCCGTTACCCAGTTTTCGCTGATTTCTGGAATCTTTGCGTGTTGAGTGGCGGTACTTAACACCACGTCTTGCCTCGATACCAGGGTATGAAAATATTAAGCAGTTTTCTCGAGTGGGCATGGAACACACAACCTAGTGCGTGTTCATTCGAATTGTAAAAAATATTATTTACAACGATATTGTAAAAAATATTTATTTAGAATTAGATTGTTTCAGAGATAGCCTTAATCTTGAATTCTATGGCGGCGTATTATGTGCATAGAGTACGTACATATATGCTTCCGCAACGTGGCTGTTATATTATATAACACGTTATCTTGCTTTTTTTTATTTCTCTTTTAAATTTCATTCTATGGACACTCAACTATGACACTCAACTGATTTTCGACTTATTTTGTATTGAGTAGCAAAACTCAAAGCCTTCGTCATTGCGCTTATTGCGCTTTACCAGAACGAGGCAATAGGACTTAATTAATTACTTTGAGTGGAAATCGCATCCAGAATATAACATCTTAATAAAAAAATATCTTAAAACTCTTTCTTCAAATACAATTTAAATATACTTGATACTTGTCCATCGAAATAAATCCCGAAAATAATATTTTTTTCTTGACGATTAAACAAAAATACTGACCACTTGCGACAAATAGAACAAGATACAGGATCGTTTCCGACCCAAAGTATCTAACAAATATCCGGAGAAAGGAGTCACTATAATCGCACTAATCGATGATATACTGCCCAGTAGTGATAACTCGTTCTCAGTCATAACTCTGTTCAAGGTAGTGTTGGGAGAACTGAAGAACGTTAGAGTCGAGGAAGGCCAGGTATACATGACACCCAAAGTCATGCAGATGAAACTGACTGGAATAAAAAACAACAAAATATAGGTATTATAATAATGCGATAATGAGCAAAGTGTGCCGTTGAGTTCCGCTACTCAACACCATAATGTCTCCAGAATTTGGCGGAAAGTGGGAAACGAAAGTGTCTTACTAGAAGACGAAGTTTCTAACACATTAGGCTATGGAAACACTATGTTCCCAGGTTCCTTCTGTAAAAAAATATTTATGTATAGATAAATAATATATTCAACTAATAAGAGCTAACGTTTTAGTGTTCTTCAGATGGCGCCACTTACAGACTAAGTTAGGAACTATAACTAAAAAAAATTGTTCTTTACCGAAGACTTAAACTTTTAATATAATTAATCTATTATCGTTAAAGAGTAATCAAATCAAAACTTTAAGTGTGTTGCGTGTTACGCTTTTTCCCTCCCTCAGGGCAGGTAGAGGGAATTTAGGAAACTAGTGTTAAGACACCCTGGACCCATTATGACACTTCCGTTCCCCTCTTTCCACCGAATTGTAGAGGCATTGCGTGTTAAGGGGCGGTACTCAACGGCTACTCAACAAGGCAAAGTACTTGTTACCACAGCAAAGAAACATTATTCAATATTTCACTTCCTCATATTCAATATTTCACTTCCTCATATTCAATATTTCACTTCCTCATATTCAATATTTCACTTCCTCATTTCATTCCAACAACCTATCATGTTTACAGTTGCACGCTTGTGCCTGCGCCACGACGCGACGCGACGCCGCAAAAACAAAGCTCAGCAAAAACAATTCAACTTACCGATGCCAGTAGCTATTACTTGGAATAAAATAGCCATGATTACTTCATTTAAAAAAAGAAAGACAAAACTAAAATACAGTATATACTGTACTAAAAAGTCCGAAAACCGAGCACTTGTTGCTCCTAGAGCATAATCTAAACTAAAGTAGATTTTTAAATCACCATCGTAATATTTAAGAAAACATCAAATATCTTGTCATTTTATTGTATTGATACGGTTAACACGTCTTGAGAGGTGACGATGACGTTGCATGTTCATTATTTTTATAAAATATAGATATTTATAATTGGATTTAAATTTTATAATCTTTTCTTTTTGCAATAAAAAATCTTGAATAAATACTTAGACCGTCGCGTCGTAGTGCTGACGGGCGGCGCGAGAGTGTCGAAACGCGGCGGTTTTGATTTCAACTCGGGGGTATATTCGAATTATTTTCATTTTTGCTTGATAGACAAAAGACTGCGTTGAGTTCCGTCACTCAACAAGCAATAGACGTAAATAAGGCCACCGTGCAACTGTAAACGCGATTTTTGTAGGTAGAATTCATTACTACTCGTGGGAATGAAATGTTTCTCATGTCTTCGCTTTGGTAACGAGGCAACGCATGGTGTTGCATGGACTACTCAATACATAATGCCTTTAGAATTCAGAGGAAAATGCCTACCTTGCTATGTGAAATAAACGGTATAGCTGCTTTGTTTTTAGCTTTAAGATCTATCCTGCTCATAGCATTAGCCAGATGCCCAGATGGAACCTGGGAATCAGTTTCTACTTCAGTTTTTCATTTACCACCGAATTCTGGAGGGTGTATCCCGTGTTTAATATATTCAGGAAAAGAAATTATCAAATAATTCATATCGTCGATTGTTAAACCAACCAGGACCCGTGTGCCCCTAAGACATGACTGGCTTCATAGTTGTAAGAACATACAAATATTGAAATATTAATTTTTAAAAAGCGAAAGAATGAATTTCAACAGTAGGCAGAGAGAACCTAGTGTTAAGGCACACCGTTCCCTATTTTAAATAATATAATATACATTTTGATTGAGGACATGAAAATAATTTAAGCATAATTATTCCTAGAAGTGGGCATCGAACTCACAATTGTCCTTACAACGACCGTCTTAATTTATTTTCAGGCTTAAAATGTTTATATAGCATGACGATAGATAATAATTAATTTGCGCATTTGTCTGTAATACTTATATAATCAGCTTCACTTTGAATCCCGCATGAAGCAGGTTAGGCAGAGGGAATCTAGTGTTAAGACACTTCATTTTCCACTTTCTACCAAATTGTCTAGGCGAGGATGTGGTGTTGAGTGACAGAACTCAACGCCGCGTTCAACCTTGATACCAAAGCGAAATATTATTAAAAAATAATTCATTCCCTCGAGTGGAGATCGAACCGATCCTTCATCCTGCCGCTGCGCTGAGCTCATGCATACTCTTGTTCATGCAAACTCATGCAAACTCAACGCAAATGAATGACTTGATGATATTGCAATTTTTATATTTACAATTTGCCAACCGACACTGTTTTTACGTACGGTGTTTATAGCCATATACGGTACATAAAATTTTTTTCACTTACACTTATTTTGAACCCCGTATCAATTCTGACATGTAGCTCATTTAACACTGTGGATGTACCCTCAGTATACAATATTTATTGTGCATTAAAAAACTTATTTTAAGAAGATATATTGGATGTAGAAAAAAATATCGAAATAAGCCACTAAAAGTCTATCGAATAATACAATAAACATATCGAAAAGGACAACATTAATATGCGATGTTGAGCTCCGCCACTCAACACGCAATGCCTCCAGAATTAGGCGGAAACTGGGGAAAGGAGTGTCTTAACACTAGGTTCCCTCTGCCTACCCTGTTGTGTGCGGGATACTGTGTGAAGCTAATTTACAACATTAATATAACAAATTGCTATTACCAAAATTAGTAAAAAACTCCGCGCAAAACCGAAAGTCAAACCTGTAATCTATACTAATATAATAAAGCGGAAGAGTTTGTTTGTTTGAACGCTAAGATCTCTGGATCTGGATCTGGAGTACTGGTCCGATTTACTTTAATTTTGTTTTGTATGAAAGCTGCATTCTTCAGAAGTGATATAGGCTATATATAACATTACATTACACACATATAATTTCACATGTGATTTATTCTGCCATGTTAATAAAAATCTTTATGAAAATAAATGGGTCATACTCATAAGAGTGTTATGTTACAATAGCAATAATAAATAAAAGAAAATAGAACGATTTTTCATTCTAAATTTGACTATGCTTACCCTCTTATGATAAGTGGATAGTCTACACATCAAAATTAAAAAAACAATATAAAGAAAAAATGACGTGAGACACGTAGAGCTAAACAAGATGCTTTTATTAGCTAATATCGTGCTATCTATAAAACAAAACATTGATCATCATCACCAGCTGATGATTTAAATATTAGCCTCTGAATCATCACCGGCTGCGAGGCGGAAGCTAATAACTACAACACAGTTAATACTACTGCAGTTATTACCGATTAATTTGAGAAAAAAAAATTGAGAAATGATCCCTTACTTAAAGATCTAATTAAGAAACAGAGAGTTTTTTTGAAAATGACGAAGAAAACTTAATTTTATTATTTTTTTCGATATAATAGTTAACCATTCATTATTGAGTAGATATTATTTAGTTTGATTAGGACTCTTTCTTATTGTTTAAGTATTTGTTACAGTATCATTATCGTTACGTCAACATTGTTTATAAATTTATTCATTGTTTAAATAAAGATTTTGAGTTTAGTTCCTTCGAGGTATGTAGAAAATAACTGAAACTATTATGAACATACAAATAATGATAAGAAAACATAGACTAATATGCTTGCTACTCAGTAATTGTAAGAAATTGTATTTTTCCTCTATTTATTACCTTACATTTTCAATGATCCAATGACCAATGATCCATAGATCATTAGAGCCTAAAAAAATGTTTTAGGTTCTATTACATTAATGGATGTCGCCAGATATTTTTTTTATATATAACTCCTATGTACACACAAGTTGCGCGCGTTGCGTCATGAAATATTCCAAAAAGTGGAAATAGAGAGCTAATATTTCCCTGCCTACTATGCTACATGCAAAACTCCATGAGAACCAAAGCTTCGTGGGAGACTAGCCTCCAGAGTGGGGACATTTGTATAAAAGCCGACCAACCTGGGGAATAAGTCACTAAGGGGCGAGCTACTCTCGCCGCCTTTTTCCCCCCGCCCACGCCCAACGCTGTCAAGACCAGTTCGTGGCAACGGCGATAAAGTCCAGTCGAAGAAAACAAAAAAAAGGGAATAAGTCATTCCACTACCAGCATTCGTTAAGTACTAGTTTTAGTAAAAGTTGTATTTTATTTAAATAAAATTGTATTTTTTCTAAAATAAAACAGTTTGAGATGTTTTACTCACACACACTCAACGCAGTTTGCCTGGCAAAGTGGAGAAAATAGTTCCTGCCCATTCGTGGGAATCCAACCCACGACCATCACATATATGTACATACGTTATCTCAACTACGAACATATTTTTAATAATAATTATACTTACACGCCTCCCACATCAATCGACGAAGTAAGCGCTAATAAAACCAGCAACGACTGTCACTATACCAAGTATGACACTCACTATGATACGGTAGGTGGTAGATTAGGTATGGCCTTCGCGAACAGAGGCTCAGCATACACTTGTACTACAACGAACGCTTGGAACGTGGAGGCTGTGTACAGCACTATGCATATGATGAGGGCACGTTGGCTTGCTTTAGATTTTTCTGTAAATATAAAAAGAAAATACAATTTCCTTTAATTGAAACTAATAAAATAAAGATTTTTTTACTTTTTCAGAGATAGCCTAGTATGTCATGTAATATGTCTTTTTCCAGGGGGCACTGAATTCTAAAAGTATTGTGTGTTAAGTGGCGGAACTTAAAGCCGCGCTTTGCCTTGTAACCACTATTCGTATATTATTCGTGTAACAATATTAGTAGAAGCTTAGAAGTACTTACATCTTGTGTCATATAAAATATTATACTATACTTACTATAAAATATTATAGTAAGTATATCTTTATATCTTATGTAAGTATTTAACACTAGGCTATCTCTGCCTTCTCTGTTGAGTAGGAGAGTCATAGAGAGTCAAGCTGAACAGAAACAAACAAAAAAATTATTACACGTAATAATATAAATAAAATGTAACAACCACCTTGCGGAAGCGTAACACATGCTGCCATAAAACATCAGGTCAAGGTTATCTCTAAAATAATCTAATCAAATATAATTAAATATTTTATTTACGTTTTCGTCTTATAAGCGATAATAAATGGTTTGAAGCCGTCGTAGCCTCAAAATCGTTTTTAATTATTTTCATTTCCTAACCCTGGCAAAAGATAAAGCGCTGTATGGAGTTGAAACACTCAGCACGCAGTGTATCGAATTTGATCTGGATAGGTTACAGAGGTAGGATTACCACTGTGAGAAGTGTGTATGAGTATAAGGAGACTATGTTGAAGAATCAAAAAAATATTAAAAATGTTTTCTTAGAAGAAAGAAACATAAACTAAAAGTTTTTTTTTATCATTTTTCAGGCATGCTCGGTGATAGATAGCATCAAACAAGGTGGAGGCTATTTTACTCGCAATGCTCCTATCGGGGCTGACTGCCAGTATTCTACTGGTAGTAACAATATACGTTAGTGAATTCTGCCAGGAGTCCATACGAGGTTCTATGACATCGTTTTCTACGATATTCTTCGGGATTGGGTTTCCGATTTCCTATTTATTGGGAGGTCTCCTGGAGTATAAGATGACGAACTATATATGCTTGATGCTGACTATTATTGGTGTAACTCTGTTGAGCTTTATGAAAGATTCTCCTTTATATTTGATGACAATTGGAAAGGATAAGGTAATTTATAGTAAAGTTCATGTATTGTACAAATCACTCTCAAGAGTATTTGTATTTATGCTCTATTATGCTTAAACAAGGGCTAAAACTGGATGGGCTGATGGACTCAACCTCGAAAAAATTTAAATATAAAACCTATTTCATTTCCTCAAGCAGGAATCGAAACCACACCAACGTTTACAGTCACACGCTTGCGCCCCTGCGCTACTATTGGCCGATGTATCGATTATGTTTTATTTTTTTATTTTGAGCGCGGTATTTGTTTCTCTATTATACGGACACTTCTCTATTTCAAAGCTACCGGTACTTTATAAGATATGCGGAGAACAGTTTGCCTTGAGTTACGTATTATTTTACTTTATGTTCATTTCAAAGATAATACACGATAAATGATTCAATCAGAGAAATCACCTAATATATTTTTATAATTGTGTCTCTTTTCGTGAGAATTTCGGGTTCAAGTGAACCAATTAAAAGTCCAACAAGTAGGTCCCTTAGAAAATATGAAAAAAAAATACTGTACACAGATAAGGTTGCCGATTAATGCGTAAGAATTATGGAAAATATAGAAATCTAAAGTAGAACTTTGGAATTAATTTTGATGGTTACAGGGCTATTGAATATGATTAACGGACTTCCGCCTTTGAAAGAGTCTCAAATTAATGGAGTGACTCGCCTACCATTAGATGGGCCCCATAAAGCCTATCTAGTGGAAGGCGATTCACGAGACATCACGTCCCCATAAAGCGACGTAATGTCTCGAATGCAACATCCGCGTGGTTATTATACAGAATAAGTAGTTAGTTAGGTACTTCCACCCTTTCGAGCATGTAGCGCTTGCGCTCCACTCTGCCTGCCAATCAAGGCAAGCTAGAGGCGGGAGATAGATTACAACTTCCTACTGGAGGTCTTAGATCACACAAGCTATCCTGCGGGCTTAAACTTACTAATCATTTCTAATTCAAAACAGCTCTCAGAAGCCATCCAAAGCCATAAGAAATAAATCAGAGTAAAACTAAAACATTCTAAAAAAATGCAACTTACTGATGTCAGTAGCGAGTACTTGAAATAAAATCGCCATGATTACTTGGAAAACTCAAAACACAATATGTGTTATATAGTCCAAATATTATATGATATAGTCCAGAAATATATTTAAGATATAATCCAAAACCGTAGCACTTGTTGCTTTTAGGGCATCATTCAAACTGTACTCGATTTTTATGGTATGGTTCTTTAAATCTGGCGTTCCGAGCGTGCCAGTTGGGCACATATCACTTCGCCAATGTCACGTTGTATGGAGAAGACACGAAACTCGATTTTTAAATCACCTTTTTAATATTAGGGAAGACGTCGACCAACTTGTCATTTTATTGTATTAATATGGTTAAGACGTGTTTGACGATATGAGTAATAGTAGTGTTATGTGATATAAATAACTAAGATATGCTGTTAATTTATAATACGTAAGATTTAAGCAATAAAAAAACCTTGAAAAATATTTTGGCTGTCATAATCAGAGGCTGTCCAGCCTTGCATTGTTTTCATATGTGGTGGTAGAAAATAGGGAAAGATTCCGTTCCCCACTTTGAAACCCAAGATACTCGTATTAACTCTTTATTTCCTGTGTTTACCCTGCTATACCTACGGGAAGAACCTTAGAGTAAAAAATATTTTATAAAATAGATTTCAGGAAGCTAGATTGCTGTGGCATTTTTTATTGATTTTTTATAAAAATATTATAACGGAAGTATCTAAATGAAACGGAATAGCGTGAACCTTAGCTAAACTAAGCTTTCTCGTGTACCTTTCTTCTTTATCCTTCATTATATTTAAAAATTTTAAGATAATTAGAATGGAGGAGAATAAAAGGAACTACTTGCTGTAAGCCGGTAAGCAATAAGAAAAATGTATAATATATACAAAAACAATGTACTTATGAAAATAATCTTATTCTCTTAGAATAAAGAGGGATTTACTCGACAGTCCTTTATCTTAGTGGTTGCCTGTAAGAAATCGCCGTCGGCCGTAATAAGACCGCCATTGCGCATATTATGCTAAATAATATATAACTAATTAAAATAACAACTTGTAAGGATTTATGTGCAATAAAATGTTACTTTTATTCTTTTAGAAAGGAGGGTAATGTGCTTATCAGTCAATTTATGTATGTATGTTTGTATGTTGTTGGGACCTAACGAGTTGAGCATTTTGATGATTTCTCTAATTGGTTCGCCTTGACCTTGTATGTATCACTAAAGAGATGAAATCAAAGTACACCATAGCGACGACCACACGCCATTTGATATTTATCATCAACAGTAGGATATCCGAAAAATAAATATTCGAAAACAAATATCTTCAACCAATTAAATATTCCCATTCACAAGCCCTATAATAATCAAATGGGCCGACTGTTAATCGGTTAATTCTATTTTGGAAAAAGCTTGTTTATGTGTGTAGAGTGTTTCAACTTTAAAATTATTTCGTCAATTGAAATAATTAAATTATTGACAAGAACAGTTAAATTTTATTATGTATGATTATTTAATGGGTAATGAGAAGAAGTAATAATATTCAGTCAGTCACATTTAGAACATCAGAAGCCCAGTCTAATAAGAACAAGAAGAAAAATAAAAATACTTTATGACAGAAACTGAATTCAAAAGCATCGTATACACAACAGTTTTCCATTTTACTTTTCATTGCAAACGTGCCTTCACGGTTTTTTCCGCGTAGCTGCGTATATAGAGGCAGAGGAAGAATGTGAAAATAGAGTTTGAACTCTAAGACCCTCTGGCTATCCAGGCGGGAAAAATGTAAAAAAAATGCCAGACGTCCTAAAGATTGTTTAAAATTGGGACAAAATACGCTATACTTCTTCTTCTTGGCATTAATCCCGGCTATTTCCAGGGTCTGCCTTCCTACTCAACCTACTCCATTTTGCGCGGTCTTAAGTGCCTCGGTGGTGAGTCCATTGGCTCTCATGTCCTGCATCACAATATCCAACCAGCGCTTCCTTCGGCGTTCGATATGTCTCACTCCAGGGGCTGATATAGCATGGCACTATCATCCGCATAACGTGGCCAAACCATCTCAGGCGATGCTTTTGGAATTTATCCGCTACGTCACGGACTCCAAGACTACCTCGAATTATTGCGTTACGATTACGATCATACCGTGTTACGCCGTACATCACCTTAGCATCTTCATTTCCGTGACGTAAAGCTCCTGAATATGCCGAGATAGTGCTGGCCAGCATTCACTGCCGTATAAAATAATAGGTATGCTCTTGTATATCTGCCGTCACCTCTGCTAGGAAGTCAGTCTACATCGGTCCATTCGGCTACCACCACTTGATCCGAGGCTGACGTTTCTAGGCTACTTTTTCTTCGAGGTGACGTTAAAGTCAAGAAGAAGACGATCTTGGGCCGTTAGGCTTTCGCCTGTAATTACTTTCCAGTTAGTTACTCTGCCCATATGACACCGTCTGGTCAATAAGTAGTCAATTTGAATTGAGTGGGACCCAATTTATAAGTAATAACTAATAAGGTGCTGAGGGTTCTTTTGGAGTAACGTATTCGCGACGGCCAGATCAGACGCAATATAGGTTCTCAGAATATTTTCTCCCTCTGTATTACGAAGACCGTATCTAAAACCCCCGTGAACACGTTCATACAGCTCAGCAGCCTTACTGACGTGACCGTTCAAGTCTTCCCCAACAACCATTTCGGTAGACGGAATAGCAAGTAGAACCTCTTCATTCTGCTTTCAGAATGACTCTTTTCGGACACGCTACAGGCGGCCTGCGGCGCATAGGCACTAATTTAGTTTGTAGTTACGCCTTCAATCAGCACCCTTATACGCAACAAGCTATTGCAACGACCATCAGCCAGTTCAGAAGCTCTTCTTCAGAAAGAACTACTGCCACACCGTTTTTTACCTGAGGGTGACCCGGTGTATACAAGCCGGTAACCCGTTATTGCGGGGCTTATTGCCCTTCCAGCAAGCTTCCTGGAGGGAAGCACACTGGACCCGAAGTCTTATAAGTACATCTGCGAGTTCTCTGCATCGTCCGGTTAGAGAGCCAATATTCTAGAGCTAGGAATTTGAAGTAAAAAACTACGAAACTGGAACCACATGCAAACTAAATGGACATTAGAAAGATAAAAGTAATTTTAGTTAATGTAATGCAAACTACCGGTACAGGCTGCACTAATCCTTGCTCAAATCTTCTTATTTGTTTATTGGAGGCCCCCTCCAACCTCAAACTTGCTCTTAAGTAGATACTATGCGTTTTTTCAAAGGATTTGATCAAGGGAATTTTGCACCAATTGGAGGCCCCCCAGGACCCGAGGCCCGGGGCGTGCGTGAGAGAATGGAGTTCTTTGGCTTTTTCGTTTTGTACTAATTATTTATTGTTGAGTAGCTTTATTATTTCTATGGAAGTTATAATTTTTTTATGAGTGTGACGATCTAAAGTTTCTTATGTTGTTTGATATGTTTTTCCTCTCCGAAAAATGTAAAATATGTATTTAGGATCAACATTGTGCCAAAAAAGTTAAATGCTTGTGAATATAGTCGAAAATATGAAATAAGACTGCTTATGATGATACAGCGTGAAGCTGTACAAAACATTACGATGTAAAGTTGAATATTTTTTTCTAATACCTACAAATAATCAACTCGGTTCAAAAAACAAACAATCTTTATCTTGTGAATATACTGACTCAGCGTTTAATATTTTTATGTATTAACGATGAATAAAGACAAAAAATAAATAAAACAATAAATATTTTTTTATTAAATATTTTATTGAAAATCTTTGGGATGGCAACACCAAATTAAATACAATCTATCGAACAAAAAATAAATTATTTATTTAAATAGCAACTCTATTACACAGTATTTGCCAGAATAGTATCCAAGTTGGTAGAATTATTGTTGCAGCTACATTAAATAACCAATTGCCGTAAATCTGAAAAAGAAAAACATTAAATCACAAAATTTTATAATTTCTGGAAATTGTTTGGGAGGAAATTATTTGTGATAAATAAGAGAGACAAGTAAGTTACTAGCAATAATGGCACCTCATTTAAACTAGTGGCTTTAATACCATTTCCTCCCCTATTAAGACTATTATTTTATTGAATTTAACCACAAATGTATAGTTTTCAGATTTTTTCCTGAACTAGCAGATGCTGTACCTGCAGATGCTAGGGTTCAAATTTTGTAATTCTAGGTCAACCGGAAGTAACCTAGACAGACAAACGGGCGGACAACAAAGTAGTCTTAGACGGGTTCTTTTTTCCTTAAAAGATACGGAACCCTAAAAATGTAAAAATATACGATACATACCATAGAATCGACTATAGAGAACATCAAGGCTTGCATCGCAGCATCCCTTCCTCGTGATACCATCGACAAAAATGCCTCCTCCGGGAACAGAACCCGCGAGTATATGATTAGACATATAACTACTAGTAATAGGGGATGGAGGAGGATACATAGAAGTTTTTTGAGGAAGAGGGTTATTTTGCTGGAAAATAAAATAATATTTAAGAATATAATTTTCTAATGCTTAATGTTAAATAGTAAAGCAGTATTATTATATTATTTTCAAATTCTAATTATATAAAATAAAATTGAAAAGATTCCATTATAGCAGCGACACACCTTGTTACTGTAAGCACAACAGTTGTAAATTCCAATCTGAGAAATTAATTATCAATATTTTCATTTCTTCGCTCTGGTATCAAGATAAAGTGCGAGGCTATGATCCGCCACTCAATGCACAATATCTGAAAAATGTAGCGGTCAGTTACCGAAACCAGAGTGTCTTAACACTAAGTTCTCTGTGAAGCGAATAAAATACAAAAATTAAAAAATATATAACTCACCCCTTTCTACTTAGATTTGAACCCACAACCGCAGTCATCAAAGCCAGTGGCGTATAAAAGACACCAAGGCACAATCCTAAAGGAAAATTATGCATACCGACGGACAGACAAGCTGTCGCTAGTTCTATTAACACTAATATATTCATAACTGATAATTCTTCATAAGTCGGATTTGAACCCGCTATACGCAGATAAGGGGTTACGATAGTAAGTAATATGCAAGAGGCTATAAGCAAATAGAATACTGATTGTTCTGACGGTAGATTGAAATATTTTGCACCTGTAAAAGAAATGTATGTTTAGCTTCAGGCTGTATCCCGCATATGGCGGGGTAGGCTGAGATTAGGGATCTAGTATAAACATAGTATTATACTAGATCCCGATCAGAGAAAATTGAACAATACGTAGGAACGTATTGTTCTATTTTCGAGATATTGTGTGTTGAGTGGGCGGAACTCCACACTGCGGTTTGTCTAAAAAAGGGAGGAACTCTAAATATTAAACCATTCATTTCCCGAATGGAAATCGAACCCACGACAGCAATAAAAAAATATGTCATATATTTGATTGATTAATTAAATCATATATATGCAATTCTAAATTAAAGAGCAAGCTTAAAAAAAAATATTTAGGTATATATTTTATACAATATATATTTTATAAAATAAATAGTTTTTACTTATATATAAAAAAAACTTACCAATCTGACTAAAAATCAACGGCGAATTCATAACGGCGTATCCCAACAAGTGTACTATTAAATAATTACCACCAATATTCACTACACTCAGACTTAATTCTGAATCATTCACTACATCTTTTGTATCTTTTAATACTTTTTTATCTTTTAATACTTCTTTTTCTTTTGATTCTACTTTGTCTATTGATTCTTCTTTTTCTATTAATTCTTCTTTTTCTTTTATTTCATCTTCTTGTTTATTTTCTTCTTTTTCTTTATCAATCTGTTCGTCTGATTCTTTTTGTAAAGTAACCCATAAAGATAAAGCACGTATCAACATTGCACCACATAATAGACATAATGAAGGCATATATTGACCTGAAACATAATAATTTTGTTTCAAATAAAAAAATATATACTCCGAATTCTGCAGATGTTGTGTGTTGGGTAACGGAACTCAACTAACAATGAAAATATTAAACATTTTATTTGAACTTTCCACTTGTTTAATTATAATTACCACGTCATAAAATATTATAAATTATAAAAAAATATTATAATGCAGAAAACATTCCCACACCAGATTATAACTCGCGATCATCATTATATTACTTTAGCTCCAAGCTTTATCTTGAAAATAGCGAGACAGGCAGTGTTAAGACACTCCTGGTTCTTCACTTTCAGATCACACTTAAGACATTGCTGATCGGCGGAATTCAACGCCATTTTTACCATTTACCAGTGTACCACCATGACTATAACTCACCTATAGAAATAAACCTATTAGTAGCAGCCAGCATGTAAAAGAAGTAACTCTGATGAAAACGTTCCAACAAATTATTCAAGGAACGTAGAATACTTTCCAAAGTAATTCCAAGACGGTAGAAGTTAGCTGGTGAGAGGGAATGTATTCTTGGAGGTCGACCTGAGGGGTCGTCTGCGTCTCGACCTTCGAGGGTCACGGCTTCGATTCCGTAACGGTGGAATAGGCCGTGGTTGCCGTTTGGTACCTGAAAATTGATAATATTATTATAATATGTTACATATCTGTAAATTTGAGTGGAAAGTTGTAAATGACGTGAAATAGGTAAATGGACGGATGGAATATACAGATTAAAAAGAAATTTGTATAACATATGTTTATGTATATGTATATTTATTAAAATAAATAATTATTCAATTGTATATATAAAAATTAATATATACAATTCAATAAATTACTTTAAATAGATTTACGAGAGGGAATTTATTGTCAAAACACTCCTTTTCCCATGTACCGCTCAATTTTTCAAGACTTTGCGTGTTGTATAGTGACGGAAGTCAACACCACGCGTTGCTTCAAAATTGTTGGAAAATTAAATGATGAAATAATGGAAAATGGCGTTGGAAAATTAATTATGAAATAATGGAAAATGGCGTTGGAAAATTAACTTATGAAATAATTAATTTCTCCGAATCATTTCCCACTCCATTCGGAATCCCACCCATCGTGTGAATGGGTTACAGAGTCTAACCACTGTGCCTGCCCTATGCATGGTTATGTGCGGGATACAGCGTGAATCTAAAAGTAGGTTAAAACAATCTTACTCCTGCCAACTGAGTGGACACCATACCGAGCATAGTCCATATACTGTTCACCCATTCGTCCATTTTGTTACGAGTTCGAATCCAGGAATAACTGAAATCAAATAATATATTAATTTTAATATTTCTATTGTTATTTATATATTAATATGTCAAACAAAAACGGATTATTACCGAAGTCGGTTAGCGTCGGTTAGCACATACCTAATGGAAATTTAAGACTTATGTGATTTTCTCGTAGATACCATTGTTAGAAATGGACCAAATGAAAATGTGACAACACAGAATGCACCAGCTTACAAATAAAAAAAAAATATCAAAATCGTTTCACTCAGTAACAAATATAAAAAAAGAAACTCAAATTGATAAGCTCCTCTTTTAACAGAAGTGGGTTAAAAAACTTAATAGAAATGGAACACACATACCTATTTTTATAAGAATGATGTATACCAGATTTTACACATAACTTATGAACCAGATTAACTAAATCCAAATTAGGTAACTGCCCATTTAGACCTTCTACTTTGACTTCAATGTATTCTACAATAAAAAAAAAATACATTATATAACGTATATAAGACATGTTAATAATAAAAAAAAAAAAGAAAAACTTAAAAGAAGAATAAAAAATAAAAAAAAATAAAAATATTATTATAAAAAATATTTAAATATATAAATGACAATACTACAAATTATTCAAAATATATTCTAGACAAATATTTGACATAATTTATGCGCCAAATATTTTTATTTTCTTTTTATCTTCAAGCTATATTCGTATTGGGGAATAAAACATGAAACAATTTGTTGTTTCATGCTATTTCTAGCACAAAAAAAAACGAAAAATCGAACTAGCTACTTTCTACTAAAAGTACTTACTAAACTTGGGCGTATGAAATTCCAAATTTATAGCAGCCTGTATAGAACCAGATCTACCTTTCAATGTTCCAGGGTCCAAACACTTGTTGTGATTGTGCATCCAATCAAACACCTAGTGAAAAAATATATAAAATCAAATCAGCTTCACGTGGTATCCTGCACACAGCAGGGTAGGCAGAGGGCACCTAGTGTTAAGACACTACTTCGTGCCTCTGCGCCACGACTGGCCTTAAAAAATATATGAGGTAAAAGTTTAAATTATTTTTTTTCAATTCCACGCTATATTCCACAAGCAAGTGATTGTAACGTGGTTGTGGGTTCGATTCCCACTCTGAGGTGATAATAATTATTTTTTAATATTTTTATTTCTTCACTCTGACACCAACGCCAAACTGCAAGGTGAATTTTTGCCTCTAGGCAGTTCCACAGAGCGTGGGGAGCAGAGTGTCTTAACACTAGGTTCCCTCTGCCTTTCCAGCCATATACAGGATAAAGCATAAAGCTAACGCTACTTAAGCACAGTACAGTCGATGTGTCGTGACCGTCATGAAGTTAGCTGTAAATGGCTTTGTAGATTTGATTTTAGGATTTTTGTTGCCATGAATTGTCGACGGTACTGTAACCATTAAAAAAAAATAGAGACAAACACACTCTTCCTAAAAAAAATAAGCAACAACAAATGTCAAATACCTTGGAAAACTTCTCAAAACCACCAAAGCTACTAGGCTTGTAGAAGTTACCAAGAGATGTGTAGAAATTTGACGACGGTAAACCGTGATAGGCCTCTAGCCAGGCCTGCATTCCTAGCTGTTCGTGTTCAGTTATTAGAAATATTATGTCTTTGGCCCAGTATTTTTGAGCTGAAAATAAAAAAGATATAAAATTTATTAGTCATAGCAAAATAAAATACACGAGAATGAAATAATTTTTTTTCTGGTAAGAAGGCAAACAGATACGGTCTCTGCACACCTCTTATGCCTCCACTTTTATTAACCTGCAAATGAAATAATTATGTAGTAGTGAAATAATATAATAAAAAGAGAGCCAAGTTATATTATAGCATAGAATAGGACATTGTTACTTACGCCTAGCAAACTGGGCGAAGGCTAGCATCAATGCTATTCCGGCCGCTGTGCCCTTTTGGTGGTTGGAAAGAGATCTATAAGGGGCAGTTACTACTATCGCTTCAAGAGAGGATGTGCGAGGAGCTCTTAGTATACCGTAGATATTAGTACCTTTGTAGATCTGGAAGATAGATAGTTAATATCATAAATCTCATTAATTATTCTCATTAAGGTGCGGCATTAAGTGTCTCAGTAATTGAAGTGAAATAGTATTTCCCTTCTGTATGTACAGAGCATGTCGTGGCACAGTGTCTGACTGTAAAAGAGATGGTTGTGGGTTCGATTCCCACTCAGGGTAATTTAATTATTTCTATTTTTCTGCTCTGATAACCAAGAGTGTGCAGTTTGAGTTCTGCCACTCAACATTCAAATGCTCAAAACATGATGTATTCAGCAAAAACAGAAAATAGAGTGGCCTTAACTTATAAAGGGTCAGATTTATATATTTACCAAATAGATATTTTTAAAAAAATCAATAATAAAAATCAATAATACATCTCTAAAGTAAAAAGAAAATCTTATATTTAAATAGTCTTGAATCAAGATAATAATAAAATTACTGAATTAAATACCATGATGCATAAGTAGATCAAGATAAAATAAGTCCTATTACATTAACATCCATTTTAGACAGATGTTTTTATTAGCATTCTTTTAAAATAAAAAATTGATTTACTGTCAATTATTTTTTTTATTTTAGTAGTAACTCACCGAGTAATCCCTTTACAGAATGAGTCTACTTTTTTTTAACTTCACACTCTATCCTGCACATAGAAAAGTAGAAATATGGAGTACATAGTGGTTAAGAGACTTCTTTTCCAATAAAACATTTTTCCATTTACCAATTTCCATTGAATTCCCAAAGCATTGCATGTTGAGTGCATTGTGTTTCTACTTTATACATACAATAATATTAAAGAAAAATGAAGTTCAAGGATATTATGCTTTGACAAGGCTATTTTAAATAACCTATAAAAACAAAATGTTTTCTAAATCTATAAATATCTCACCTGCCCCTGCCCAAGAGGATAATTCAATGTGAAGTTGTGAGTGTACACTTCTAAATGCAGTTGTGACATTTTACCGACCAACCATGGTATAGGCATCTCATCTGTTTCATCATATTTTTCCTGAAATTAAGTATTAAGTTGATGTAACTTGTGGCTAAATCTTCATGGGCCAAAAGGAAATAATTAAAACTTTTTTGACTATATAAAAATCTATGATAGATATCTTTTCTGAGAGGTGACATGGTAAGACCCGGCATTATTGAACATTTTGTATGACAAGAAGTGAATTAAAATTGATTTATAGTGTTCACAGTCTAAGTATAGAAGGTTTCAGGTATTTAAAATCTATTACCTCTACAGAAATACGGTTTTTATCCCTTAAGTGAACTAAGGGTAACATTTTAGGTGCAGTGGGTTACATTGAAATTATTGATATAATATGGCTTATATACAGCCTTCTTTGGTAAGTTCTAAATTCGACACAAAAGATATCATATTCAAATTCAAAATATTCTTTAATCAAATAGACTTTTACAATCACTTTTGAATCGTCGAATGGACATCAAATATTCTAAAGCAGTAATTCCTAAGATCAACGCTTTCAACCACTCTCGAACGATAAAATTGTCTATATAACTTTAAAAAACATAATATAAACATTACGATAAACTTACCTCAAGCTCTTGCAAGAATTCCGTGTAAAACTGATTGGCGGAATGTTCACCATTGAACTCATTTGTAACTAAGCCAGGAAGTAATGCATTCTCAGAGAAATAAGTCTCATTATTGAATTCTCTATTCGCTAACATAAAGAACCAGGCTATAGCCGCGATGTAACAAACAAAACATAGTGGGGAATGGATTTTCTTTAAAATCTTCACCCATTTTAGCGACCCATACTCTGGATCTGATAAAAGACCCATCGTGTTTAATTGTTTAAAACTATTATTACTTGTATTTTTAATTCATAATAAAATATTTGATTCTCGATTGACGCTGCTTTTATCGGAGTAGACGTTTATTTTATCTACTGTCAAATGTTGACAGTGATCGTAACAAATAGGTTAAAAAATATAGGCTTACTACATATCAATTTAATTGATCAAATTATTTTAAATAAATATAATATTTGTATTGATTATTATATTTATTTCCACAGTAACAAATACTTAATCTTAAGTATGATTTTTGAGTTCCTTATCATTTTGTAGCAGAAAGTCGAGTCGAAATTATAATAACATATTGTTAGAAATCGGAAGCGGTTAGTAAGTTCACAAATACAACGTAGCTTTGTCGAGTTATATCTTCATTAATTGTTTTAGACTATATTGAAAATAAATTAACCAACTGAACCGGATCCTTTTCATGGCGTGCGTTACACTCTTCCAGCCAGTAACGGCTGAAATAAATAATACAAATTTGTTGTCGGCATCTGTTCACAAATATGTTAAAATATCTATAATTAAATATTAAAATAGTCACGATATAAATATAACACTCTTTAACGAGGCTCTTTGTAATAACGCCCTTGGGGCAGCTATTCTTTAATTTGAAGCGACAATTCTTTTAGCTAAGGATAAAAGTCCTTTTAAATTTTCAGAAAAATAAATACAATTAATGTTGGCTTTAGACCAACTTAATCCTCCAATCTATCAACGTGATTAAGATAAAATATAACCCATTAATATATAAAGTTACAAAAATATATTTTAATCTTTCAAACATTAAAATCGTCCTCTGGCGTCCTCTGCTCATAAAAGAGAAAAAAGCAATAGCCCTGCGTAATAGATTTCCCCTAAAACTAAAAATTAGGAAAATAGAATCGTGTTTTGTATGTTTACCTCAGGGGCGGACTAAGGCCTAGGCAACGTAAGCAACTGCCTAGGGCCCGTAATTTTTACATGATTCTTTGTGGAAATATTAAAGTAGATTAACAGGCTCAGGTAATAATTAAAAAAAATGTTTATGTCATTTATATTTTTATTATCTTTATTTAAAATACTTATACGCTACGCAATAATTAACATTTTTACTTTCACATCACATATTACACAAAAAAAACTGATTTTGGACGTTTAAGATACTTTTTCAAATTTTTTACGTCATTTCCGCAGGCTTAGATTTTATTTATTTTTTTATGAAATCCGAAGTTTTGCTAGCTCTGGCTAGTTTCATTATATTTTTTTTGTTCTTTTGATAATATCTGATAAATTTCATCTTCGCTTTTACCTTTAGTTTCTGGTAATAATGTAATAGCGTAAATAGCACCAGCTAAATTAACAACTCCATAGAAAAAGAATGGACCGCTTGGTCCGAATGCGCTTACTATGGGCGCAAATATTGTGACTTGTACAAAAGAGAAGAACCAAGCGAACGTGACGATTATCCCCATAATCTTTGCTCGAATCTACAAAAAATACAATAATTTAATTCAGACAAGTTGTTAGTTCGATTCCCTCCCATATTTTCATTATCTCGCTCTGTAAGCACGCCGTTGAGAGTTCTCCTACCCAAAATTTTGAGGAAAAGTGGAAGTGACTTAATGCGAATGGAATGTCTTAACACCAAGTTCCGAGGTTCCTTATGCCTCCCTGCTAAGTGTGGGATAATAGGGTAAAACTAAAAAAATATTTATGCATGCTTTTTAGCGTAGATTTTTTTGAAATTAAGGATTGGTTAAGGATAACGTTTTAATTTATTATAATTTACTTTTTTAATTTATGATAATTAAAACTCAAAATTATCAGCTCGCCTTGCAACGTGATATTATAGAAAATCAACAAACGACGTTGTTTTAAGGGCTCTTATTGCATAAAAATTAATGTCATTCTTCGTTTCGATTACTCTGGCAGTTTGTGTTCATTAATAAACAAACTTGCATTATAAAAGTAAGCCCAAGCGCTCGCCGGACGTCCATCAGCTAGATGGGGTGAAGATATTAGCAAAGTGGCGGGTAACGGCTGGATGCGAAGAGCTGAAGATCAAGCTCAGTGGTGTGCCATTGGAGAGGCCTATGTCCAGCGGTGGACGAGGACAGGCTGATGGTGATGATGATGATGATGATGATGATATCGCCTGATACGGAATTACTGAAAATCGAGCCCATAAATATAATTTCGTTTTGTTGCACCACATGGCAACAGAACGAAACTACATTTATGGGCCTCATGAAAAGTTATACAATATTATTGAAGCAACTTATAAACTTATAAACAAATGCAAAATATACCTGAAAATTCAACATTTCAGTCATTATAATGTAAGGTAACGGCGCCACGCCAGCTGCATACATAGTGACGGCTAGGACCATAGGAATGACAGGCAGCCACGCTGGTACATCGGTACCGCTCTTTTGTACCAACATTAGTGCCGCTATAAGAGTCATTGAAATCGATGTTATTAGAAAAGCTGAGAATAAGAGAATCTGAAACAAATATATTATGTTTCATTATCATAAATGTAATTAAATATCTTACAAGGTTAAGTTAAGTTACAAGTTAACCAACTTATTAAAACATAATAAAAACAGCATAAACTTAAAAACGAGGTAAAAACTGAGGACGGATTATAAGTCGTAAAATTTTCTCTATCCGTCCTACATGAGATAGACAAATAGAAATTGGCAGGTTACCTTACGTCCACATCTTTCAACTATACTGGCCAACGATAGAGAACCAATTATCATGATAATAGGAAAGACCAGTATTTGTGTGTCTGGATTAATTTCAAATTTAACTCCAGTAGATATGAGGATGGCCGATGCATATGTCAGAATAGCGAATGCTCCACCTGACGCGTGGAAGAAGAAAGTTCCCATGAGTAAAAAGAAGGCTCGTCTCCATGATTTGTCTCTCACTGAAATAATATATTTTTTATGTGCATACTATATCTCACTGGTAGATAGAACGAACTCGTGTTTTCCCGCTTTCCGGATTATTTCTCAATTTTCGAATAATTTCGTTGTAGCGTCATCGGGTCTTGTGGGGCTGAACTTAACGCTACGCTACGCTACTTGGCAAAAATTGTACCATAAATATTCAGAAGGCAAAACTTAATTTGTGCTAAAATGGTTATTCAACATGTTTACTGTTAACTGTAATAATTATTAAATTTGTTGTTATTATTTGGACTTGTATTTTTTAATTTTATTAATAACAGTAAAAGTAGTAGCATTTTGTTCTTTTCATCTATTTCCGAAAATACTTACAAATAGTGGGAATTGTTAAATTAGGTAAAGATTTGAAATGATCTTCTTCCGCTTTCATGCTTTCGATTATATTTTGAACAATTTTGTCATCTTTTTCTAAACCTCTAAGAAAAGCTACAGTCTTCGCTGCTTCCTGTAATGTGACATAAAAGTTTTGATATATACAAAAACGATAGAGAAAACCAGTAAAAAAGCACCGCGTACTAGGCACAAGCATTTAAGAAGAAAGTTTTTTTTATTGTTTAGTACATTTATGAAAATCTGTCAAAGTAAAGTTAAAATTAGACTTACGTCCATTTTCCCCCTTTTCACCAAATAGGCAGGAGATTCAGGTGCCTTCAGTAAAAGCAGAGCGACAAGAACAGGTACCCCCAAAACAATCATAATAACCGTATAGTAATCTAAATAGGCTCCTAATATGTACATTGCTAAAATTCCAGTAGTTTGTAGGAGTTGCGGGAATGTACCAAGAATTCCTCTAATATCATCTTGGCTTATTTCTTTCACGTATATGGGCACAGTGTTAAAGCATCCTCCAGCTGCCAATCCTGAGAGGAGTCTTGCAATGATCAAAGTCGTGGTGGAGGGGTAGGAGAGTTTAATTATCCAAGAAATCTGTAAAAGATTAATTTAAAAGTTCTAATAATGTTTATTTGATGTTATTTTAGTTTAAAGCTATAAGCAAGCTGGCAGAGGGTTAAGACATTTCGTTCCGCATACCCAGCCCTTTTTGCCTCACTTTCACTTCTGAGTGTTGAAAAGCGTGTAGGTAAATGAAGGTAACTAATTCATTTCTCCAAGTTGTAATCGAACCCAAAAGATCAAATCAAATTACAGTCAAATGCTGGGCTGTTGTGCCACGACTTCAATGTCACTTATGAAAATATTACCGGTTAAACATAAATTGAGGTCAAGAAAAATGTTCTAACTTTTAGTAAGTTTAACTTTTTGTGCAGTTCATAATTTTAACTTATTTAAATTTTTATGGTTATTACATTTTCAATAATCTGAATGATATAGAATCCGACTGAGATCCCAGGGCCCTCAGACCTATGTCATTTTAGCAAAGTTGAAATTCTGAGGATCAATCAACGAAAATGGTGCCCTTTCAGAGCTAGCGCCAACTTAAGGTACACGTTCAGCTACGTTAAAGTAGAAACACTCGTATTTAAATATGTTTTTAAGAATATTGTAAAAAAATATTTATTTATTATTACTAGACCAAATTGGAACAAATTGCGTTAAACTAGCAAGCTTTAAGGTTAAATATATTATTTATGAACATTTTCAATGCTCCTTATGAGCCTTCCTTGCCGCCGGCCGGCCTTGGGATCTTGGGCTATTAGTAAAATTTGGTATATAAAAGCTTTTGTCCACTCAGTGATAAAAAAGCACTAACAAAATTAAATAAAAACTTATACGAAAAAAATAATACTTCCCCCTTCAGGAATAGCGACAAGAATCAGGCCAATCTTTCTTCCGAAGGTATCTGCGATGTATGAATATATGGATACTCCAAATATAGCAGCCATGCTCGTCGAACTAGCTATCCAAGATAGAGAGAGACCAGACACTGGGTGACCGGTAGGAGAGTTTTCTGACTGCAGAATCTTTGTTGTGGGTGATATCCAGCCACATTCGAACCCATAGTCGAATAGAATAATATTTGCTGCAAGAATTTTTGTAATTTAATCGTTTTTTTAATGTCTAAATATTTAAATAGTAATAGGTATTAGGTATATGCGTTGTCTTTTTTTAGCTACTATTGTGTCGTCAGTGTCAGAATGGGCAGAGTGTGTAATAGCAATTCGTTCCTCCTTTAATTTTGGAAACATTATGGGTATGGAAATCGAACCCTTAGAAAAGTCGATTTACAGTCACGGTGCCGTCATGCCGCTGCGCCACGAGCACCGAGCACGACGAGCCTCAAGTGATAACATGTTTTAAGTTTAAACAACAGCTATAATAGATAAGTGATTTTGATCAACAAAGATCAAGATCACGCCAAAAAATGAGTAGGATTCGAACTCGCAACCTTATTAGGTGCAGTTAGTTTTGGCAGCATGTAATCATCTCTCAGCCCCCGAAGGGGAGAGGGGAGACGGCTTCAGGGTAGATGACCCGCCGGCCGTGGTATCAAAACTCCGTCCATTAATATGGACGTGGCATTGTGTTCGCCTTAGTGAGCCTGGGCAGTTGTCTTATTTAAGACAGGGGTGGGAACGCGAGGTGGGGGGACGAGCTACGTGCTGCCGGGGCGGTCAGGGGTCGGTCAGGGGTCTCACCCGGCTGGGTAGCCGGGTGAGACCCCTGTTGCCTCCAGAGGAGGCCCAGCTTAGGCGACCAGCGACCACGGTACCAGCTTAGAAATCGAGTTTGGGGAGGAGGATGTCTCTAGGAAGACGTCTTCTGGTCACGTCTGGTGGGCGTGTGTGCCACGGGGCGATGTTGCGAATGTGGGGGTGCACCGAGGTGTCAGCTCGGCGGTACATCCTGGCGGCGATGGAGAGGACGTGCTCGTCGATGTCCTCGGTCCACTTGTTGCAGCATCGGGCGTTGGCGCGGACTGGCAAGGGCAAGCCAGGCCGGAGCAGCGTGCGTCAGATGTGGCCTGACGTAGGTTTTATATATGGCCACCATTGTGCGCAGTGGGAGGCGAGATCTGAATACGCAGCATATTCAGAGCGGCCCTAGGTTAAAGTATCCTACTATGAGTTTATTCGTGGTATTCCATATATCATACACGGGGTTAGCAGTTTTTGCTGATGCAATTGCTTGTTGTGCCGTTAGCCGAGTGCTAAATCAAAAACTGCATGTTATAACTACACTTAATTGTATGTGTGTAAGATCAGTTTCACAATAAACGGTCTATATTTTTTTTTATTTCAGAAACATTTTTGTAACAAAATTTTAACAGAAGTAATAATTAATTTCGTAAGAAATAAGAAAAATATGTATCTTAAAATATATATATAAATATAATCTTACCTAACAATGCGAAAGTCCATTGTAAGTATGTGTGTCCCCGTTTACATTGTTTTTCCTTCACCATTCTTATTTTCAAATTCTCGCCAAAAAAAACAAAGTATAAAAATATATTATAAATACATATACTAATTAGGAAACGGTTTATAAGCAGCACATTTTCATATGTTGATAATTCAGGAAACGTACCTATTTATTATAATGGTAACATTTTATACAGGCTGTTCTACAATTATAAAAAAATATTAAAAAAATAATTTTACTAAAGAAAATAATTATAACAACATTGTAATGAAAAAATATTAAGGATAATGTTTTATTCTTAATATTTTTTCATCACACTTTAAAGGCAACCTTTGCCGTGGGGAACTTTTACAAACTTCCGCTATCCAAAGGTAATTGCTAAAAATTATCGTCTGGTAAAAATGAATGCTATTTATCAAATATTTTTAATATTTTTAAAGTGTCATTCCACACTTCGGAAAAAAATAGAAATTCTTCCTACAGAGATGATAACAACATAAATAAGTCGTAACAAGCGTATAAGAATTTTGACGTAGCTTGATGAGAACGTATGGCTTAGTGGTCACAACGCTTGTACGATTACCAAGAAGTGCAGGTTCAAATCGCAGTTTAACGTGAAACTATCATACGATTTCTAAATAATTATTGCATTTGTTCTATTTCAACGCTTTTTTAACCTACGTTAAAAATCCTCCGTGCAAACGAGGGGTTGAAAATATATTCCAAAAATTACACGACTACGAATGACGAAACTTATATGCGATTCAATAAACTATGAAGAAAAGTAAATATAAATAAATAAAATAAAATATTTTTAATGCAAATTATTATTTTTATAGATTTCCAAACATCCCAGTATCAAATGTGTTTAAACATTCATTATAGATATGTATTTACATTTTGCTTTGTTACGTCAAAGTTTTATAATCCAAGATAATTTATAATACAATTATTTGATTCTTCTTTCTATACAAGATATCTTGTTTGCTTAACATCGGTTGTATCAACAGTTAGAATTTTTTACTTCTTTTATAACATTCTAACAGATAAGCCTCACGTGTGATGTGATAATATTTAATATTTTCATATTCTCAATAGGCAATGCCTCCAGAATTTAGGGGAGAGTGGTGAATGAAAGTGTCTTAATGAGGACGGAATGTCTTAACACTAGGTACACAGGTTTTCTCTGCCTACCCTGCTATGTGTGGGCTACAGCGTGGAGCTTAAAAAAATACATAATATTATATACGTTCTAAAAAGATAAAAATTTTTGGGTGAAACGCATAAGCGTGAATTGAAAATAATTCATTCCCTCGAGAGAGAATCGAAACCAAAACCATCGCGCTTACTTATAGATGATGTACCATTGCACCATGAGGGCCCGTCTTATAATGTCTCGTATTGGGTGGAAAGTATCTTAACGCAAGGTTCCCTTTGCCTACAGAACAAAAAGCGTCACTTTGTTCTTAACTGATATCTCAATACCATAGTTTGGATAATCGTGTCGGAGAAACAAGAATATTTTACAAGCATAATGCCTAAATACAACAGTGAAAACTACTTTCTAATTAGCAAGCGCAAAGACAAACAGACAATTATTAAAAAACCATTGTTTCGGGGTTCTATTACATAGTTAAATCCCACTAATAATATTTTTTCTCGTAAACCTTCCATGCGATACGATCAGCGATCAGTTACAATTGCAGGTATTATTCTGTTACTATACTGTTGTTTCATTTGTAATAACTGTATAGTTATTACAAATGAAACAGCTACCAGAGTGTGTATCCCTGTTACGCATATCCGCATGCCGGGTGAAATGCGTTGCGGATTATGTGAGACTAATGATCCTGCATCCTACTAAATAGAATTTACTAAAAATGTTCTCACTTCTTAAGTACTTAATAAATATGAAATATATGAATAATTATTCATCTTATAAAGTTTATGATAGTATTTATGATAGATGTCCTTTCTGTGATATCTTCTATCGCAGTGCTGTCACAATTGTCTAAGGTGGTCGTGAAGGTACTTCCGTTCCTTCTGGTACTTTCTCCAAATTAAAATCTCTGCAAAAGTGCCATAATTTCCATAGTACAATACGTACAATAATATTAAGTATATCTTTAACTTTTATTTGTATCTTAAGTTTACTTTTGGATTACCTATCATTTTGTAGCAGAAGTAGTAAGTCGTAGTCTGTGATAAAATTATAATATATACATATACGGTAACGCTTTTGGATATATTATTCTCGAGAAATAGGTTCAGGCATGAGGATGGCACTCTAGTACTTTGAACCGAAAAAAAATAATTTTATGGAAACTAATGCCATCTATCGCTTGGAGTTTGTTAATAAGGATTCAGAGTTGATATATTTAGGGCGTAGATGTCGTTACAAAATACAATATTTCGTTTTCTTATATTTAACCGACTTCTGTAAGAAAAGGAGGTTATCAATTCGACTGTATTTTTTTTATGTTTGTTACCTAATAACCTTTGACTCGGTGAACCGATTTTGATATTTTTTTTGTTCGAAAGGTAGTGTTTCCTGTGTGGTCCCATTTTTCTCGTCCATGTCTGACAATGGTATCTATGAGAAAATCACATAAGTCTTAAATTTGCATTAGGTATGTGCGCGACAAATAGACAAATAACTCAATGTCGCGCCAACCGATTATGATTATTCTTCCGATTATGATTTTTTTTGAAAGGATACACTTCAAGGATAATTTGGTGAAAGTTTAGTTAGGTTCCGATTATGGGATCCGGTCAAAATTGAGAGAGTTTGTTTTTTTTGGTAAAAAAATTATTATACTGTAATAGTTACAAGCAAACACTTTTTAAATTGACGTCAGAAGTGAGATTCCTGATCGTTGCATTTCTTTCCAGCCAACCTCAAAAAAGAGGATGTTCTTCAATGCTACAAGTTACTACAATATCTATTTACTAAGCTTGTTTGTTTTATTCGTCAGTGACACATCTATCTTTGTATATTATGTGTATTATCTAAGGGTTCAGGTAGTAATTAAAGATAATATTTTAAGGTGATTTTTATTGAAAAGTATACTGTACAATAGTAGTAGTTAGTATTTTTATTTTTCCATATTACATAAAAATACCTAAAGACATACTTAAATGTGAGATTGAGATTCAAAGTTTTTATTATTTTTAATTTGTTCTTTTGATAATATCTGGTAAATTTCTTCTTCGCTTTTACCTTTAGTTTCTGGTAAAAATTTAATAGTATAAATAGCACCAGCTAAATTAATAAATCCATAGAAAAAGAAAGGACTGCTTGGTCCAAATGCGTTAACCATAGGCGCATATATTGTGACTAGCACAAACGTAAACAACCAACCGAATGTGACAATGATGCCCATAACCTTTGCTCGAATCTAGAAAAAAATACAATAATATAATATTTATTTATTATTAGTATAATATTCAGGCATAATACTAGTATTCCTATATTTTTAAAAGTAGGTTAGACAACTTTTTAAACATATAAAATTTATGTCTCCGAGCACATATTTTATAGAAACATATATACATAATTTGACGCCAAAACAATTTTTTGGTGATGTTTTCGTAACGAAGTTCCTTACGGCAGGCTTGGAAGGGATAGGGATTTCGCTGCGTGACCGAACTGAAAAAAATGTGATGGTAAAACCGTAAGAAAAATGCGTGGAATAAAACCGTTAAATGATCCGTGCGCAGGCGCGACAGTCGCATACACAGACGAGTAGTGTATAATACCTTTCTCTTTCTCCCTCTTTCTTTTCGTTCTCTCATCATTTTTTTGCATGATTGTGTGTTATTGTTGTTTTATTATTTTAAGTAATTTATTATTTCCTAAAATACTGAATTTCCTAAATACTTTCTTGTACTTAAATAAAAACCTCTAATATCATCTTGGCTTGTACTTAAAGAAAAATCAAGAAAACCTACATAAAATTGAGCACGACTTTTTTTGCAATTTGTGTCGATTCTACATTAGCCGAAGGAACTTCGTTCCTACCTGGTGTCCCACGACACCACATTTATATTGGTGATGTTTTGAATATTTCGCCAGTTTCTGCTTATTCATATAATATTTTATATGATCTTGTATAAATTGTGACAATTGAAAATTTTTAGTCGTTTCTATATCCGTGTTTATAATACTATTATAGAAGTGTGTGTGTGGTTTACCTAAAACAAATACTATATATACCTGAAAACTCAGCATTTCAGTCATTATAATGTAAGGTAAGGGCGACACTCCAGCCCCATACATAGTGACTGCTAGGACCATAGCAGTCACAGGCAACCACGCTGGTACATCAGTACCGCTCTTTTGTACCAACATTAGTACCGCTATGAGAATCATTGAAATCGCTGTTATTAGAAAACCTGCGAACAAAAGAATCTGAAACAAATATGTTTCGTTATCTTATTCCGTTCCGAACCGTTATATTATATTTCAAAAAACAACTTCACATTGAAGTAACTTTTTTTGTTAATGAACCAATATTTAAGTAATACAGATAGTAAATGTAAGGTAAGTTCGCCAAAATGGAATAGTTTTTGCCGTTTGTAAAATTAGCGGCCATAAACATATAAACAGAGTGACAAAGAGAAAAAAATAAAAAAAATTGTGAGATTACCTTTCGTCCACATCTTTCAATAATACTGGCCAATGACAAAGTACCAATTATCATGATAATAGGAAACACCAATGTTTGTGTGTCTGGATTAATTTCGAATTTAACTCCGGTGGATATGAGGATTGCTGATGCATATGTCAGAATAGCGTATGCTCCATTTAAAGAGAAAAAGAAGAAAGTTCCCATTATTAGAAAGAAGCCTCGTCTCCATGACTTGTCTCTCACTGAAATAGAAAAATCAAATGTATTTTTTTCGTCTTTGCTGTACTTCACTGTTAGGCAGAACGATGCTTTGCTTTACACTTTCCAAAATATAATTTGCTGTACATAATGTTTAACATTATTAGTGTGACTAATTATTAATTTTGTTGTTATTTTTGGGATTTCCCCTATTCTTATTAATAACTAGCGGACGCGCGCAGCTTCGCTTGCTTATTTAGGGGTGAATTATAATAAGCCACGAAACATGTGGTCAATGAAATATTTTTAAGAGTCTAAATTTGAAATTTTATAAAAATCGGTGGCGATTTAAAGAATTTTCCATACAAACTTTCAAACCTTTATTTGCACCCTTAGGGGGAGAATTCTGAAAAACCATGAAACATGTGTTCAATTAAATATTTTTAAGAGTCTGAATTTCAAATTATATCAAAATCGGTGACGCTTTAAATATTTTTCCCTACAAACTTTCAACCCCCTATTTGCACACTTAGGGGGAGAATTCTAGAAAACGATGAAACACGTGTTCATTTAAATGTTTTTAAAAATCTAAATTTCCAATTTTATAAAAATCGGTGCCGATTTAATTTTTTTCCATACAAACTTTCAATCCCTATAAGGGGTGACCCTTTAGGGTTACAATTTTTCAAAATCGCTTCTTAGTGGATGTCCAGATTACGAAAGTAAACATCTGTCCGAATTTCACGTTTCTACTGTCAGCGGTTACGGCTGTGCGTACGTCTTACCTCAGTCAGTGAGGACAAGTCCTTTTATTTATATAGATAATGACAGTAGTAGAATTTCGTTGTTTTCTGCTACTGTCCAAAATACTTACAAATAGTGGCAATTGTTAAATTTGGTAAAGATTTGAAACGATCCTCTTCCGCTTTCATGCTTTCGACTATATTTTCTACAATCTTGTCATGTTTTTCTAGACCTCTAAGGAAAGCAACAGTCTCTGCTGCTTCCTGAAATGGGAAATGTTACATAAAACTTTTGTTGTATATAAAAATAACTTTAGCACGGACCCAACTTCTGCATGTTGGGCCTAAGTAGGTAGTTTCCGTGGCCATCCTGGCGGCTTAACTCTTGAAATTTTGTGTGTTAATATGAGCCATGATAGATGCCTCAAGCAAATTATAAGAAGGCGGAGAGCATATATAAAAATATCTCGAGTAAAGTTAAATAACTTGGTTAATAAATTTTACTTAAGTACAATAAAATTAAACTTACATTAATTTGCCCTCTTTTCACTAAATAGGCAGGAGATTCAGGTGCTTTCAGCAAAAGCAGAGAGACAAGAATAGATACTCCCAAAACAGTCATAATAACCGTATAATAATCTAAATAGGCTCCTAATAGGTATATTACTAAAATGCCAGTAGTCTGTAGGAGTTGAGGCAATGTACCAAGAATTCCTCTAATATCATCTTGGCTTATCTCTTTCACGTACATGGGCACAACGTTGAAACATCCCCCAGCTGCCAATCCTGAGAAGAGTCTCGCAATGATCAAAGATGTGGTGGAGGAGTAGGAGAGTTTAATTATCCAAGAAATCTGTAAATGATTTAATTAAAAGTTATAATAATGTTCCAATAATTTATGGTTTTTATAAGTTTGTCTTAAACTGTAATTCTTCATTAAAATTAAGTGTATCAATATTAAATGTTACTAAGCACAAACAAAATTATACGAAACTTCATAATAAAAAAATAGTACTTACAGTTTCAGGAACAGCGACAAAAATAAGGCCATTCTTTCTTCCGAAGTTATCCACGATGTAAGAATATATGCATACCCCGAATATAGCAGACATGCTCATCGAACTAGCTATCCAAGCTAGAGAGAGATCAGACACTGGGTGACCGGTCGGAGAGTTTTCTGACTGCAGGATCTTAGTAGTGGGTGATATCCATCCAGATTCGAACCCATAGACAAAAAAAATAAGGTTTGCTGCAAGAATTTTAGTATTATAGTAGTTTTTACTGATTGCATTTCGTTAATGATAGGTATATTAAGAAAATGCGTTATTGAATTTTATGTACTTATTTAATTTTATGCAATTATAATTTAATGTAAGTAGTAGAGAGAATTTTTGTAAAGTCGACTCAGTTCCTTCACTTTTCGGAGCAATGAGTGGCGGAACCTAGCGGAGAAATTAATGAAGAAATAATTTATTCCCCCGAAAAGGAATGAAACATACGGTTATCACATTGTTATGGAACAAGAAGCTACGAATTCATTTATTTTCCCTCCTTTGTTTATGTGAACAAACATCAGGCTTAAATAGAAATAGTTTTGAATTTTATAAACGATTTTCTAACGTAAATGTCTATCCCGCGAGAATGTCTTGAAATATTAGGAGTATAATATAAGCCTAAATGTAGATCCATAAACAATAAAACCCCACACAGGCAGATCCCTTAATTTAATTTATATTATATATCAATTAATTACCTATTATGTATAAATTGACCTAATATAATAATTTTAATACGAGACATACAAAATAAAAGAAGTAATCGAATATCACATATTTTTGTACATCAACAAACTTTGCAAAAAAAAACTAAAAATTAAATAATAATTGTTGTAACTTGTAACAGAAAAATAAAAAAATAATCTCAAAAACTAAGTGATATAGAATAGAATATCTCTATTTATTTCTAAATTAATTTTTAAAACATGTTTTAAGTTAAAAAACTTACCTAATAAGGCGAAAGTCCATTGTAAGTGTGTGTGTCCCCGTTTTTCGTTCACCATTTTTTTTCTAATTCTTTCCAAAAGATAATAATAATAAAAAATAAATAAATATATATTAACTAACGTTTCTTAATAGGAAACGGTAAACTTATTAGCCGCACATTTTGATATGTTGGAAATGCTGTAGAATCACCTATTTATTATAATTATTACATTATATACAGAGTGTTCTTAAATAAGGAAACTATATTAAAAATATGATTGTATTCAAAAAAAAGACAACAGCAGTGATGATAATTATGATGTAAGAAGTAAAAAATAATTGACAATAAAACCCTCTTTTCTCCACATTTTAACGATATCCCTTGTTCAGGTTGCCTGGTAAACGAAAATATTCCAAATCTTAATATAACCTTATTTGTCCATTGAATCCATTACTATTGTATGTGTTAGGTGTTCCTTATTAATCGCAGGTTTTTAGGTCAAATAGATGACAACTTAAAAAAACTACTAAAGTATACAAGTGTGTGCAAAATGAACTATAAATATAATTTGTAGTATTTTTTTTCTATGAAATATCTATAAACATTCACTTTTCTTATTTTTCGTTTATTTGTATTATTATTTTTCATTTCGTGCCAAGTTTTATAAGTGTAGAAGGGTCTATGGGAAGAAACCTATAGGTTTTGATTACGCGGCGAATTTCATAAAAATGAGGCGAAGACGCATACATCAATTGTCGAATCTTTTTATTACTAGAAGCTTGAGTTTATCTGTGTTCCAAAAGACTGTGGACCAATGGACTGCGAATATTTAATATTAATTACAAATTATTACTTCAACGTGCTTTGGACTTAAATGGTCTTGTCAGACGGACAATGCCATGATCCTATAAGGATTTCTGGTACAGTTCCGTTCCGTTCGCCAGTTTCTAGTCTGTCATTGCATATTTCCTCTCCCGGGTGGGGATCTAACAGTTACTTTTACAGCCCCTGTGCGCCTGTGTTTTTCAAAGATTGCAATGTCAATCAGTTTTTCTTAATTGAAAGCCACGTCGTTTTCCACAGAACGGATAATGGAATGATGAATTCAATAAACGGAAAATGTTGATTGAATTCATCATTAATATCGATTCAACAAACAATAAAGAAAAGTAATTTTCATTTAATCATTATTTTAATCCAAAGTATTTTTAAGATTTCCAAACATCCTAGTATCAAATATGATTGAACTTTAATAGTAGACATATATTTACATTTTACTTTGTTACGTCAAATTTTTATGATCCAAGATAATTTATAGTACAATTACTTGGCTCTTTTTTCTATGAGAAGATATTTTTGTGTTTGCTTAACATCGGTAATATCAACAGTTGGAATTTTCGATTTTTATTATGTCATTTTAAAAGATATTGCATAAGCCTCACATGTGATGAGATTTTA
This sequence comes from Heliconius nattereri, assembly GCA_013403645.1. Lineage (NCBI taxonomy): Eukaryota > Metazoa > Arthropoda > Insecta > Lepidoptera > Nymphalidae > Heliconius > Heliconius nattereri. The sequence goes on from JAAIXI010000221.1 coordinate 972,116, forward strand.
AAAAAGTTGTGCGTGGCGTTAAAATAAACAACGTCTATACCAACATAAAATTAGTGTTACAAATCGCTGTCTGTACATGGAAGATCTATGAGAAAATAAATTATTAGATTATTTATTAACGTAAAAGAACCTACATCAAAGATTTCTATAATGTTAGTCTTTGCGACTTTGTCAGTGCGTTTGCTCACGCTAATGTCAAAAATGGCTTAACCGATTAAAATTCAGCTTTCAATGTTATATTTTCGCAATTTTCCCTTAACATTTAATATTTGTTTTATTTGAATTGGCTCATAAATAAAAATATAATATCAATTTTGATAATCGCATGTGACAATATTGCTACAAAATATTTTCTTGACTTCATATATTGAAATTTTAGCCATCAATGTATGGATATTGTATTAAAGATAATAACGTTATTAGATCACCAAAATAATTCAGATGACAAAATAAATAATTGCGTCATACAAACCGGCGAAGCCGCGAGCGAGTCGCTAGTAATAAATATTTGTATGCATAGAGTAACGCGGTCATGCCGTGATTACATGTACGTCTAGCATGTGGCATGGTACGTCTAGCTAATATTTATTATTTCACTAGCGACTCGTCTGCGACTTCGTCCGCTTGTAGTACATAATCATTTATTCACTAATCTGAGTTACTTTCGTATTGAAATATAATTCTATACATATTACAAATTAAAAGCAAACACTAAAATTCAAGTTATTTTATCATGTATATAGATTATGCAGTAGCTGTGAGTTTTTAATTTAACTGTTTTCACCCTTGATTAAACCTAAAAACACTTACATACATATTTAACGAAATACTAGAAAGTAAATGAATATAATCGCGATGGACATCATCCACTATAACGCTTGAATATAAAAAGGAATATTCCTTATATATAAAAAGGAATATATAACAAGGAATTATATAATTATGGATAATATAAATAACAATAAAGCTATTAGTTTAATGTCAAATATATGATATCATCCTATAAATATTATCCTTTTTAGACTAAAATAGTATTAAAGAAATTGACTCTGAACCATAACTATGAGTATATATGGACATTATTGATAAATCGTGAAAATCCAATACAGATGCTGTAGCAACTGTTAGAGAAAAGATAGAGAGTCAGGGCCGATGAATATAAGTAAGAATAACTGTTATCAATCTCGAACAAAGTCAAGTTAGGGGAAGACGAGAATAAGCATGTGGAAGACTAGAATATATATCTGGATCAAGTGATAGCGGTTAAAGATTTATCGACTAAAGAAGTGTATAGAAAATATCAGTTAAAGGTACTCAAAAGTATCTTAAAAAAGTAATGAAGAAACATTTTTTTTTGTTTAGACAAACAAACTTTTCCGCTTTGTATTATTACACAATATTATTGTAAATAACGTAAGTGTATGTATAATTATTGAATTACCATTTTTTTTCAGTTGGTCTCACTGAAAAAAAAGCATCTGTATTATATTTGATCTCAGTGTAAGACACTCTGCGCTTTACTTTTAGCAGATTCAATACCGTGCTTTGCATTCTACCAGAGCGAGGATATGAAAATATCTTTTCCTCTCGAGCGGGAATCGAACTCACAACCGTCCGCTTACTTATTAATATTGTGCCGCTGCACCTTGAAGGCCAGTCTCATAATGTCTCATATTGCCTCTAAAATATCAACACAAAATTTCCTCTGCCTACAAAAAAAACCCAAATTAGTTATCAGTAGTCTGATCACGACAGGAAAGGCTGTTGTTTGGTTTAGCATTACCTATTAGTAAGTTATTAAAAGATATTTGGGTTTATTTCATTTTGTTGGTAGTGGCTTATTACGGGTCATTGAGGCTAGTCGTAACACAGCGGCCAGACCGTCTGCCGTAATGTCTAGTTATATTTAAAAATATATCTATACATACATACTTATCAGCTATGTCCGATCACGACAGGAAATGCTGTTGTTTGCCTTAGGATTACCTTTTTGTAAGTTATTTTAAGATATTTAATCTTATTAATTTTTCTTATAATGCGTGACAGGTTGTGGGTTCGATTCCTACTTGAGCGAGGCGTTGAGTTCCGTTACTTAACTCGCAATGCTACTAGACTTCAGTGGGTTATCTACAATTAGGAAACAAAAATCCACACCTATTAGACGGCTCGTTTATACGTTTCCACAAAACTCAACAAATCCACGAATTAAAATTAAATGGCCTCGAATTAAAATTACTTGATGGTCACATATTGTTAAAATACATTAAAAGCTTTATTACAATATAGGAGACAAACTGATTTCTGTATTTATTTTTTGAAAATTCAAAAGTGTACTTATCCTTTGCTATAAGGACAGTCACCAAGATTTTTGAATAGTAGACACTTCTACACTTCCATATACAAAGAGCCTCGTTAAAGAGTTGGAGTTTTATGTCGTGACTATTTTAATATTTAGCTATTGTCATTGAATTCGTTTTTTGAAACTCTGTTATTAAAACTATATCATTATGGTATACAGGGTACTGCCCTTGATCTTATTGCCTCATATCTAAACCAAAGAATCCAGAGGGTTAGTATAAATAATGTAAAATCATCTGGATCTCCTCTAAAGATAGGCGCTCCACAAGGATCTATTCTTGGTCCTCTTTTATTTCTTATTTATATTAACGATGTGCCTTTTTATGTGAAGAACCTATGTGATATTGTACTTTTCGCGGATGATACCTCTTGAATATTTAAGATTGACCGAAATAAAATAAACTATGACAAAGTGAATAGTGCATTAACGCATATTCTTCGTTGGTGTGATGTTAATAATCTAATGTTAAATGCTAAAAAAACTAAATGTATTGAGTTTACTTTACAAAACGTTAGAAAACATAATTTTAGACTACTAATTAAAGGAGAAGCTGTTAATTTGTCGGAATCAGCTATTTTCCTAGGTGTAACTATAGATTCCAAACTCCAGTGGAACGCTCATCTGGAAGCACTTGCAGATAAACTCAGCTCTGCCGCGTTCGCAATTAAAAAAGTAAGACAAATGACGGACGTTGAAACTGCCCGACTAGTCTACTATAGCTATTTTCATAGTATTTTATCTTATGGAATGCTGCTATGGGGCAGTGCTGCAGATATCAATTCAATATTTGTTCTCCAAAAAAGAGCCGTGAGATATATTTATAATCTAAGAGCTCGAGATTCTCTGCGAGATGTTTTCAAAGATGCAGGTATTATTACAGTTGCTTCCCAATTTGTATATTATAACATTCTCTTTGTCCGACAAAATATACATTGTCATAGCAAAAATAGTGACAGTCATACGATAGGAACGAGAAATAAAGATAAGCTTGTCACACCAAGCTTTCGCCTCCAAAAAGTTAGTAAATACTTTATGGGTCTGAGTATACGTGTATATAATAAAATTCCGCAGTGCATTCTTAGTTTGCCACTACCAAAATTTAAAATATTTGTAAAAAAAATTCTCACAAGTAAAGCGTATTACACTGTTCAAGAATATTTAGAGGATAAGCATGTATGGAATTAATGTCTATTGAACGTAATGCAGAATAGCTGCCAGCTAATGTTTATAGGTTGTACCATGGATTTTGAAAAGAGCAACTGTTGAGTTTCTTGCCGGCTCTTCTCAGCAGAACTGCCTTACATGTACGTATAGCATAAGCCTTGAAAAGGATCCTTCAATTCGTTCACGCTTATTTTAAATAAATATAGTCTAAACAAATTAATGCAGACCTATCTCTACAAAGCTACGTATAATTTTTTCTCCACAAAGCTATCAACGTAATTTAAAAAAAATGTAAGAGCTATTGCTACTTATAAAATTAAAAAGCATTGAATAATTATATCTTAAACTTTCAAGCATTTTAAGCGTCCGCTGACAATAATTATATTCACTTATAAAAATAATTAAAAAAAATACATGAATTAAAGTAGATTAACAGGGTCAGGTAGTAATTAAAGATAAGTTTATGTCATTTTTATTTTTATTATAAAATACTATACAATATTTATATTTAAATATTTTTACTATCTCATATTATAAAAAGAAATACTCCTTTTTTTATACAGTCGATCTGGGTAACTTTGACAGATACGAGCGATAGCGAGCGAGCAAACAAAAAAATGGAAGAATTTGAGTATTAATTGTCTATTCTTCCCCCCCTAAATTCGTCATCACTTATGTAGAACCCAAACTCTTTTATACAAATTTTACCGGTCTCCCATAGGTACTATTTCATCATAACAACAATGTTCCCCCTAACAATGTTAGCTGCACGATTCAAAGTCACCCAAATTGACTGTACACAAATCTATATTCTTATGTTAATTACGCAGATTTAAATTTGATGAGATCCGAAGTTTTTAGCTCTCGATAGTTTCATTATTTTTTACTTGTTCTTTTGATAATATCCGGTAAATTTCATCTTCGCTTTTACCTTTAGTTTCTGGTAATAAAATAATAGTATAAATAGCACCAGCTAAATTAATAATTCCATAGAAAAAGAAAGGGCCGCTTGGTCCGAATGCACTAACTGTAGGCGCATATATTGTTACTAGTACGAAAGAGAAGAACCAAGCGAACGTGACGATGATTCCCATGACCTTTGCTCGAATCTAGAAAAAAAATACAGTAATTTAATAAAGGTTGTGGGTTCGATTTGAAGTCGAGCGTTGAGTTCTACCACTCAATATGCTATGCCTCAAGAATTCAGAATAAAAGTGAGGAACGGAAATATCTTAATGGGAATGAAATATCCTAACACCAGGTTCTCAGATTTCCTCCGCCTCCCTGCTAAGTGCAGACAATAAGGTGCAATTTTCCATTTCTTCGCTCTGGAGCCCGGCTTGAGCTTCGATACTCAACACGCAATGCCTCGAAAACTTCGGCGGAAAGTGGGAAACGGTTAGTGTCTTAACACTAGGTTCCTTCTGCCTGCCCTGCTGTGTTCGGGATACAACGTGCAGCTAATTTGATTGATTTGATTTTAATATACAACGTTATTTTAAAAGCATACATTGCATAAGCAACAGTCGTTAAATACCACGAAACACAATTACTGGGATTCGAGCCCACAAACAGTGAGTTGACTATTAGTCACTGTTCCGGTGCGCTAAGATGGCCTATTGTTTTATAAAAAAATATTTAAGTGACTTATGAAGTAATACAAATGCTAAATGTACCTGAAAACTCAGCATTTCGGTCATCATAATGTAAGGTAAGGGCGACACTCCAGCCCCATACATAGTGACTGCTAGGACCATAGCAGTGACAGGCAACCACGCTGGTACATCCGTACCGCTCTTTTGTACCAACATAAGTACCGCTATAAGAGTCATCGAAATCGCTGTGATTAGAAAAGCTGAGAACAAAAGAATCTGAAAGAAATGTATTGTTTCGTTAGCATAAATGTAGTTAAATATTCATTTACTAAGTATATCGTATTAAGATACGCATATATGTTCATATAGTAAGAGTGGTTTTCAAGTAATCTCTGAAGAGTTCCACTGTTTTTCTTGGTTCTATAATCAGACCAGCTTGAAAGTACCATGTTACACTATTGTTACTATTGCGTATAAATGCTAAGATTCATGATTATAAAAATATTAAGAATAAAAATATATTTTCAGTTTCTTAGACGGAGTTTGCTCATTTTGACGTCAGTTGAGTCCATGATTGTTCCCAGAATGATACCGTCCGTCTTACTATTCTTTTATAACACACAGCATTTACAAGTTGACCAAATAAACCCATGTTAAAAAAAAATTAAATAAAGACATAAATTTAAAAACGAGGGTAAAGCTTATAGAACTAATTATGAGTCGCAAAATTTTCTCTGTCTACCCTACATGAGGCAAGAGATATGTGAAGATAAAAGTATTAAAGAAATTGTAACGTTACCTTACGTCCACATCTTTCAACAATACTGGCCAATGACACAGATCCAATTATCATGATAATAGGAAACACTAATGTTTGTGTGTCTGGATTAATTTCGAATTTAACTCCAGTAGATATGAGAATGGCTGATGCGTATGTCAAAATAGCATATGCTCCATTTAAAGCGTGGAAGAAGAAAACCCCCATGATTAAAAAGAAGGCCCGTCTCCATGATTTGTCTCGCACTGAAATAATATAAATATATTTATTATGTTCACGCTATATCTCGCTGGTAGATAGAATCGATATATTTCCCAATTTTCGAGACATTGCGTCTTGAGGCTTGCGGCTGCACTTAACGCTACGCTTTGTCCATTTAATAAATTCAATAAAATTCATCTATCGAGCTATTTAATTGGCAAAAAAATTTGCATAAAAATAGTAAGGCAGAACTTAATTTACTGTACAATAATTATTTAACATGTTTACTGTTAATAATTATTAATTCTGTTGTTATTGTTATTATCATTGAAACTAGTCTTATTTTTAATTTTTAATAAAAATAAGCAGCGGTAGTAGAATTTTGCTGTTTTCATTTACTTCTTAAAATACTTACAAATATTGGCAATGGTCAAATTAGGTAAAGATTTGAAATGATCTTCTTCCGCTTTCATGCTTTCGACTATATTTTGAACAATTTTGTCATCTTTTTCCAGACCTCTAAGAAAAGCAACAGTCTTCGCTGCTTCCTGAAATGTTACATAAAAGTTTTGTTATATAGAAAATCAATACAGAAAACCAGTAAAGTTTAGCACAGTATATGGTACGGTACGGTAAATAGTAGGGGAAGAAGAGCAGTGCACAAGCGTGGAAGAAGAGAGTATTTTTAATTGTTTATTTTATATATGAAAATCAATCACAGTAAAGTTTAAATTATACTTACATTCATTTTCCCTCTTTTCACCAAATAGGCAGGAGATTCAGGTGCTTTCAGTAAAAGTAGAGCGATAAGAATTGGTACTCCCAGAACAATCATAATAACCGTATAATAATCTAAATAGGCTCCTAATAGATATATTACTAAAATGCCAGTAGTCTGTAGGAGTTGAGGGAATGTACCAAGAATTCCTCTTATATCATCTTGGCTTATCTCTTTCACGTACATGGGCACGACGTTGAAACATCCTCCAGCTGCCAATCCTGAGAAGAGTCGTGCAATGATCAAAGACGTGGTGGAGGAGTACGAGAGCTTAATTATCCAAGAAATCTGTAAATGATTTAATTAAAAGTTATAATAATAATTAATCGATATTATTTTTTAGCTTCACGCTGTATCCCGCACAAAGCAAGACAGATAGAGCGTTAAGACACTTATATAGTTCCGCGTACATGAGTAATTTTCATTGTAGAGTGTCGAAATGCGTGTAGGTGGATGAAACTAATTTATTTTACCGAGTGTTAATCGATCCCAAAAATGGCGCAGTTACAGTCAGATGCGTTACGACTCCCATCTCACTTATGATAATGTTATAATTCTATTAAAACAGTGTCCTAAGTTGCATTTTTATGGTTCAATTACATACTTTAATTACATTTTCAAAATATAATGGTAAAATTTTATATATTATGCTTTGTCCACTGAATGATAAGAGAAAGCATTAGAAAAATTACACGAAACTTGTAAAAATAAAAAATTATACTTACAGCTTCAGGAATAGCGACGAAAATGAGGGCAATTTTTCTTCCGAAGCCATCTGCGATGTATGAATATATGGATACTCCAAATATTGCAGACATGCTCATCGAACTAGCGATCCAAGCTAGAGAGAGATCAGACACTGGGTGACCGGTCGGAGAGTTTTCTGACTGCAGGATCTTAGTTGTGGGTGATATCCAGCCACATTCGAACCCATAGGCGAATAGAATAATATTTGCTGCAAGAGTTTTAGTACTTTAGTAATGTTTTATTGTCCATATTATTTATTCGTTGTATATATTTTTTGTCTATGCCATCTTTTGTTGTGACGTTAACCGAGTTCTAAATGAAAAACTGTGTGTTATAGTTACACTTATTTGTATGGGCTCGTAAAAATAGTTTCACAGTAAACGGTCTACAAACGGTCTACAAAATACATTCAATCTTACCTAATAACGCGAAAGTCCATTGTAAGTATGTGTGTCCCCGTTTAAACTTATTTTCGTTCACCATGTTTTTTTTCAATTTCTTGTAAAAAAATAAACAAATTATAAAAAATAATTATAAATACATATATTAAATAACAATTCTTATAAGGAAACGATAAATTTCTAAGCAGCACATTTTCATATGTTGAAAATGCAAGAAGATCACCTATTTATTATTATTGTAACATTTTATACAGTATGTTCTAAAACATTATTAAAAATTTAATTAAAATAATAATTATAATAACAATTAAAGAACATTTTAAAACATTAAAACAGAGTGTTTGTTTTAAAGTTTTAATTTTTTCACATTTTAAAAACGAAAATATTCTAAATATAAATATCACTTACCTTATGCACCGAATCCATTATTATTGAGATATTATTATTGAGGTATTTATAAAATTTGTTACAAACAAGCTGTCCAAATTACAATTCTAAAGTACAATAAAAGCACAAATAGATAGAATTGAAAAATTGCTGAAAATCGTTAAAATTACAAAAAAGAACAAAAAGGGGCTTTATTCTTCCTTTTTAGCTTCACACTGTATCCCGCACATAGCAGGGTAGGCAAAAGTAAACTGGGAACCTAGAGAGAATTTCCTATTTTTTCACTTTTCCTTATTTTAGAGTCAAATTGTGTCTGGCATAACGATGGACGAAACTAATAACGACGAATGATGAATGACGATGACAATAGTGACGAAAATCATATGCGATTCAACTAATTCTACAGAAAAGTAAATACAAATAGAAATTAAGCATTATTTTATTGTAAATTATATTTTTTATGATTTCCAAACATCCCAGTATCAAATATATTTGAACATTAATTATAGATATGTATTTACATTTTGTTTTGTTACGTCAACGTTTTATAATCCAAGATAATTTATAGTACAATTATTTGATTCTTCTTTTCATATAAGATATCTTGTTTGTTTAATATCGCTAATATAAACAGTTACAATTTTTAATTTATTTTGTAACATTCTAACAGATGTTGCATAAGCGTCACGTGTGATGTGATAAAATGATAAAACTGTGCATATGATTAAAACAAACAGTAGTATAATAAATAAGGTACATATGGCTGATTTGGTGCCAGTCGTGGTGCAAGAGCACGGGCGTGCGACTGTAAATGAGTGGGTAAATACGTGGGTTCGATTCCCACTCGGAGAAATGGTATATTTAATATTTTCATTCGCTGGATTCTATTTTATTATTAAATAGATAGGTGATCCGTTGCCAACTGAGCTTCTTGAGCCAATATTTAAATATTCTTATTGGCTCTTAACTGTGTTGCGCATTTAGCGGTAAACCCTAAAGTTTAAAATATATTCAATTGATGGACATTATTTGTATTATATTATATATTTTTATCACATTTTTCCTTGAGTTTGATTTACCATATTTTTTTTCGTTAGTAAGTAGAGTAATCCCAGTGTAAGTCACTCTGTTCCTTACTTTCCTCTCACTTTTTAAGATATTACCTACTAAGAGGTGAAATTGAATGGTGTGCATTTCTTGCTACCAGAGCGTGATACTTATAGATGCTGTGAGAGCCTGTCTCATAATGTCTCGTATTGGGTGGAATGTAGGTATCTTTATGCTAGGTTCTCTCTGACTACAAAAAAAAGCAGCGTCACATAGTCCTTTACCTTCCTTCAATTACAGCATTCCTCAATACATTAGTTTGAATGACCGTATCGAAGAAAACCAAAATATTATACGAGTGAAGCTTGATGAAGCTTTCTTTAATATTTAAATGTTAAGGAAAGGTGCCTAATATAATAGTGAACAAACATTTTTTTTAAAAATCATTGTGTTGGGTTCCAGTTTCTTAATAAATGCTCATAATAAAAAAAATCTTTAAAATACTTTCCATGTACAGTCAGCGATAACTTAATTCAAATACTTAACCAGCTACCAACTTCAAATGCACCATATAGTCTATTCTATAATGTCTATTTATATTTAAGAATACATATACAAACATACTTATCAGTTGTTTGATAACGACTAGAAAAGATTTTGTTTAATTATCTTTTTCCTCGATATCCAAAAAAAATATTTGTTTGGTTATGTTAATAGTGACTGTAATTACGTGCACTATTTTATTTTGAAGGAATATACATATACATATACATATATATATATTTAGAACTTGTAATATGAGCGAAAAATTTAACAAGCAAATTACTCATAAATAAATATTTTTAATACGCCTTAATGTTCTTAAACTTCATAACTAACAATTACAAAATAATAATTTAAAATTAGAAGTATTTACTCTATTTTAAGTAGCTACTTAGATATTAAAGTTAATAATATTTCAATAAAAAAGAATGACAATATTTTAATATCTTTTTAATATTCTTGTGTGGTTTTTTTTTTAAAAAGGTTCAGTCCTAATTAAATAAATAATTTATACCACAAAATCTGAAATAAAAAATAGTATTAGGTAAATTAATTTTTATCAACATAGATTTCAATTTTTGTATTTGAAATAGTCGAAGGAAGGAGATTTAGGAAGCAAATGTGTTTTGGTAATTTATTATTTTATTATACTTTATAATAAAATGGAATAACATTTCTAACTATTAATATTATATAAAAAGTGTTCTACATTTTAAAATTATATATTAATGTGTATTATGATAAACGCTGGCTTGAATTTATTGAGATTCGATTATTTCAGCTATATTAGATTGTTTCATTATTTTTAGTGTCTCCTTTTGACAATATCTGGTAAATTTCTTCCTCGGTTTTACCTTTTGTTTCTGGTAATAATAAAATAGTGTAAATAGCACCAGAGAAATTAATAAATCCATAAAATATAAAAGGAGCGCTTGGTCCGAATGCACTAACCATGGGTGCGTATATTGTGATTAGTATAAAAGAGAAGCACCAAGCGAATGTAAGGATAATCCCCATAGCCTTTGCTCGAATCTGGAAAGATGACGGTAAATAATGTAGAGAGAACCTACTGTATTACCACTTAACTACTGTTACTTTGAGAGGGGGGAAATGGAATATCTTAATTCATTTTAGAGTGTAGGAATTAAACGTGTAATCATTTACAACAATTACAGTCAGATCCAGTATAATTATATTTTATTTATTCTTGCTTCATTTATTTATGTTGTTGAGAAATTGACAGTAAGTATGTAGGAATATGTCCCAGCTTCCTATCATTATACCTTTATGATATTTTTATTATAAGTATTTCTCCGAGAGGTAACCTTAATTGGAATCTATGATCATCTGGAAACTTATTGTGTTGTTATTTTCAATTAAAATTGTATGACTTTATAAGTACACTTCAAATACTCCAGTTGTTAGTTGTTATGGAACCACAACAGAAGTCACAACCGAAATAATAAAATATTACAAACACTTAGTTTCTCATAAAGTCAGCAAGAATCCGATTTACCTGAAAACTGAGCATTTCCGTCATCATAATATAAGGCAGCGGTGACACGCCACTCCCATACATGGCGACGACTAGAACCATAGCAGCAATAGGCAACCACGCTGGTATGTCAGTACCATTCGTTTGAATTATTGTTAATACTGCTATCAGGATCATTGAAATTGCTGTTATAAGAAGGGATGAGAACAAGAGAATCTGAAATAAATATATTTTTGGACTCATAGCAATTGTTAAGTATTTTAATACGTTTATGTACATTAATTAATAAATTTACGAAGATTGTCGTAATTAGTGCATAATCTGGTTATGAGAAATCTAGAAATTCAAAAATGATATTCATAAATGTTATATATTTGTCTCTTCTGAGGTAGAACATGTGTAATGAAAAAAGTAGACATCACTAAAGATTTTTAACTTAGTACAACTATGTTCCTTTCAGCAATATGTCCTGTATACATTCCGATAGTAAGTCCTTTCAATTTGTGCTTATATTTCTAGGGAAATTTCTGCAGCTGGTAATTCTATTGGAGTTCCGAGTTTAGCCAGTAGTCGTATTAAAAGTTACTGATATTGCCAATGATGGTGTAGAAAAAAAGGAATATTTTTACTGAGCTAATAATAAAGAACAATCCAAATAAGAAAAAATATTACAATAATAAAGAACTTTCTAAGTTTACCTTGCGTCCACATTTCTCTACAATACTGGCCAATGACAAAGAACCAATTATCATTGCAATAGGAAATATCAATGTTAACGTTTCTGGATTAATTTCAAATTTAACTCCTGTTGATACGAGAATGGTTGAGGCATATGTAAGAATAGCGAAAGCTCCATTTAGGGCATGAAAGAAGAAAGTTCCCATCATTAGAAAAAAGGCCCGTCTCCATGATTTATTTCTAACTGAAATAATGCAATTAAAATAAATAAATTATGTATGTTGTATACATATACATAACTGAAAGATACGATAAAATAAAATTCAGACAATTTATAATATGTACTTTATAATTGGAAATAATAAAATTAAAAAAAAATACTGTGAAATAAATAATATTATAATAGTTGATGCTTTTTGTGTTACTTTTACTAATAAGGTACAGTACTATTTTGGTGTTGTTTCTGCACATCTTAAATCACTTACAAATAGAGGCAATTGTCACACTAGGTAAAGATTTAAAATAATCGTCTTCCGCTTTCATATTTTGAACTATTTTGTTAACAACCGGGTCATCTTTTTCTAAGCCTCTCAGATAGGCAATATTGTTCGCTGCTTCCTAGAGTATGGAAATATACAAAAGATTAAACGGCTCCTCCGTGTAAAATTTTAATTGGATACTCAAATTTAGTTATATTATTTAACTCAAAATTTAATGTGAGATATGAAAAAATATTTATTGTTTAAGATCTAACCACTTATTTCCATTTCTTTATTGATACATTATTAAATCATATAAATAAAAATAATGATGGCTGCCAAATTATGGGTTAGGCAAGTCTTTTCGGTTATGTAAATCAGAGGTTCTCAGATTAAGTTTTATAAATGAATTTACAGGTGGATATTTAACTATAACAAAAAACACAGATACTCACGTTCATTTTTCCTCTTTTCACCAAATATGCAGGAGACTCAGGTGCCTTTAGCAAAATCAGAGCAATAAGAACAGGCACGCCCAAAACACTCACTATAACAGTGTAATAATCTAAATAGGCTCCTAAAATATACATTACTAAAATTCCAGTAGTTTGTAAGAGCTGGGGGAATGTGCCAAGAATTCCTCTAATTTCATCTTGGCTTATCTCTTTTACATATATGGGTACAACGTTGAAAGAACCTCCAGCTGCCAATCCTGAGAAGAGTCTTGCAATGACCAAGCTTGTGGTGGAGGTGTAGGAAAGTTTTATTATCCAAGAAATCTAAAAATTTTACATATTAAAAAAATATATTTTTCGCTTGTAATTTTATTTGTTATAGTTTAGCAAAAGCAATATTGAAAAGACGGGATAAATTTTTATACCTCTTTTTATTGTTAAAATATTTTTATAATTTCACGCTGTATTTCATACAAGGCTGGGTAGGTAGAGCATTAATAACTAACATTAATTATAACTTAAACAATAGGGCACAACACAGAATCATTAACATTATCAAATTTAAATAAGCAAAAACATTCAAGAAAATATTTTAAAACTTGCAGCTTCAGGAAGAGCCACGGCAATGAGGCCAAGTCTTCTTCCAAAGCTATCTGCGATGTAAGAATATATGTACACTGCAAATATAGCAGACATGCTCATGGAACTAGCGATCCAAGATAGAGAGAGATCAGACACTGGGTGTCCAGTTGGAGAGTCTGCTGACTGTAGAATCTTAGTAGTAGGTGATATCCAGCCGCATTCGAACCCATAGGCAAACAGAATTATGTTTGCTGCAAAAAAAACAATATAGGCTTTACTGATGTTTTGATAAGAAATTAATGTTAACATAATAAAAACATAAACAATAAAATAAAACCGTTTAAAAAGGGAGATTGGTCTTTTATGATCACTCTTTTTGAAAAATAGAATAACCTCACCCCCAATCCACACTCTCGACGTTTTGCTTACTATTAGTAATGATATAGAATTAATAATTCTTACCTAGCAACGCAAAAGTCCATTGAATGTGTGTATGTCCATGTTTAACTTCGTTATTCACCATTTTTTTTTCAATTTGCCAAATAATAACACAAATTATGGAAAAAAAATCTATATTAATTTACGTGTCTTATATGGAAATTATACTTTTATTAACGGCACATTTTCGTATAAAGGAAATGCAGCAAAACAAAGATAAATAGGTATTTATTATAATTGTAATGTACTGTACAGGATGTTCTCCAGTAGCAATACTGTATTTAAATTTTAAGAAAGTAGTAATAACAATCTTTATCATCATGAATTTTTCATCACATCACTCCGCTCTCCGTTCTATCCGTATTTCAAAGTTATCCCTTTTCCCAGTAAATTGGTGTAAACGAATATATAAATATTTACATTTTTGTGGTTTTGATACATTTTAATAGCTTTTAGCTTCATGGACCGACGACCTGAGGAATATCGCTGACTTGGAATTTTCAAGTAAAAAAAAGCTAAAAGATACATATGCAGTGAGGAAGGTACCTACTTACATTTTAACTAAGCCACAAAATAAGACTATTTTTATACAATGTAATTATATCATTATTTTTTTTATATAATTGTTATGAATTTCAAACATCCCAGTATCAGATGTATTTTAACTATAATAATAGGTATATTGTCTACATTGACTTTGTTAAGTTATATAATCTGGGGTTATTAATACTAGCTAGCTACCCGCCCGCGGCTCCGCCCTCGGGAAATACTAAATTTTGTATTAAATAAACAAATGTGGTTATAAGCCAGTCGTGGCGCAGGGGCACGAGTGGGTCTGTAAACGTGACAGGTTGTGGGTTCGATTCCGACTAAAGAAAATTAAATATCTATCTCTATATCTCCATATCTCATTTTCCTCTGAATACAATTCAGAGGAAAATGGGGAACAAAGTGTCTACTGTGAACTAGGCTCCCTCTGTCTACTCTTCGGTGAGCGGGACACTAAAAAACATGTGCGTTGGTATCCTAATATTATACATACTGAGTTATATTTTTATAATAATTAATACACATATATATATAGTATTTTTATGTTATACTTTTGAAAAACTATAACCGTTCTTCTGTACAATGCTTAAAAGCAGTTTTTTTTTAAATTTATTACAATCAAAATTTTAGAGGTAACATTTAAAATGCGAGGTTGACATTTCTGTTACCGCAAAAATAATGCGGATCTGTAATATTTTATAAGATTTTCACATAGCATTATATATGAAATGCTAAAAAGAGAAATTATAGTATACAGTAATTTTCTGTGCGTTGTATCTTTGCATAACGTATCTATTTTGTTTAATTATATAGAGTAGATAAGAAGTCATACTATATAGTTGAAACGATGTCTTGGGTTATTCTTATGTAACGAAATCAAAGACCACAAGGCTTTTACTGAAATTATATTTCTTTCCAGAATATAATACCATTAAGCTTGTACAATGTACCTACCTATCTCTTAAATTCTAATACAATATATTATACTAAAGGACCTCTTCCTAGAGGATGTCCTGACTAATATCTGTCCGATATTTGTTTGTGGGCATACGGGTACGCGACCCCGGATCCTCGAGCCGCCACTCTTATATCCTAATCCATCCGTAAGAATGGTGTCCCCCCCTTTCCCTCCTCCTTTCCTTAGCTCCCACCTTCTTCTACCTATCCTACCCCTTGTACCGACGCTGTTCGAAGGACTGCGGAATTAGAGGAGCTGTCTAACCCTGCAATAAAGATGTTACAGTGAAAATGAAGAAAAATGTGCACAAAAGGCAATGCGTGTAGGGTGGTAAATGGTAGAAAAAAAAATTAAGATGATGAGGATGAGACTTCGATTGACATACGAGAACACAATGTCGAAGATACTAGAGAAAGAACGAGGATCTCCTAAAGAAGAAGTTGAAGACTGGATTTGTGTAAGGATGTAAAATTAAAAAAAATTCTTTCGTATAAAAAATTATAAAATTTAATTGTCAATATCCTGAATAGTTGATTCTATCCAATCTCTTGTAACCGGTAAAGAAATTCTATTAAAAACTGTAGGGCTTATATCTTCAGAACATTCTTCCGTAACCCATCCCGACGTAATACCCCAAAGTTGTTGATTCAGGGTCACCGGTGCACCAACATCAGGCTGAAAAAATAATAAATCATACAGCAGACGGCCATTTTTAATTAAATATTTCATATTCTCAAGAGAGAATCGAACCCACAAGTTGTCTCGTTTACAGTCGCAAGCTTATGGTATATATATTTGGGTACGTACCAAACAAGGTGTATGTCGAAGTACAATAGGTTCCAAGCACACAACAGTTCTACCACAAGTGTAGTTATATTTTTCTAATGTCTCAACACAATTCTTTCTTGGAATAACTTTCTGTATAGAAACTCGTAAATTATTTTGTTTTACTCGTTCTTTTGCTGTATTTGAAAGTAATTTGTTGTTAACCTGCAATATAAATAATTTAAAATAATTTTATCTAACTTATATGTCAAGGAAATTGATAAAAGTTGAAAAAATTTAGGTTTGCAACTTTGAAAAAGTCAACAGGAAAAACAATTTTTAAAAATTTACAAATTTAAATTTGCGGGCATATACACTTATTTTGTATGAAATATATAACAAAATAAGTTTGTAATATTTTTTTCTTTGAAATAACTATCGGTCAGTACCTTATGTCACATTTCACACTTTTTGACAAGAGTACAAATCAAAACTAACTTATTTGTGGTTCTCCAGGGAATATTATAATACCATTAGTTTTGAATATTTCTCCCTAAAATAATAAGCTTAAAACTTACAATCAATCGAGACCAATAAGTAGTTTGAAATTTGGCATTTAAAATTTGTCCTTTAGCTGAAGAAATAGATATCGGCAATATATGATCATCTGTAACTGGCACTGGATTGGCAATCCTTAGTAGCGCCAAGTCATTACTTGGCCTCATATTTATATACCAAGGATGCACAACGATTTCCTTTATAGGAACGACTACGCCACCTTTCTTATTGTTTATAGACCCAATTCTCGCTTTTAATAGTTTTGTAGATTCTAGAAGGCTGTAAGGGACAAAAAAAATTAAAATAATAAATATGATATGATAATAGGAAATTTTCTCCTAACTTTCGGGACATTGTGCTTTAAATTGCGGAATTTTAAATGAAAATAAGTCGTTCTCCTAAATCGGCAATGTATCCACGAATCCTGTTCCTTTGTGGTATAACGGGCTCTAGCAGATAACTTCCCCATTTTCGTTTTAGGGTAACGAATCTTTCTATTTCAGAAAAGACTCTTACAATCTTTTAAATTTAGAGTATTTTTTTTACTGTAAAATAGAAAAATGAATAATTTGAAACTATCTTACTTATAAAATGGACCAGCGGCCGTCAATATCCATTTCTTATCTATCAAAGCGCCGGATGCGTAATGCGATCCTTTTCTTTGAATTGAAACTGTATACGAATAGCTATTATAGTTCTTAGATCTTGTTATAGCGTTGGTACATGGTTGGGTATTTTTGGTATTGTCTTCTAGAAAACAAAAAAAAATCTAAAGCTTATATAACCGATATTTTTTTCCAGTAAAAAGGGATTCCTTATTCTGTATATAGCAGCGTGGGCAGAGATAACCTATGGTCAAGATTCTCTGTCTTTTGTGTTGCACTTAAGTTCAATAGAATTGAAAATTGGCGTTTTCTGACAAAACACAACGCCGCTGTTTGTCTTGACATTTTCCACATTTTCTCGGTCAGCCATTTCCAGTCTTAAAAGTTGGGCATTATACGATGAACAGATTGTTTTAACAACAAATTCCCTTTGCCTATTCTGCTTCTTTTAGGATACAGCGTAAAGCAAAAAATAATCAAAATTACCAGTTGTTTCGTTTTTCAATTCTTTAAGTGCTAATTGCAACAATTTTTCTTTTAAATTTCTATTAAAATCTTCACTAGTGTCTGACTCTGTTGACTTTGTATCATCCTCGCCTGATACATTTTCTTCTTCATCTTCAGCAAGTATTGATGTTACGCACAGAGCTATGATTAAAAAATAATACACATTAATATAATTAAACATTTTATTGTATGTTTTTATCACACATTCATTTTGATCTACAATCAGACTAAAGCAGAGCAAAGCAGGCAAATATAAGGTATAATTAAGAAGCAGGTGTTAAATACGTCAAAATGAAATAAAAAAACGAATAATACTCATTTCTATAGATAAAAGAAACAAAAATCATAAATAAAAGAATCAAAAATCATTGTAGAGAACAATGATTTTTTAAACTGTCATTCGTTCTATGTGAAGTAGTTTTTTTCGATAAATTATCATTTATTTGTAGATTTACAATGAAATTTCGTTAATTAAATATTATTTTAACTTAAATTATACATATTAATTACAAGTAACACGAATGGATAGATGCATCATAAGCTGAGCGCTTAGGCCAATAGTGTCTCTCTATCGCTTGTTCTGCGCTCTCACTTGCACGCTCTGCTAAGGCAGAACGTGACAATGGGATATGCTTTTTCGTGCGTGCATGCTTAGACATAATCACGTCAAAAGAAAGTAATAAAAGTTTGAGCGAAGTGGGATTCCAATCCGCGCTTTTTGATTGTTGATTTAAAATAATTTGTATTATGAGAGCGAATGACTTATGGCCGTAGCCAATCCAATTCAACACTGCACTGTTTGGGTCTGTTTCAAGAGAAGGGAAAAATTCCATCATATTAATAGATTATTTCTGCCCATTCTGATTTATATTAACTGAGATTTAGCCCGTATATAGATACGGGATAAATCTCTAATATAATTCTCATTCAATAAAAGGATTTATATTAGCATTTTTCTAGGTCGGTTAAAATGATTCAACTAACACCTGTACTATTGTTTTCATAAACATTTTCTCATTGTAAGAGTTAACAATGTGTTTGAAAACTTTCCAATAAAGCGATAACTAAAAATGTATTTCTAGATTTTAGTTAGATTTAAGGAAGCAAAAAATGTTGAGTAATGGGTTCTAGGACAATATTAATATTAACTTTTATTTTAGTACATCTCTTCGTATTACGTGTTAAAAGTGGTAAGTCAAAAGTGGCCGGACCGTCGTGTCGCTCTACACGACAGTTGTGGGTTCGATTTTCTTTCTGGGGTATCAATTATATCAATTTCCTTGCTCTGGTAACTAGCCAAGGCGCAGCGTTGAGTTCCGCTACTTAACACTCAGTGCCTCGAAAATTGGGTGGAAATCATTCATTTATCAAATTTTCGTAGAATCAACATCGCCGACGCTAAAAGAAGAATTAGAATGCGAGTTTCCCCCAAAGATGGAAGAGGATTTAACACACATAAGAAGAAAAAGGTTAACAACAGCAACGGGTTTAGTTTGTCTCGAGGATTATCCTTACACTGTTTCTATAAGGTATATAAGTCTATACATTATAGTAAAAATTGTCGGCGCCCTTGTGGCGTAGAGCCGCAGCGCCTGGCTGTAAATGCGACACTTATGGGTTCGATTCCAGTTCCAAGGAATAGAATACCTACCTATTTTACTACTACTCATTACGCAGTCTAGTATATTTGTATCTCTAACTATATCATAAATAAAGTGGATTAAATAAATTTTACTGTAATTAATGATCATTTAAAGTATAATTTAAAGTAATATTTATCTTAATATGCATAACAATAAGCTGTGCTAAATAAGAAGATTAAGATTTTTCGGAATTTCTAAGAGACCGGAAAGATCAGAAATTTCCCATTATTATACCTTAAAATCTGTTATATAAATATCTGGGTATGACGTTTATTCTGTTCCACAGGTTTCACGGTAAACATTGGTGTGGAGGTGCCATCGTTGGAAATCAATGGGTGTTATCAGCTGGACAATGTTTTGATTAGTAAGTTCAGAGTTCTTGAGATCAGCGCGTTACCCAAATACTGATGCCACACTTCGCTTATTAACCCCATTATATTAAGTATAGGTGTAACTAAATAATAAAATGTAAGAATCTGAATTCGAACACTTGTAATAATTGTATTCTCATAGGACTTGGCTTAGGTGACAATACCGTCGTATTGTCACCTATGTCGTCGTATTGTACCTTTGTTTATTGCCTAAGAAAAATATTTTAAATAAAAAACCTAACACAAGCATTCCTCTATGTATCCTAAGCAAGTTTTTCTTATTTATTTCTTTTTATTATTATTTTGATTATTTCAGTGTAACGAAAGAAGAAATAACAGTTCGAATGGGCTCCGTATTTAGAGACTACGGAGGCAGAATACTTTCAATAGCTGAAATCCAGCGTCACCCCAAATACAGGACAGATCAGTACTATCCGGAGCATAATCTCGCTTTAATTAAGGTTAGTTATATATTTCATTTTTTTTGCAGCTTCATACTTTTTCTAGGGCAGTAGGCAGAAGAACCTTAATGTTAGAGGCACCGTTCCCCACGCGCCACCGATTATCGAAGACAGATGTTGAGAGGCGGAACTCAACCTCGCTCTTTGTCTTTTCGCCAGAGCAAGGAGATGAAAATATTAATTGAACCCCACAACGTATATCGTGTTTACATTCCAACACTTGAGGCCTCAACTCTCAGACAAATAATATTAACATATTCATAATATCTTGAGGCCGACGTGGTCGTTATGTTCGGGAAATTAATTATTATTTATTAATATTTTTACTTCTTCGTACTGCTACCAAGGCAAGGCATTGCGTGTTCAGTTCCGCCACTCAACACGCAATGCCTTGAAAAATATGGCGGAAACTGGGGAACACGGAATATCTTAAAACTAGGTTCCCTACCCTACCCTAGTGTGTGTGGGAGCGTGACGCTCGAAGTTTTATAATACCTTCTATAGTTGCTATATTCACAGGTAAGCATCCCAATACTACTTAATAGTCGAGTACAGCCAGTGGCCCTTCCTCCAGCTGATGTGAATATCCCGTCGGTTGGAGAAGTCGTTATAACAGGATATGGATCTGTGGTAATATTCTTTCTTTGCTTTACAATTAAATAAGACTAGCGTCGGGTGGAAAAAACTTATAGTTGCATATGACACATTCGTAATGCCGAGGTAATTCTAAACAGTGATCCCTTCTTGACACTCAAAAATATTTTTTAATTCTAACAAATAGTTCCTGAGATTATTACATTCAACCATACAAACTCTTCGGGCTTATAATATTTGTATAGATAAAATGATATATGGAGAACATTCTCATTACATAGTTATTTAGTTACAGCTCGACCCAATAAAAGCGTGTTATTATACAAAATTTTAAAATCACTATCTTTACCCCCACTAGTAGGGAGTTTCTTTTTATTTTACCAACATCTAATTCTAGCGTTAATTAAAAACTAAATTCAATAATATAATATAAAATCTTTCTCATTGCTAGGTCTCAGGACAAATAAGAGAAGGCACAAACCAAGAGCTACGTAGAATGATAGTAACAGAAGTCATCCGCTCTCAATGTCGTGTTATGTATGGAAATGAATACCAGATACAACACGACCATGTATGCTTACAGAGTGTAGTGAACGGTGTGGCTTTGTGTGCTGTAAGTTTTTTTTTTCTTTTTAGGTTTCCGTACCTCTTAAGGGAAGAAGAAACTCTTATAAGATCACTTACGAACACGGGATGTCCTTTGTCTCAGCAACCTTTGGAGATATCGAGTCGAAATTTAAGCCATATACTCAGATCTACGGCCCCATGATTTAAAAAAAAAACTTATTTCTACATTTACTTAAAAAATGATATGGCCGTTTATATCGCAAAGATGTATTTCGACACTATAAAGGGAATTTAAATTAATAGGGTACTTTCGGTTTACATAGAATTATGAAATTTGGCAGCTAGCCTTATATCTACAGATAGTGCTAGTTCAGGAAAAAAATTGTTTGCCTCGACATCAGAGTGAAGAAATGGAGGGAGTGAAATATCTAAATTGTTCGAGTAGCAATCAAATCGACAATTTGTCGTGTTTACATTCACAAGGTTGAACTCCTTCGCCACAACTAGCCTCAATACATCTATATTAAATTAATCGGTTGAAAAATAAAAGCTTAATTATTATATATTAATTCAAAGCATGTATGCATATATAATTATTTAGAAAAAAAAATACATAATAATTTCCAGGGTGACACAGGAGATCCAGCGGTACATTTTAATGGTATCAACCGCGAAGGCACGTTGATGGCGATAGCTTTATTTTCTGGAACTGAAGAATGCGCTCACAAAACCAAACCTGGAATATATGCTAAGGTTTCATTACTTCTATCTATTTAGATATTTTTATACATAACACTCCTGAATACCTATACTTTTACTGAGTGACGCACAGACGAAACTACAAGACTAAAAAAGTTTGTATTTTACAGTAGGTAGGTTAGGAAGTATGTGCATAAGAACGGATTTTTGAGATTTCCATGGAAACGTTCAAAACGGTGTTTTCTCATGTTAAAATTCCACATTGAGGCCGTCTTTGCTCGAGTCCCACTGGGGAGAATATTTTTTTTATCTTCACGCTGTATCCCGTACATAGGACGGTAGGCAGAGGGGATATGTGAAATTATTGTTAAGATACTGCGTTCCCGATAAAACACTTCCGTTCACCACTTTCCGTTCTTGAAGCATTGCATGGATTGAGTAAATGCGCGCGGCTTTTAGTTGAGGCCGCCAGTGAATACGCAATGCCTCGATAATTCGTTGAAAAAAAAAAAACGCAACGTACAGTTAAATTAAAAAGTATATACATATTTCTTATTATTACAGGTTTCGTATAGTCGCGCTTGGATTGACAAGATTATTAATGACACGTCGGTACCAGACAGCGGTGATAGTGCAGAAAATGCTATAGCGATAGATATGAATTAAATATTAATATATATTATTATAAGATAAAGATAATTAAATTATAAATAATATAATTGTGGTGTTATGTTTCCCTTTTTGAGTTTCGTACCTCAAAACGAAAAAACGGAATCCCTATAAAGGAATGTGTGTGAACTTAGCAGAGCATTGTCCAGCAGATCAAAAAAAAATGGAGTTCTCTTCGCATGCACCTGAGTTCTATAGTTCCTGATAGGTTTTATAAATAGTTCTGTCGTTTTTACCCCTGAAAAAGTTATGTAAAAAAATCGGGGAGAGATCTGCACTCATAGGGATGAATAAAATAGTTCTTGATATTTTTTAACAATAGTTCTGTTAATTTCACGAAGAAAAAAAATTTTAAACAGAAAAAAAGAAAGTTCGTTTCGAAAATAGTTCGAAAGGTAAAGTAATTTTTAAAATTAATGAAATGATACTCAGACGCCACAACTCTTTATTTTACAATAGAATATAAGTAGTTCTACGATATTTAGCCTGAAAGAAAACCAGAACTCTGAAAAAACTGCCAGCAGGGCATAGTTGAATGTATGAAATATATAAAAATTACAATTTTATCTCTACATATGTAAAAGTAACACTATAAAGTATTCTAACAGAATATGAGTAGTTCTATTATACAAAGCTAACTACAAAACCAGAACTCGAACGTAAAAATGCCAGCAGAGCATATCTGAATATTGAATTTGTCGAAAAATATTTTTTGACCTTTGACCTATACCCCTGAAATTGGTACGGAAGCCTGCCCTTAACCAATTTTTTAACGATGGCGTGACTTGTGTACTCTTTCATTCTAAAACCTTAAGCTCAACTTGTGTCAAGTATTCTTTACAAGTCTTTAGAATAGAACTCCTCTGGAGTTTTGCTGGATCGCCTACATGTCCATGGATCGATACCAGCCACTATAATATAATAAACAAGTAAAATAAATAAATAACAATAACTGTGGGAAACGGAAATTGGATAAAAAAGTGTTTCGGTACTATGTTCTGCCTGCCTATCCTAAAAAAGAAAAGTTTTATTATATTCATAAGAAACCTGGCGGTTAAGAGGACTCTCTCTGTTTTTCCCTCTTTAGCCTAATTTATGAGACGTTACGTGTTGAATGTCGTAATTCAATTCTGCACTATATCTTGGTATCAGAGCGAGTAAATGAAACAATTCATTACCTCGAGTGGAAATCGAACCCATAAATATCGCGACTACAGGCAGACTCTGTCCGTGTCTTTTTTTAAAAATACTTTATATGTAAGTAAGACGTTTGATTATTCAACATTCAATAAAGATAATTGTGACATAACGGTCTTCGAAAAGTGATGTGCCAAAATATTTTTTTCTTTCTAATAAACGGGGAACGTGTAAAAAATATAGTAGTAGCTTCACGCTGTAATTTGCATATAACAGGATAGGTTAGTGATCTAGTGTATTTTTTTTTGTTATCTGAGGTTTATCTTGCTACCAGAGCGAAGAAATGAAAGTTATTAATTTATTCCCCAAATAGATATCGAGACCACAAAACAATTGTCGCGCTTATAGTTAGATGACGAAGAAACCCATAGTCTTCAAAAATTAAGTAGGTACAGATAAGGACGGCAAAAAGACATCAAAGAGCAAATTAGGCCTGATTAAAGTACTCTGTAAGAATGACACGAGTTTTCAAAATATACAATCGCGTACATAAATATAATATTCTTTATTACCGCATACTTCTAGAAGCGCAGCATCGTTAAATTTTTCCTAACAGCGCAAATATTCGTGTCTTTGATATGTTAAAAAGTCAAACTTGGCGGCTGTCATACAGCCATTGTCCTTGGTGAAAAGAAATTTATTTTTCGAATACTATAATATATTATGATAAGATCGACGAAGAGCGTCATGGTCTTTATTACACATTAGTCAAAAAAGGTCATCAGGTCATTAGTTAAACAATGTGGCACATCGTCCTAAAATATGCAATCGTGTATGTAAATTGTAAATATAAAGATATAGTATTCTGCATTAATTATATTCAATAATATTCTAAAAGTAGAGCTTAGACGGTGGGTTGTACTTAATTTAGTTGCTTGCTCAAACAAAATGGATGAGGGAGATTCGAAAAAGCGTGGACATACTTATCTTCAATGGGTTTTTGCTTTTTTGGGTACGTTTTTTATCACTGTTTTTTGTCATTTGGTCTTGAAAAAATAGACAGAAAGCGGGGAACAGACTGTTTTGACACTATCTTTTCTTTTTTCCGCTATATAAAATAAGATAGTGCAACTTCAAAATAATATAATAATTGTTTTCTTTTAGCCAATTCCACTGTGCTAATATATGGCATGGAAACTGGTTGGATATCACCATTTACATTTCTGTTACAATCAACTTCTTCACCTACTGGCTACCCATTGTCTGATAATCAAATTTCCTGGGTTGCCAGTATTTTAAGTATGACTGCAATTTTTTCAGTTAATTTATTATCATATATTGCTGATCGATATGGAAGAAAAGTTGCTATTATTATTATGGGCGTTTTGGAACTGGTGAGTACAAATAACACTAAAACATCATGTTCAATTATAATACATTTTTAGTCAGGACCAGGGCGGCTTCGCCTGCTTCAACTATACGAATATTTATTAAAAATATTTTCGGTTAAAAGGGTGAAATTTTATAAACTACGGAATGTGTTCAATGATTCCGATTTAAAGATTTTTCCTTGTGTGGGTGTTAACATTATGAAAGTAAACATCTGTCCCAAATTCCAGTTTCTATTATCAGCGGTTATGGCTGAGCGTGCATCTATAGGTATAGTCTGAGGTCAGTCAGTATATATATATATATATATATATATATATATATATATATATATATATATATATATATAAGTCTGTAGTCTAAAACCGTCTGAAATCTAGAACTAATTTAGGAACATATTGAACAAAATCTAAATTTATTGCAATGGCATGAAAATGTCCGAGAAGCTGGTCAATAAAAAAGGAACAAACGTTGACCATAAAATATTATAATATTTTTATTATTTTAGATATCATGGATAATACGTCTGTCGTATACTTCTCTCCCTCTTCTGGTTATAGCAAGAGCGACCGCTGGTTTATCAGCTGGTGGTTGTTTCTCAATTATCCCCATGTATGTTAAAGAAATATGTCAGGATGACATAACAGGAATATTGGGGACTTTCCCAATGCTTATGTATACTATTGGAATATTTTCAATGTACTTCATGGGAACATACCTAGAATATACAACTGTGACTATAATTTTAACTGTATTGTCTATATTAACCATATTAGGCCTGATTATAGCACCTGAAACGCCTGGTGTTTTCGTTAAACAGGGTAAAATTGATGTGAGTATATCTGTTTGATTAATTATATTATTGTAATATTTATTATTGTGTGCATATTATGCGGTATATAATTACAAATAGGTATAAAGAGGGGGGTATTTATCGTATTTATTATATCGTTATTTTCATACTTATGCTTGTAATGTTTTATTCCATTGTCTTTCAACCATAATACTTCAAAGATGTGAAATTAAAAATAATGTTACAGAAAGCAATAAAAACAGTAGCACTCCTGAGAGGCTTAGACAAAAATGATATAATAGTTAAGGAAATAGTAGATAAAATGATGGAACAGGAAATACATTTTAAATCTTTGAACGTTATTACATTTTTGAATATATGTAAGTAAAAGTTTAATATTAGATTTTTTCTCATTTATTTTATGTTATATTTGGAATTTAATTATAATATGGTTAGTTGTTAATATATTTGAGGCCATCGTAAGGCAACGGCGTGGTCTCTGTGGATTTGACTGTCTGAAAGCCAGACAAAGCGCGCCATTTAATTTATAATATGTCTAAACTGAATGGGGAAAGAAATATCTTTTAATTAGGTGCCCTAGGATCTGCCACGCTGCATAGTTTTAATTTCTTTGTTTTATGTGTGTCTAAACACTAGGTTCCCACTGCCTACCCGGCTGTGTGCGGGATTCAGCGTGATTATTTTATTTGTTTTTTTATTTTATTTTTTATTTTAGTACAGAACAATTGCTGGTGGCATGGCTTAAAACTCATCATTCTGCTATTTACCTTCTATGAGATGAACGGTGGGTTTGCTATATTAACTTTTGCTACAACCATGCTTGCCTCCACCGGGATGGATTACGTCATCAGTCCAAAGGTTCAATCTTTAGGTTTCCCCATTGTCATGATCACTGCTTCAATTGGACTAGCGTCATGTGTTGAAAGATTTGGGAGAAAGGTGAGATGTTACATACTAAAATACTGCTTGAAGAAAAAAATTAGCTTATTAACGAAGGAAATATTAGCCTCTGTCTGTGAACTGGCGGTTTTGTTTTCAATCCCCACTGGGAGGTGTGAGCAATTTTCAACTATTAGTTACAAGACAAGACAATTTCTGAATTCTACTTCATCTCGTGCACCTCGTTTAATAGAATATTATGGTTAATTATATAATTCTTTAATGCTCTTAGTGAATAGATATAATTTATATTTCTTTTATTTTCAGCCTCTTCTTATGTGCGCGTTTGCCATTACAGCACTAGCTACGTTATCAATGGCGGTAATAATTATAGTTCAAAAACAGTACGGTAATGTACCGACATGGATGCCAGTTGTTGCCTTGATAGTGACAGTAGCAATGTGCACGGGTGGCGTTTCCCCTTTGGTCTTCATTGTTTTGACAGAGTTATTCAATTTCCAAGCAAGTATAACTCATTTAATTTTTCAAATTGTTTTTATCCTCACGGTGAAAATATGAAGGAAGAAGCAACCTAGTATTAAGATACTCCGTTTACCACTTTTATTGCTTGTCTAGTGACGGAACTCAATTTCGCGCTCTATTTCGGTGAACCAGAGTGGAGCAATGAATAGAATTCGATCCCCCAATTGGGAATCAAACCCACAACCGTCACATTTTAGTCAGGCGTTTTGCTACTGCGTCAATTTTAAATTTAAACCCGATTTCTTTACAAATAGTAAGTATTAATGTGCTTCAATTGTCGTTTTTTTTTAATAATTTAATACGTTTCTAAATATATTTCAGATCCGGGCTAGGATGATGGGACTCGTGGTAACATACGCTTGGCTTGTAACTTTCGTGTCACAAAGTACTTATATACCGATGGCTAATGCCTTAGGAGAATTTTCACCTTTCGTCATGTACGGAGTTCTAAACCTTCTGGGAATATTTTATGTATTCTTCTTCTTAGTAGAAACTAAAGGAAAAACTGAAGAAGAAATATATAAGAAAGTCAAAACAAATTCGAATGTTTTAACATCATCATAATGCTATAAAAATCGAATATATATTTGAGTTTAATGGTAGAAGACATAGGTCGGGGTTGCTTGTAATTTTTATGAAGAGTTATTTTTTTTATTTGTCCAATTTTTTATCTGTGCTTAGAAATTTTTGATTGTATAATTATTCAGTATTTCATTTTAAAATTGTTTTCATATAACAAACGATTACGTTAGACAAAAATGCCTATAAGAATTTTGAGAAAAGAGACGTGTTACGTTAAGCCCACACCAGAAGGAGATTTTTAGGCTATATGAGGAAAATGTTCCAAAAAAACATTAAAAATGTTATTTAATATATACATATAAATAAAGAGTCTGTCTGTAGTTTAGAAAACACAAGAAAGATAGAATTTAAATTATTGAATAAAATTAAATATTATTATTTTACTGTTTTGCATTTCATTATAACATGACCTCATGTTGTATCTATTATGTATTTGTATATTAATTTATTCTATAAATTAAACGAATAAAACTAATTATGTCTAATGGTAAAAAATGGTGTGAATTTCGATAAAAATATATGCGACAGACGTCACGAGTTTCTTATCGAAATTAAAATTTCCAATTTATAGCATAGTAGTTTTAAATTAAACCCAGAGTTAATACAGTCCGTAGACGAAGCGTCTTAACACTCCATAGATGGAGCAACCAATTTTTAAAAATCGACATCGTTTGTCTTGTATACTGCCTTGGATTCTGGCAAAATGGGCTGACTCTATCTGGCCCTCTGGTATGGTGGATCTCTTCCCTATTGAAATTAGGTTGTTTTAGTATGTCGAATATTGCCGGTAAACAGACTTTACAGTTTGCAGCAAGGGCCGCTCACATTTTACCGGGGTTTATCTCTCATAATTTCTTTCTCACAATCCTTTCTAAAATCATAAAAGCACAGAAAACTTTTTGGCTGATAGCTAATTATTTTTTTATCGTGTGAAATATAAAAAATAAATTAAGTGCAGACTTCACAAAAAAGCGTGACAGAACTAGGTACAACTAAAACTGTTTTACATATTATTATAAAATATGGACATACATATAAAAAAATAGATATAGGTACTACTATGTATTAAAAACATAATTATAAATTGCGATATTTTTTTAATGTGTTTTATTCAGTCCTATTTAGGTGTGCCTATGTACATATTATATTCATAGAAAATGGATGAGGGAAATTCGAAAAAACGTGGTCATACTTACCTTCAATGAGTGTTTGCACTATCCGGTATGTCTTTTATTTTTTATTCTTTGTTTCATTACAGTATATTGGTGACCCACTCGCGGCTACGCCCGTGTGTTTGCAGCACACTTATACAAATAATAAGAATTTCTAATAAAAATTATTAATACTTCGGAGTTATATATGTCGCACATAATAGGGTAGGCAGAGGAAACCTGAAAATCTTATGTTAAGGCACTCCGTTCACATTAAGACAAGACAATAACTTAATTTTTTATAAAATAAATTAAAATTCTCATTATATAATAAATAAGTTATTTATTCGTATACTCGTATTTAATAATATAGCATAATTTTTGCTTAAATTATATAATTTAGCTTCACTTGCAAGTAATCCATATAATTTGAGTGTGTGCGATTTTATTTTGTGGCGTGGCTTATGCGTTCAGATGCATATGCCATGCAAAACGAAGTTTGTTAACTTTTATGTCACATGTCCATTGATCTACAATCACAAAATTGGTACGGAACCCTCGGTGGACGAGATTTGAACGTAGCTGAATTTGAACCCGCATTTTTTGCAGATCGTCCAGGAAATAGATTGTAATTATAACATACGTATGAAGAAAAGCGCGAGATGTTTTTTTTTTGTTTTAGCTAACTCTACGATTCTAATAAATGGCATGGAAAATGGTTGGATATCACCATTTACGTCTTTGTTACAATCGAATTACTCTCCTACTGGCTACCCACTGTCAGACAACCAAATTTCTTGGATAGCGAGTATTATAAGTATAATTATAACTGCATTTTTTGCAGTGTTTCTATTGTCATATATTGCTGATCGATACGGAAGGAAGGTTGCTATTATTGTTATAGCCGTTTTCGAACTGGTAAGTGCCAATGATACTGAAGCGGAGTTTGATATTGAAATTTTATTTTTATGAAAGTTCGTGTTGAGTGGAACACACACTGTCTCCAAAATTGAGTGGAGAGTGAACAGTGTATTTTAGTACTAGCTTCCCTATGCATACCCTCTCTCATACTACTCATACTTAGCTTAACGCTGGCAGATAGGCAGAGAGAACCTAGCGCAAAAACACTCCAGCTGCGTTTAGTATATAAACTTTTACTACCACTGCTCCCCTGCTTTGCTGCACCCCGAAAGATTATATCTTTAAATTTTTTCATTGCGATGATGACGCTGTATCCAACTGAAGCATTAGTTGGACTAGCTTAGATAATTTGCCTGTCGTACACTTCCCTTCCGCTTTTGATCATAGCAAGAGCGACTGCCGGCTTATCAGCTGGGGGCGTTTTCTCAATTCTTCCCATTTACTCTAAAGAGATATGTCAAAATGACTTAACAGGAATATTGGGGACTTTCCCGATGCTTATGTATGCTATAGGAATATTTTAATGTACTTGATGGGAACATACTTAGATTATAGTACGGTGGCTATCATTTTAACTGTATTGGCTACAATAGCCATATTAGGCATGATTCAAGCTCCTGAAACACCTGCTATTTTAGTTAAACAGGGAAAAGTTGATGTGAGTAGTAGTAGCATTTGGATTATTCTAATAATATGTCTGCATAATATGCAGTGCATAAGTACAATAGCTGTAGGTATAAATAAATAAAAAATGAAAGTATTTCTTCAATATGAAATTATTTATTTTTTATTTATATTCTTTATTGCACAAAAAAAAAATGTACAATAGGCGGGCTTAACGCTAAGAAGCATTTTCTACCAGCCAACCTGTCATGTGGGAGATTAAAATGTGTAGGTGTGTAAAAATTAGAAATTAAAAAATAAAATATCAATTTTCTAAATACATACAGATATATATAATAAATACAATATAATATATACAAACTAATTAAATATTATATATATATCTACATATATACAACAAACCATTATATACATTTAAATGAATAATAGTAAATTAAAAATAAATAAAAAATTACATAATTACATGTTTATTAAAAAAGGATTCTTTTACCCGACGTTTGAATATTTTACGAGAGGGAGCTTCCCGAATAGGCTCTGGCAATTCATTCCAGAGTCGAACTCCTGTGACTGCAAAAAAGTTAGACATGTACCCAGAAGTATGATGAGGTTGACAGTAAAAGGTTTGATTGAGAACGTAAGGATTTATCATGCAAAGAGCAAAGGTAGGAAAAGTCAGAAGACAGATAGGTGGGGTAATTGGGATCGGAAAGGATAGAATAAATTAAAGAAAAGACCCTACATTTTCTGCGATCGGCTATTGAAAGCCAACCAAGCTGCCTCCTACAAGATGATACACGGTCATACTTGCGCAGGCTATAAATGAAGCGTATGCAGGTGTTCAGTATCCGTTTGAGCTTGTTTAAGAGATCTTTATTCATATCCAAACAGCAAGCATCACCGTAGTCAATAATAGGAAGCAGCAAGGTATTGACCAACTGTATTTTCGTTTGCACAGGTCAAAAATTCTTTAGGCGCATCATTGAGTGCAAAGAGGCGTAGATCTTACGCGATATATCGGCAACGTAATTGCTCCAAGTTAGCTTGTCATCAATAATTACACCTAGGTCTTTCACGGTGTTAGTAAAATTTATGATCGTGCCATTATATGTTAGGTTAGGCAATTTATGTTTTTCAAGTTTAGCCAATTGTCTCGAACTGCCGACAATTATGGCCTGACATTTGTCAGGGTTAACATTAATGCCGTATTTGGAAGACCAAACTGAAATATGTCGGAGGTTAGAATTTAAAGAGTTTATAGCTCCAACAATATTTTCCACGCTAGAGTGCTCATAAAGCTGCAAATCATCGGCGTAAAGATGGTATCGAGAAGTTATAATGGAAGTAATGGAGTTAATAAATATTGAAAAAAGAAGGGGAGATAGAATACCGCCTTGAGGAACACCAGCTGTCACATCATGCCAATCAGAAATAGTCTGGCCGACACGAACCGACTGCTGACGTCCCCGAAGATATGAGGAAAACCACTCTAAAGCTGTACCGGAAACATTAGCATTGCATAACAGGGCAATAAGAAGCTCATGATCTACTGCATTGAATGCATTACTAAAATCAATTAAAATAAGTACTGTTAATTGCCTGTTTTCCATAGCAGATCTAATGTCTTCAGTAACTCTCAACAAAGCAGTAGTAGTGCTGTGTCCAGTTCTAAAACCGGACTGCAGNTAAGGAGTAACGCGCGTAAATTAAGAGACATTAATATTGAATTTAATTTTTTCGCTCGATAATCATCTCGTAGTAGACACGTATTAAAGTCGCCCATTATCGTAACGTGAGAATAGTTGGCTAAGAGATTTTCGAGTACAACTTCCAGGTTATTAAAATAGTTTTTGTTGGATGTACAATAAACTACCCCAAGGGCAAGTTTTACACCCACATTTATTTCGATAAATAAATATTCAAAACTGTCAAATATAGAAGAGGAATCAATTGAGGAAGTGAAGTGGCAAATTGTTTTATAGGATATATGGCAACCCCGCCGCCGACCCGTCCAAGGCGATCATTTCTTATTAATACATAACCCGGAACAAAAAAACAGGTGGATTGTAATGAGGGTTTTAACCAAGATTCAGAAATTAATACAGCATGAATATTGGGTTGGTTAAAGGTGGTAAAAAAATCTGAAAAATGACTAGGAATGCTTTGTGCATTAATATGGCAAATGTTAAAATTCTTATGTAGGAGGGAAAATTCCTCAGATAAAATTTCATGAAGTGTTAAACAGGAATCATCTAAACTGCAAAAAAAAGACTTAGATGACTCCTCATCACCACTGAGAGCGGAATGGAATGAGTCAATGCTAGAATCCATAACAAATATTCAGAAAATATAATAAATAAAATATATAGTAAATAATATACATATATAACAATAAAACAATATATATAATATAACAATAAAAAATAAATATACAGTAATTATTAAATATTAAAAGTTTAAAGTAGATTATATGCAAAACACAAACAAAAAAATAAAATAAAAAAAACGAATAAAAAAAATCACACATGACCTGATGGCTCAATATAAAAATGTTTTAAAAGCACAATTATAAAGTTCAGATTAAAAATTAAATACACATCCCATTTACAATAAAATTAAAATAAATTAACAATAAAACTACTGTCCGTGTCACAAAACTGCAACAAAATAATAATCTTACAAGTGACAGTTGATACTGACAGGGCCATTATACAAGACTGATTGTATTGTAAACAAAATAAACAAATGAAAAACAACGTTTATAAAATAAGAATTACAAGAAAATAAGAATTTCTAAAGTAAGAATAATATACCTTTTGGTGAAATAAACGTGAAAAATATTTATAAACTTAAAATATATGAGAACAACAACACAAAATGAGAGTATTACAGATTACAGATAGAATTTAAAATTTACTACAATTTTGTTATAATTTAATAAATATAGTTAAAGAAACGTTAAAAGTCAAATCATTTGTGTAAAATTCAAATGAACAGAAATAACAATTTACTGTATTTAATCTCAATTAGTGAAAAAAAAAACAAAGTAATAAAAAATAAAATTTTAAAGCTTAGTTTTTAACTTTTTTTAGAAAATAGATAGTAATAATACACACAAATTAAGATATATATGAGATTCTATATATGAGATGTTAAGACAAGCTTGCGTTCATTATTTGGAAGCTTCACATATACATTGCCGTAGTGCGTCCAAGTGTTTCTGATTCCAATGGATTTGCGTGCTCTTGTAAATATTGATTGGCGAGTTTTAGTGAGAAACTCGCTTAGTACTACTTTGGAAGATTTAAGTTTTTTCTTGTTACCCCAAATATCACTCCGGACCTTGAAGTCATTGAAGCGCACTAAGATGGGCCGGATACGGTTTGCAGATTTGGTTCCCAGACGGTGGCAAGATTTTATGGCTGAAGCACTTATGTCAGAAACTCCCATCAATACTTGTATTGTGCCTAATATAGTGGAAACCAAGTTTTCACCTACAGCTTCTTCGATGCCACCAAAAAGTAGAGCATTCCTCCTGTTTGAGTTGTCTATCTCATCAATTTGACTGTATAAATTGTTAATTAAAGACGTAAGAAGCTCGAATATGCCCCATACAGAGGTTTTGAACTCCTTAAATTCGTAAGCAAGTTTATCCAGACTGACCTTGCTGTTATCGTTGGATGCTGTGCGGTTCAATTGTTTTTCAAAATCTGCCATCCTGTTGCCAAGTGCTTCAGTAATACTTCTGTGGACTTCCAGAATATCCTCAACTCTGGCCATACGGTTTTATGTACTTGTACTTGTGAGGTTAGAAAAATTAAATTAAAGAGCCAGCAGGTGTGTTGTGTTTATGCACTTAAAGACATTAAATGCAAAATAAAATATTAATAAACAGTTGTATTCACTATTGTTGTTTTATTTATGACTTTTAAATCGTAAAAACTATATTATAATCAATTAATTACACTAAAATCGGAGAGAGCAAAATTGACAACGTGTGCACTTGATTAATATCAAATACCCACGTCTATTCTCGTTTAAAGCACGGAAAACTTAGGCTTTTAAGCGTTTAAGTGCCGTTTTTGTCGCATTTTGTAAGTAAATTACCGTTATTCCCTCGGGGGAATAAAATATTATTTATTAATATTTTAATTTCCTCCCCTTCTGGTAGCAAGGCAAAAGCGCGGGATTGAGTTCCGCCACTCAAAATGCCTTGAAAAGTAGTTGGGAAGTAGGAATCGAAGTGTCATAATACTCGGTTTATTTCAACCTATATATGTAAAAGGATTTGTCCTCACTGACTGGGGTAAGACGCACGCACAGCCTTAACCGCTGATGGTAGAAATGAAATTTGGACAGATGTTTACTTTCGTAATCTGGACATCCACTAAGAAGGGATTAAAATTGTTAACCCTAAAGGGGTGAAATAGGGGTTGAAAGTTTGTATGGAAAAAAATTGAAATCGTCACCGATTTTTATAAAAGTTGAAATTCAGACTCTTAAAAATATTTAATTGAACACGTATTTCACGGTTTTTTAAAATTTACCACTTAAGGGTGTCAATAAGGGGTTGAAAGTTTGTATGAAAAAATCTTTAAATCGCTACCAATTTTTGTAATGTATGGAAAAATCTTTAAATCGCTACCAATTTTTATAAAATTTTAAACCTTGACTCTTAAAAATATTTCATTAAATATATGTTTCGTGGTTCATTTTAATTCATACCCTAGGGGTGCAAATAAGGGGTTGAAAGTTAGTATGGAATCTTTAACTAGAAGAGACTAGAAGTGCCGAAGATTGAGACCCCCCTTGAACCGCCATCGTGACAAATTTGTCCCATTCGACTTATTATGTTGATTGTTGGTATAATACAAAAAAATATTATTAAAATAATTCGTAAAACATGTAGACCATCTTTAATAATCAATTTTTATTCTTTAACAAACATAAAAATACTAAAAAACAAAACACAAAGAAAGAATCAAATATTTCAAATACGTTCTAAGGCCGTGACAACTAACTGAATAACTCTTACAAAATTATAAGTTATTGAAATTATTTAATATTATTATTAGGCCAAGTAATGCATTAATATATTCTTCATCAGTGATACATCACAGATGATTTATAACATTGCGTGGTAATCCCTCTAGAATTCGGCGGAAACTTCCAGCGAAGTGATAGGTAGGTTAGGTTCCCAGGTTCCCTCTACCTACCCTACAATTGCCCACATTTGGTATCGAGTGTTTTTCTGAAATTCAAGCCTAGCTTAGTCATCCTTTCATCTGATACCTCACTTTAACTAGCGGCAAAATTTAGTATTGACACCAATTTTACCCCACTTTTCAGGCTATTATTTTTTAATATTTATACATAAATATATAGTTTTCAGATTTTTTCCTGTACTAGTACTACATGTAGATGCTAGCTGCCAAATTTCATAATTCTAAGTTAACTGAAAGTGCCTTATTAATTTTGA
>JAAIXI010000221.1:1013185-1161071 GCA_013403645.1 Heliconius nattereri
TTTTTTTTTTTTTTTTTTTTTTTTTTTTTTTTTTTTTTTTTTTTTTTTATTTTTTTTTTTTATTATTATTATTATATAACTTATTTTATGTAATTACTTTTTACATGTAAAGAACACCTTCGCCTATTAGATTTGGCCTGGCTCATGCAGAACGCCTTCCTTGAGTTTTTGGATCAGTGCCTCTATCACCCTATCATCTCTTTGTGACATTGCCCCTTTTAGGTTCGCCTCCACCACCTCCGTAGATGAAGCGCCCACCGCTCGGCTGATAAAGTTGCCTATTGCGTCTCCGCCGTCGTCAGAGTAATAGACACAGGTGTTGGTGTGTCTCGTCACTGCGACGACTGCGTGAGAGACGCTCTCATGTACTCGGATCCGTGCGCGTCCGGTTCGGACGATGACGACGTCTGCGAAGGTCTGCCCCTGGGCCTCATGGATAGTCATGACTCGCGAACCTGCTCCAGCTCCATATCCCTGGTCTTTCAGCTGCCTCTTCTCCTCCTGCGTGTGGACCAGATATAGGGTGCCGTCATTACAGTGTGGTATTCGCGCGTCGGTGTATCCGAGAACCTTTAGGGAGTGGACAATGGGGCTTGCGGAGTAAATGCTGTTATATACTCCGGCGAGGGCATAGGCGACGTCCATTGGGCTCCGGTGTGTGCAAGGCAACTCGCATGTGATGTTGGTTGTCAAGCTAGGCCTGCAGTACCTTAGTTCGAATAGATTTTGTCTGTCGATGTAAGGCAGCTGATTGATATCTCCGATGAGTGTGACCTCGTTCGCTCCTGACAGTCTGGCCGCCATAACAATGGCCCCGAAGTGGTTCATGAGGGCTTCGTCCACCGTTAGCCGGTTTATAACTATTCCCTCATGAAAACCGTTGACTAAGATCGAGGCCATTGTTCGCACTCTCTTTGTCGCTTTCGTGCCAAGGCGGTGCGCCAGCTTCTCTCTTAGATCTTTCGCGGCCTCTACTGTGGTTGTCGCTACTACTTCCGTGTCCTCATCGAAGTGCTTGATAATGTGAGTTGTCTTACCACACCCCGGAACCCCGTTTACCCAGGAAAGTTTTGGTAGCTCCCAATTCACGAAGGCTGCGCCCGGCTCAGGATCGCTTGAAATGGCGTTTGCCATTCCGAGTATCCTATCGTCCAGCATCACTCTCGTGCATTCGGCCACTACTACCACTTGGTCGCTCTCTGATGTTAGGAACACACGTTTTACGAAATACACGTTTTTTACTATATAAATGGTCATATCTTTTTTAAGGGCGCTTTTTCAGGAAATCAAGGGACTGTAGATCGTCATATAGTTGATATAAATATACTCATATGAATATCAACTCGTTTTCTCCAAGCATTCCTGAGATAAAGGCACAGACAGACGGATGGACAGAAAAATGATCTTATAAGGGTTTTTTATTTCCTTAAAAGCTACAGAACCCTAAAAACTTAGGATTGACTGCTAAGCCTACTATTCAATTTTTTTCCGCCCCGCATCGCCCCTTCACCTCCACTTCATTCCCGGGGCATGAAAATATATCCAATTATACCCTTAAATAATAAAATAATTATGGCGGGACAAAAATGACCCAGCGGCAGTTATAGGTAAATCTCATTTTTTTTGAAAAAGTATGACTGCTATAAATTTATTTATATTTTTAATTAAATAAAGGTGTACATTTGGTAATAGTCAAAAAGTTTCATCTACATACATTAACAAATAAAAAAGTTATATACAATCAAACTTGCGTTTGGGACAAAAATGGGACGGCGGCGCTTCTAGTGTTAAATCGCCACCGATTTTTATAAAATTTTAATCTTAGGCTCTTAAAAATATATCATTGAACACATGTTTCGTGGTTTATTTTAATTGATCCCTAAGTAATAAGCAGGCGAAGCTGCGCGCGTCCACTAGTATACTAATATGAATATGTAAGAAGGGAAAACCTTGTGGATAAGTGTGGCTCACACTTGGCCGTTTTTTTGTAAAAACCGTGAATTTGTTGAAAATCTTAGCGCTTTTTTTCAGTCCTACAATTTTTTATATGTACGTTTTCTTTCTTTATATATCTATATATTTATTTCTTTAGTGCCATTCATAAAACTTTATTGATAATAAAGCAAAAATAATATTATAGAAAGCATCTGAAACAGTAGCACTCCTAAGAGTCTTAGACAAAAATGACGCAATAATGAAGTAAATTGTGGATAAAATAATAGAAGAGGAAAGACATTTTAAATCCGTGAACGCAATTACATTTTTAAACATATATAAGCGACAGCTTATTGCGTTAATTTTAATGCAATTGTATTAATAATATTTTTTATTTCTGAGCAGTTATGGTGTAGCGACACAAAAGTACTGTAAACGCGACAGGTTGCGTACTCGATTCGAACTTGAGGCAACTCGTTTCCTCGTTTCCGCTGCCTATCATGTGTACGACTTGGTGTAGCGGCATGGCCTCCGACGATGGTTGGTTGTAAGTTCGATTCCCACTCGAGGTAATAGGTGATTATTTTCATTTTCTTTCTCTGGTAGTGAAACAAAGCACGCCGTCTAGCTCTGGCATGCAGCTCGTAAGTTCTATAATTGGAATGGAATATCTTGACACTATGTACCCTCTGGCCTGCCCTGCAACATTTTTTTTTGTTGTATTTTTAGTACAAAACAACTGCTGGCATCGTTTAGGATTCCATTATTTACCTTCTATGAGATGAATGGTGGGTTTGCTATTTTAACTTTTGCTACTACCATGCTCGCCTCCACCGGGATGGATTTTGTCATCAGTCCAAAGGTTCAATCTTTTAGTTTCCCCTTGTGATGATCACTGCTTCAATTGGACTAGCGTCATGTGTTAAAAAATTTGGAAAGAAAGTGAGATGTTACATACTACGTATTGCTTGCAGAAAGAATAATAATCTAAATACTGACGGAAAAGGATAAATATTTGCATCTGACTGTAAACTTGACAGTTGTGATATGGTAACCATGGTGGAGTTTGTCTGATCAACGTCATCCCTTATATTTAAATTTTGATTTATGTACCACGTTTAAAAGCACAATATACTGTTATGGTCAATTTTATAATTAGGGGAGGCCTATGTCCAGCAGTAGATTATGAAAGGCTGATGGATGGATGATACAATTATCTCGTTCTTCTTGTTACTTTTCTCCTTCTTATTTTCGTTCTCTCTCTCTTATTATTAAGTGATATATTATTAATTTATTCTTTTTTTTTATTATTTTCAGCCTCTCCTTATCTGCACGTTTGCCATCACATCACTAGCTACGTTATCAATGGCGGTAATAATTATAGTTCAAAAACAGTACGGTAATGTACCGACATGGATGCCAGTTGTTGCCTTGATAGTGACAGTAGCAATGTGCACGGGTGGCGTTTCCCCTTTGGTCTTCATTGTTTTGACAGAGTTATTTAATTTCCAAGGAAGTATAACATCGTTTTTTTTTAGCTTCACGCTGTATCACGCATGTAACAGTATCAGGTAAGCAGGAACAAGTTTCTGCTTACTTACTGATGTAAAAATAATAAAGAACACTTCGTTTACGAGGCATTGCGAGTGACGGAACTGTAACCCGCTTTATGTCTTGTGGTAACAAATGAAGGTGGTGAAGAAACGAAAATAATGAATTCACCGATACATTCACAGTTAGACGCCGCTCTGCTGCGTCATTTTTTAATTTTAACCCGTTTTTTTACAACTAGTAAACAAAAATTCAAAATGCATTCTCTAATATTTTAAAATGGGTTTAAATATGATCTTTCTTATCTTGTTTCAGATCTGAGCTAGGATGATGGGAATTGTGGTAACATACTCTTGGCTTGTAACTTTCGTGTCACAAAGTACGTATATGCCGAAGTTCTAAACCTTCTTTGAGTATTTGTACTACTCTTCTTAGTAGAAACGAAAAGAAAAACTGAAGAAGAAATATATAACAAAAAATTCAAATGTTACATAATGCAATGAAATTATATCGAGCAAATGTTTGATTAGAAACGCGGGGGCTCGTTGTGACATTTTAACACAGTGCTATATTTTTTGTTGCTTAGACCTGTTTTATTGAGTAGTAAAATACTCAGTATTTATTTTTTTTATTTTTATGTAATCAATATTTAGTCTAGACTAAATAAATGATTTAATAAATACTGAGAAAGGAGACGTGTAACTTTAAGCCCCACATCAGCAGGTTTATATACTAGATTGGTGGTAGCTAGTATATATATGTTACAAAACAATATATCAAAAGACATAGGCATAGACCGCGCTTCTTAATATGAATACTATATTAATTGGTCTACAGAGCAGTCTTTTGCCTTCGAGTCGGTCTTCTTAGAATAAAATTTAGGATAAATAATTTTTGGACAAAATTAACTTCGGTTATTATATATTTTAGTTTTATAACTGTAAAAACTAAATATAGATTATGCTATAAATATAACGAGAAAAGTGGGCAGTGGAGTGTTTTAACACTAGGTTCCCTAGCATGAATCTGATTTAAAAAGAGAAACAAATATTTTAACAGAAATTTATAATATTCATGATGTTTTTGTAACAACAGAACTCACATTTGTGTAAAACAACAAGAAATATGGCATAATTCCCTGTATGCTGCATAATCTACCCTGGTATGCTGGGAAAAGTAACGATGCAAAAAAATTAAGTTCGAATTTGATAACTAACTTATCTGCTACGAGTTTCAAGTATAAAATTACAATTAGTGATTAAAGTGAAGCTGTGGCGAGTGCACGTGTCATTATAACAAACAATCAACTTGTATACAAATACATGTAGATAAAACTTCTTCAAGTTGATGGAGAATAATGGACATTTGCTATAGTAGGTAAGTTTCCATTTACTAAAAACTCATTAGCTATTAAGAAAATAAGCTTTAGCTATTAAGAAAATAAGCTTTAAAAAACTATATTATAACAATGTCTACTTGTATTTGTAATTCCCTTCGCTCGCAATTAAATGCACTGTAAGTATCCACATGTTTGCGTTTTTTGGAAGACGACCTTACCTCTGGGAAACAAAGCGTTTCAAGTTTTACCACTCTCGCGCCATTAGGTCTTGAAAATGGGGAAAATATAAACGCTGAGTTCCTTCTGTCTCCCTCTGCACATGTGGGTTACAGCATGAAGCTAAAAAAAATATTATTAGTAATTTTTTGGTGTTTGAATAAGTATTTAATGTAACGTTTATTTTAAAAAGGCCAATTTAAAGTGAAGATAACGCGAACTCGATTATAACAGAAATTCGTTTTAAATTGATCATTAAGTAACTACAAATTACACCTAATAAGAACTTTAGAAAAGTCAAGTACAAGCCGACCTCGCGCAGCAAATATTTCGTACCACACTAAACTAAATTCAATGTAAGAAGAATTAGACAAGTATAACTGCTAGATAGTCGACGAAGCTTTGATTAACCATTTTAGAGCGATAGTAATATCAGACAGAATCTACATAGCTGAGGAAATTATTTTAATTGAAGATATAAATCAGTTACTTTATATAACCAGAGCCAACCTCTTTAAAATGCTTTTCCGCAAACCGCCAAGTCTTCATAAATCAAAACCTATTGTGAAACTGAAGCCCCATGGAATTACCAAAGTACTAGACCGAAGGCAAAGATGACGCGGTCAAAATGTTAATTCGGAACGCGACGGGAGCAACGACAAAACGCACCGTAGAATATAATTCTAAGATGGCTTTGAAAGACAGGAACGCAGCCTGTTCCACCATAGCCATACCCTTATCCTGGTACAAAATCCCTCACACCCAAACCTTATAATATCTACCTAAAATAATTGTTAAGTTAAATATATATTGTAATCGCTTATCACCTTAGTCGTAATAAAAAAAATGTATAAAAATAATGTAATAATAAAGATAATATTTTCTTATAACAGTTTTTATTTTAAATAGATTACTTTATGCATTGTTAGTAATATTAGTGGTTAGTGGGTAGCTTCTTCAGGTTTCTGATCTTTAACATGGCACTCTTTTCATAGCTATTAGAGTGTATTTGATTGTTTGCTTTACTTTCTTTGTTGTTTTTAACATAAATTTTATTTGTAATGTCTGAATGTGGTCCGATGGGGTAATTCCGTACCGAATACTACTTTCAAATAGGTAATTTATTTTTTAGGTTTAAATAAATTGAGATAAGAGAGAATCAGAAGAAGAGAATCTTTAATATATTATTAGGTTAATAAGTTCCATCCACGGGAGTGAAGTTCCACACTCAGAACACAGTGTCTTGATGTTAAGCAGAAAGCGGAAAAGCGGAGTGTCTTAACATTAGGCTCTCTTTATATACCCCGTCATATGGGACAAAACGTTAAGCTGAAAAAATAAAAATAAGATTAACTCTCATAATATAATGTAAGTAGTTCAAGTTTTGCAGATAATATTTGTACACTCGTCATAATAAAATTTTTACTATCAATTTGTTTAATTATTATTGTATATTATATAGACAGATAATCTCAATGTTAGCAGCAATAGTTTTGTTAACGCACGAGCGGTTAACTTAAAAATGAATACAGAACGTGCAGAAATGAAGGGGCATACTTACTTTCAATGGATTTATGCTCTTTTGGGTAAGATTTGTTATTGTTTTAATATCACTACGGTTTTGGTTATTCTCCTTATGTAATATTTTCTCTTGTAATTAATTTCTTATTTTAATATTTAATATATTTTTCAAGCAAATGGAACATTAATCGTTTATGGCATGGAGTGTGGCTGGATTTCCCCATTTTCTTCCTTGCTACAATCAAATTATTCCCCTGCTGGTTACCCATTGTCTGACTACCAACTCTCGTGGCTCGCAAGCACAACGAGTGTGACGGCAATGGTGGCAGGAATCATGTATTCATATATAGCTGACAGATTTGGTAGAAAAGTTGGTATCATCATCATAGCACTTTTGGAAGCAGTAAGTGATTGTTGTATGTTTGATAATATTATAATATTCTTTTTTTCAGCGTCATGCTTCTAGCCATCAATAGACTAGAGGAAACTATTATGTAAGCAAGAATCTTTTTATTCTCTTGTGTAAAATGAGTACAATTTTGCCTAACTTTTAATAATATTGTGGATCTCAATCGCGTGCTTTGTCTTATTACTAGAAGGAGGTAATGAAAATAATTCCTTACCTCGAGTGGAGATGGAACCTACAATCGTCGTGATTACAGTCAGATTAGACATTGTGCCGCTGACGGCCACATATTATACTATAATTTTACTAAACGTTGTCAGATTTGCTCTATCAATAGATGTAAAATATTTAACTAAGTCTGATCATTACAAAGGTTCTGGTATTTGAAAGAAACAATGAAAACCATTGAATTCCGTATGTAAGATGATGCAATGGAAAGATAGAAGAAAGAGAACAAGTAAATGAAATGGTATATCTAGTGATTAGGTTTAATAATATCGGAGAAAACGAAATGGATGAGAAAAAAACGGTGTAGATGTGTAATTTAAATAGATGATAGATGTATGAAAATATTAAATTTATTTAATACTTATTTTAATGTAATGATTATAGCAAAGACGTAGATTGGTGCAGTGTGTATTCAATTTAGTTCATAAAATCAAATAACAGTACTAAAAAAAATCGAATGACCAACATGCCAAAAACATTAACATCATGCACAAACATAATGTATTAAAATACTGTATTGTCTCTATTTCAGATTTCCTGGATAATCCGTATATTTAATTCGTCCTTCGTTATTCTCCTTATCGCCAGAATAATCGCCGCTTTGGCAGCTGCCGGTTGTTTTACAATCATACCTATGTACATGAGAGAAATATGTCAAGAAGGTTTGATTGGAATGTTGGGGACTTTACCTATGGTTATGAATTCATTTGGAACATTTTTAATGTATCTTATGGGAGCATATTTGAAGTATGATACAGTAAATATTATTACTACTGTAGTGCCTGTTGTAACAATGATCGCAATGTTCAAAGCACCCGAGTCACCTGCTTTCTTAGTGAAAAGAGATGAAATTGACGTAAGTATTGCAAGTATACTTACCTGATACTTCTCTGGAAGTATATATGTTATCTAGAAAGAATTTAAGGTCGCTACTAGTTTCCGTTTCAGTTTAATAGCAG
This sequence comes from Heliconius nattereri, assembly GCA_013403645.1. NCBI lineage: Eukaryota > Metazoa > Arthropoda > Insecta > Lepidoptera > Nymphalidae > Heliconius > Heliconius nattereri. Next base: position 1,021,341 of record JAAIXI010000221.1, read on the forward strand.
TCTTCTCTACAGTTTAGTAGAGAAAATTTAAGTTATAGTTTATTTTATGTTATAAAACAAAATTTGGTTAGAGTTTTGGTTACTGACAATTATGTACCAAAAAAAGACATGTTTCGACGAGCGCAAGGCATTGGATTGATAGGTTATATTTTACATAATTTATATTTTTACAGAGAGCCCAAAAAACTGTTGCTTTATTAAGAGGCTTAGACAAAAACGATGACATTGTGGCAAAAATTTTGGATGACCTGATCAAAGAAGAAGCCCGCTTCAAATCACTTCCAACAATTACGTTACAAAATATATGTAAGTGTAGCTTTCAATTGTGAATGGGTACTAAAATACAATATTTTTGCAGTCAGTCTGGATTGTTACCATGTGATGATTACCCTGCAAAATTTGTATGATTTAATTTAACTTCGATTGTTCTACCAAGTATAGCCGAGTAATAAATCGTATTAAGACATCTCATTTCCTAGTTTTCGTTGATTTTGATACATTGTGTATTAAGTAAGAAATTAATAAAGTAATTATAAAAATTCTTGACAATATATATGAGCAAAAAGTATTTCAAAGTAATTCCTCCTCTGACATAACTGGGCTTTGAATTCTCCCATTTCCTACTTTCCACCGAATTCAGGAATTGTGTGTTAAGTGGTGGAATTCAAGGCCGCGCTTTGCCTCGATACCATAGTGAAGAAATGAAAATATTAAATATTTTCTTCTCCCGAGTTGGAATCGAACTCACAACCGTCGCCATTACAATCATACGCTCGTGCTCCTGGGTCACACTTGAGGAAGATTAATCTAATTAATAATAATATTTAATGATTTTTCAGTAAAAAACAAATTATGGCGACACGGCTTCATTCTTATAATGATACTTTTCACATGTTTTGAAATGAACGGTGCTCTTGTTGTTTTGACTTTTGCAACAAAAATGATTACATCTACTGGTATTGAATTTGACATAAGTCCTGAAGTCCAGACACTAAGTATTCCCATCGTGATGCTAATGGCCTCCGTTTTATTGACTTCTTGTGTTGAACGATGTGGAAGAAAGGTAAGAAAGGTTTTTTTAGTTTCACGCTGTCTCCCACATATAGGATGGTAGGCAGAGGGACCTAATGAGAAGACACTCCGTTGTCCACTTTCCAACAATTTTTCGACCATTTTTTGTATCCGTACTTTTCATTCCCTTTTCTGCTTTATTTTCTTTTCTATATAAAGTATTGATAAATGCTAAAATATATGAAAAACATCAAAATAAAATATTTCTACTCATACATTATATTATTTTCATAGCCTCTTCTCATCGGAGCATTCGCCATTACAGCTCTCTGCATGCTTGGAATGGTGGTGATCATAGTAGTTCAAAAAGAATTTGGCAACGTGCCTGCGTGGTTACCAGTGTGTGCACTGATGTTAGCCGTGGCTATGTTCAGTGGAGGAGTCTCACCACTCTCAATAATTGTTTTAACTGAAATGTTTAATTTCCAAGTACGTATAACTATTTTCAGTAATTTGATTAGGTAAAGAGTAGCTTGGAAGATGGAGACGAGCCATACCTGAGTCACAAGTTCCAGGTACTGCTCCTCGCTCCTCATGATGGTCACGGTCAAGTATCACAGTTGTAGCGTTTATTGAACTCAATCTGAGTTGTTAGTTTCACTTGGAAGAATATTTTAGTGTATAATTAATGTTCTTAGTGTAGTTTAAATGAAGTCATATTTAGATATGCCATTCAGCAGGCAATATTTTACAAGAAAATGGCGAAAATTGAAAAGTAGAGAATGCTAATACTAGATTTTTTTTTGATTATTTCAAAATCTTGTGTAAATTGTTGTAAGAAAAATATTTTAAAATGTAGAATGCATTGTTTTTGCATTATATTTTTAACTGTAACGTTCACATTTCAAAGAACTACTAAAATATTACCCCGAATCAAATTATATACAGGAAAACGTTTATTTTTCAGATACGAGCTACAATGATCACTGTTATATTTACTTACGCTTGGCTTCTACTGTTCATAGCACAAAGTACCTATACGTCAATGGCTACCACTCTAGGAGAATTCGCACCCTTCGCTTTATACGGTGTTTTTAACATCGCCGGAGCTATTTTCGTAATGTTTTTATTAACAGAGACAAAAGGCAAAACTGAATATGAAATATATAGAGATATTAAGAGAGAGAGAGAATTAGATAATGCTTAAGCGAAATACTTGTATAAATGTACTTATTACTTATACGTTATTTATACGTTTTTTTGTAGTGGATCACTATTTGATTCAAGTTTATTTAATATAAATTTTTACAACGCACAAAATAAATAATAGAATGTAAGATTATGCTATTGTTATATAGGTACCAGAAAATTAAGAATAATCTCTTTATTTTTGGAAAACAAAATTTTTACTTACTTGGCAATTTACATGTTATAATAAATGTAAAAACTAGGTAAGTCAAGTAGTATGAATGTTTGATTCTGCTTTCCTAATGTAAATCTATATATGAATATTGGATTACATATTTAATTTTTCTTATTACAGTTCAATGGAATCGGAATCTTATACTATAGTGCAATACTTACAAACTTTTGTAAGTAATGCATAAATTAATAACATAGAATAAATTTAGAATTAAATTCAAAGTGTATTATAGTTAACAAATTCTTAAAAAAGAAGAATAATTTCTTTATTTATGGAAAACAACATTTTGACTGTTATATTGCATGTTATAATGAATGTAAAAACCAGGTAACTCAAGTAGTATGAATGACTGCTTTCCTGATGTGAATCTATATATATATATATAAGTATATTGGATTACATATTTAATTTTTCTTATTACAGTTCAATGGAATCTACTATAGTGCAATACTTACAAGGTTTTGTAAGTATTGCATAAATTAATAACATAGAATAAGCTTAGAATTAAACTCAAATTGAATAAATGTTGGAAAGGAGATTTAAATTATTATCTTTTATTTAAACTAAACACACTATTTTTTATGTCAATTATGTATTTCCTTCCTTCCTTCCTTCCTTCCTTCCTTCCTTCCTTTAATTATAATTCCTTCCACGCGCCACCGAACTGTGGAATGGTGTACCCGCGGCAGTGTTTCCAGGTCGGTGCAATATGAGTACCTTCAAAAAGCGTCTATCTCCATCTCAAAGGCCGGCAACGCACCTGTAGCTCCTTTAGTGTTGTACGGGGTCGTGGGCGGCGGTGATCACCATCAGGTGATCCGAACGCTCGTTTGCCTTGTCCTTTTTCCATAAAAAAAAATACAATAAATACTTTATTAATCACGGCATGAATACTGTCATTTTACTAATTATTTTTTAAAAGCCTTGTGTATTATATTTTCATTAATAAGATTAATTTAATTAACGTGCTGTTTTATTAATGGTCCAATTATTACAAAACAAAAGTTATTTACACAATCTCACACTTGTCTGATGTACATATCTATATATAAAATCTATTTATTTTGTTCATCTCGATTGGAGGTTTGAATAAGCTGACCAAATTTATCATTAGGCAGAGATATAGCGTCCTCATATAAGCGTAATGTTCGTGGATTCGATTCTCAGTTCAGGATCTAAGTTATTTTATTTTTTCGCTGTAATAACAACATAAAGCACAGCGTTCAGTTCCACAACACACAATGTTGCGAAAACTGCACTGTGCGTGGAGAACGGAGTGTTTTAACATTACGTTCCATCTGCCTTATCTGCTAAAATTAAGGTTTCACCAAATTTTAAATACACAAAGCCTATTAGAAGAATATTATCAATATATCTACAATTTACGTCTAAAATTATATATGACGAGTATAACCAGTCCTATTCCATCATACCAATTGAACAATTATGTAAATAAATACTAATAAATAACAATGTTCCGAGAGAACTGACACGCGAGGCAGAGTGTACTATAGTAGTCTAGTGTCCCGTCGGCGGTTTCACTCGATAGATCTTCACAATTATTTATTAACTAATTTTGTATTATTTATTAGACAATAATATTCTAATTTTATTATTATTTATTTGTTTTTTAACATTATAATTTTAAATGCAATATCGAAGATTAGCGCCTTCTAATAAAAAATTGTTTCTGCTTCATAATAATATTAGTATAGAACTACAATAAACGAAGACATTATTATTATATTATTTTAATAGACATATAGCAATATTCTTCTAGCGGCCAGTCGCAGAGGCGATTTTTGTGTAACAAGCATGGGTAAACGTGACAGATTGTGGGTTCGATTCCCACTCGAATTAGTGAGACATTTAATATTTTCATTTCTTCGCTTTTTCATTGGCTCGAAGCAAAGCGCGACATTGAACTCCGCCACTCAATATGGAATGCCTCCAAAATTGGACATATTCACAGTAAAGCTAAAAAAATTATATTTTCTTTATTATAAATCGAAACACACAGTCTTAAAAACAAAACTGCTCTATAATAGCGAAATAGCATAGTAAAAATTTGGCATATACGTTTGCGTCTATAATTCCTCATTCTTTTTCTCAGTGCGTGCTCTATATCTCAAGCTTGTGCACGTATGGACGTAATATAAATAATAGTTTCAAAAATAATGGGTGCGAGTGATATGGATTCGCCGAAGTCGAAAAAACGTGGGCATACCTACTTACAATGGATTTTTGCTTTGTTAGGTATGTTTATTTAAGAAAAAGGATTTTATTTATAAATGTAGTTTCTCGTCTTTTGTCGCACAGATACATATAGAGAACCTAGTATAAAGATTCAGTTATGCCACTTATTTTTGAGACACACACACAGGTATCAGAGAAGCAGAAGGAACCTGGGAACCTAGTGTTAAGACACACCGTTTCAATTAAAATTCTCCCGTTTCCCACTTTCGGCCATCTTCGAGGTATTGCGTGTAGAGTGGCGGACCTCAACGCCGCAAATTAAATACTTAAAGCTACAAATTATTTTGATACACATTTTTTATATCCTATCAAATCAATATTTTAGTTGTAGGCAGCTCAACTGAACACAATTTTTTTTTGACCAGAGGAAATAAAAAATTTAAATTAAAATATGGCAAGAATGTTATTTTTTAAATTTTACGTATTTTCTTTGATACATACTCCACTTTTATTGGTGGTAAGCAGAAAGTTTTAGGAATTGAAAAAAAAAAGTAATTAAATTATTGATATTGATTCCCATGAGTGACAGAAATGACAATAATTTTCAGCATTTTTAAAGAGTAAATAAAATTTGAACGCAGCGGGACTCGTATCCAGGTCTTTAGTATACCATCTAAGATGACTGATTTTTGATAACACTTTTCTAGTTTCTATATTATGTATAAAATGAATATTATTAAAACCAGCGAAAAATGAGGAACGGAAGTGTTTTAATGGGAAGGAGTGTTTTAAGTTCGGGTTCCCAGGTTCCTTCTGCCTACCCTGCCATATGCGCGATACAGCGTAAAGCTAAAAAAAAGTGAAAATTATAATAATGGATAAAGTTATTTTCAGGTCTAGTAATAGTACTTATTTATCAAAAGATATATTAATTACTTTTTAGGGGTAAATTTAATTTATAGTTAATTTTAAATATTTATTTATACATACATGTACGTGACTAAAATAAAAAGAGTAGTTATAGTGCAATTATTTTTTTAAATACATAACATAATTGTGCCGAGTGTTTTAGCACTAAGTTTTGCATTTACCTTTCTATATTTGTGAGAATGTCTAAAACTGATAATATTTTCTAGTGCTATAATACTATGTTTCCACCTTTCCGCCAAATTTTCACGATATTTCCTGTTGAGTGATACAACTCCAAGCTACGTCTTGACTACCAGAGCTAAAATGTAAAAAAAATATTGAACAATTCATATAGTAAATGGTTTTGGGTATTTGCGTTTATATTTTGGTATTATTAAAACTATTACTTAAATTCAACTTTCCAAGATGATGGTAGGAGTGTCTTAACTCTCAATTTTCTATCGATACTTAGTTAATAGCGAGGAACGCGCGTAATAAAAAGATGACCCATATAAAGTAGGGCCTATTCATTTTGTTCTATTTAGCGACATTTGAATTATAAACAATGAAACCTGAAATCTTAGACCAGTCGAATAGGATCTCGAGGTCAAATCATTTAAAATACTGTTCAGAATTTTTGTGCCTTCATAGTTTTTTTTTGTATAAAACAAGAAAAAATGTAATATAAAGATAATATTATATTTTTTCAAAGATGCAGGTATTATTACAGTTGCTTCCCAATTTATACATTATAACATTCTCTTTGTCCGACAAAATATACATTGTCGTAGCAAAAATAGTGACAATCATACGATAGGAACGAGAAATAAAGATAAGCTTGTTACACCAAATTTTCGCCTCCAAAAAGTTAGTAAATCCTTTATGAGTCTGAGTATACGTGTATATAATAAAATTCCGCAGTGTATTCTTAGTTTGCCACTACCAAAATTTAAAATATCTGTAAAAAAAATTCTAACAAGTAAAGCGTATTACACTGTTCAAGAATATTTAGAGGATAAGCATGTATGGAATTAATGTCTATTGAATGTAATGCAGGATAGCTGCCAGCTAATGTTTATAGATTGTACCATTGATTTTGAAAAGAGCAACTGTTGAGTTTCTTGCCGGCTCTTCTCAGCAGAACTGCCTTCCGAACCGGTGGTAGCTATTTGTTCATATGTTCATTCGACGATTCAAAAGTGCTTATAATAATTGCCTTTTTGAATAAAGAATATTTTGAATTTTTTTTTTGAATTATTTGATTAACTTTAATGAGAAAAAAAGATTCTATAACTTTTTAAATACAAAACTGGTCCAAAATTCATATATAGAAAAATAACTTATAATTAATTAAATTATAATAATAAATTAAATAAAATCATTCCCCCGATTGGGAATCGATCCCGCAATCATCGAATTAACAGTAAGATGTTGTTCCATTTTATGACGCGGGTCTCATAAAAACTTATTTTACTTTTCATTTAGCGAATTGCACATTGTTAGTGTACGGCCTGGACAGCGGATGGATTTCACCTATAACGTCTCTCCTTCAATCAGAAGCTTCGCCAGCAGGATATCCGCTATCTGATACTCAAATATCGTGGACAGCAAGTGTTCTAAGTATGACAGCTACATTTGGGACTATTACGTATTCATATGTCGCTGATAATTATGGAAGGAAGATTGGTGTTATTATTATTGCGTTTTTGGAAGCGGTTAGTTTTAATTTAGATTTAAAGTCTTGTTTTTTAAATTGTATGCTTACTTAATTTTTGCCTAAAGAAGTGTTGTGTATTGTACGGCAGAATTTTGACTTTATTTTATGTTCATTAGATGATTCAAAAGTGCTCGCAAAAGTATTTTTAAGTTTAATGTGATTTATAACTCCTTAAAAAACCACTCTTCCAGGTTTCATGGATAATTCGTCTATCCTACACTTCTCCAGCTGTCCTCATTGTAGCAAGAGTAACAGCTGGTCTAGCAGCAGGTGGTTGTTTCAACATCATACCAATGTATGTGAAGGAAATAAGTCAACAAGACTTAACTGGTATCTTGGGAACCTTCCCAATCCTCATGCACACTACGGGCATTTTCTTAATGTACCTAATTGGGGCTTATTTGGAGTATAAAACTGTTATCATTATGGTGACGGTTGTACCGATATTTACTATTATCGCGATGATCAAAGCTCCTGAATCACCGGCTTTTTTAGTGAAACAAGAGAAAATTGATGTAAGTATACAAAATTTTTAGCTTTAAACTTACTGGCCTTTAGTAGGTAAAGTATAAAAACGTATCATATTTTAGAATATCAGGCAGTCGTAAGAATCGTTCAATGCTATATTTTATTTGACTATTAATGCGACAGTTCTGGATTCGATTCTAGTTTGGAAAATTAAATTACTTTAGTTTCTTCGCTCTGGTAACAAGACAAAAACTCACTTCGCCTTAAAAAAGACTCTCTCCATTCAAAAATCGAGCTTAAAATTAAAATATACAATAAAGTATATTTATTTTACTAAAAACATTTTAATTCATTCAAAGAGTCTTTGTAGTATAAATATGATAATAGCAAGAAACTGTATAATGTACGAGTACAAATCTTATCGATTTAGTTTATGACATTTAATATTTGTGACGGATATTTAATGCTGCTTTTGTCAATTTAGGTATATTTTCTAGTAGTCGCTGACCGCTATTTTTTTGTGACACTTGGACTTAAAACGTTGAACAAGTTTTTATAAGGCACTCTTAAAATAAAAATATTAAATCAGCTTCACGCTGTATCCACACAGCAGCGTAGGCAGAGGGAACCTAGTATTAAGATACTCCGTCCCCTACTTTCCGCCGAAGTCTGGAGGCATTGCTTATAGAGTGGCAGAACTCAACGTCGCGCTTTTGTTTCGACACCAGAGCGAAGAAATAGAAATATAAATTTAAATAATATTTTCTTTAAATTCATTTTCTCGAGTGGGGATCGAACCCTCAACCCGATGCGCTTACAGCTACACTTTGTGCCACTGTATAAAGGGAGAGAAAAAAAAANGACATTTAATATTTGTGACGGATATTTAATGAATGCTGCTTTTGTGAATTTAGGTATATTTTCTTTAGGTAGTCGCTGACCATTTTTTTGTCACACTTGGACTAAAAACGTTGAACAAGTTTTTATAAGGCACTCTTAAAATAAAAAATATTAAATCAGCTTCACGCTGTATCCCGCACACAGCAGCGTAGGCAGAGGGAACCTAGTATTAAGATACTCCGTCCCCTACTTTTCTCCGAAGTCTGGAGGCATTGCTTATAGAGTGGCAGAACTCAACGTCGCGCTTTTGTATCGACACCAGAGCGAAGAAATAGAAATATAAATTTAAATAATATTTTCTTTAAATTCATTTTCTCGAGTGGGGATCGAACCCTCAACCCGATGCGCTTACAGCTACACTTTGTGCCACTGTATAGAAGGGACAGAAAAAAAAAAATCAAAAACTGCCCAGTAAATATTGTTTGAAATTTTTACAAATGAAACTTAAAATCAATAATTAATGATTTTTTATGTAATACAATTTTTCTTAAGTAATCATTTAAAATAACCAAATTTTATCAGAAAGCAAAGGAAACGGTGGCATCTCTCAGAGGCTTGGACAAGGACGATGAAATGGTGCTAAAAATAGTTGATGATATGATAAAAGAAGAGATTCGTTTCAAATCACTGCCGAATATAACTTTCATGAACATATGTAAGGTTTGTTATATATACATATATACCTAAGGTTCACTCTTTTTCCTGTACATGAGGGAAGTCTTTGACCACTGGGGGAGACTTTGTCCACTTTTCGCCTGATTTTTAGCTATTGCATGTGGAGTAGTAGAAATCAATGGCATGCTTTATTTAACAGAACAGGAATAAAATATCTGTCCCGTAACCATAACCGTTTTCATGGCCTTAAACTGACTGAATCTGTAAAAAGTTTAGTTATTTTTTGATTTCTGCACGAAAATAAATTTGTGGGCTGTTGTACATTGGTACCTAGATGATGTTATAAGACGAGACTGAATATTTAACTCATTTATTAAAAATGTATTTAGTATTGGTATGCTATAAAAAAAATAATTAAAATTAATTTACAATTGAGTTATTAGCGACTTAATTTAGGATTACGTACATTGATACATACAAATAATTGTTTTAAATATCATTAGTTACTTATCGTTCAATCCCCTACAATATAAGGGGTCTCCCATTTGGCTCACTCTTTGAAGAAAAATATAAGAAACAGAAAATATAAAGTAATGAAAATAATATACATAATATATGCATATAAACTAAATCGAACGACAGTTTATTTATTCGCCGACCTCGTTAATCGAAGCGTTTGTCGGCGTCAGCTGCTGCGTTCGCATATTATTATTGACTATATGCTGTTGTTGTATTTTGGAGTTCATTGAATTGTAAAGAAGGTGCAAAAAAAGTATCTTCCTTTCGTTATATTATAAGGCTCAATATTTTAATATTTTTTTTGGGATTAATATTAGAAATGACGTTATCCCTTGCCAGATACTTAACATGATTTTAACTCTCTACCAGAAAACACCCACAGTTGCTGACAAACTATAAGCGCCTTCAAACATAATTATTGGGAGCAAATACCAAATTTCTTTACATCAATTATTAAATAATAATTAAAAATGGAATCGCGCTCGCTTCACGCTGTAGGTAGAGGGAACCTGACGCTAAGACACTCCGTTTCCCATTATGTATGTATTGTGTGTTGAGTTCCGGAACTCTACGCTGCGCTTTTGCCTCGTCAACACCAGAGTGAAGGAATGAATATATTAAATACTTAATTTCCTAGAGTGGGGATCCAACACACACAGTCGCTTTTGCAGTCACACGCCAAGATAATCTTAAAAAATAATTCATAAATTATTCTTTTTATGAATTTGCTATATTATATAAGTAGGCGTTTGTATTTTTCTAGGGCTTAGAGGTGTCTTAAAATCATCATCCCAAGAAAATATAAAAAAATAGCTTAATAATTTATGAAAGTTAAGTTACCTCATTGTCCTAGTAGTAGATATTTATCGGGGTTGAGTCTTTGTCAACGGGAACTTTTAAGTGTTTCAGCGAAACAAAAGTGTGGCTGAATTTGGCTCTCTCTCTAGCAATTATTAGATACCGGTAGAATGCTTACTATCAATGTTAAAGTTTTCAACGATAACGTCGATACCACTAATACTAGGTTCTCAGGTTCCCTCTGCCTACTCTGCGTGCGGGATACAGTGAGAACCTAAAAAAAAATAAAAATAAACATGTGACAATGTAGGCGAAACCGGATTTATTTACTAGTCATGGTATATAACGATAAAAAATTTGCTCTTCTTTTTTTGTTTACCGGCCTCTTTTAGGCTAAGTTTCTTTATTATTTTGTTCTAAACAATCGCTTAAACTTACACAGTGAAGAACAGTTCGTGGCGTCGTGGCTTCATCCTCATAATGTTTCTTTTCACATTTTACGAAGTGAACGGAGCCTTTGTTATAGTGACTTTTGCCTCCAAAATGTTAACTTCCACTGGAATTAAGTTTGATATTAGTCCTGAGATCCAGTCGCTCAGCTTCCCTGTTGTGATGGTCGTAGCGTCTCTGGGTTTGACAACAATCGTTGAGAGATGCGGGAGGAGGGTAATATATTTTTTATTCTTCTTTTAGTTTAATACTGTATCCCACCCACAACAGGGTAAGCAGGGGGAACATAATGTTGATACACTCTATTCTCTTTTACCATAAAATTTTTAAGACATTGCGTATTGAGCGGTGAAACTCAACGCAGCCCTTCTTTCTGTTTCACTGTTTCACATTCAGACGCTTTGCTGTTAAACTAGAATTACCTAAATATTATGATTTCTTATAATATATCTATTTTTCAGCCCCTCCTAATAGTAGCATATGGTCTAACGTCAATAGCTATGTATTCATTGGCTATAATGATAATTATACAAAAGGAATATGGTAACGTGCCATCATGGCTGCCCCTGATTGCGCTTATAGTATCAGTAGCCATGTGCAGTGGTGGAGTGTCGCCTTTATCCTTTATAATAATGACTGAGATGTTTAATTTTCAAGTAAGTAGAGTCAATTTCGTTTTTTACTATAATGTTGATAATTATTATTTTTGGCGTTCGGACTCTGGATAACCAGACGGAGGGAGTGAGGGAAAAAATAAAATATTATTTCATTTTTCAGATCCGAGCTAAAGTAATGGGCGTGGTAGTAACATACGCATGGTTTACTACCTTCATAGCGCAAAGCACCTACACTCCTATATCAAATACTTTAGGCGAGTTTGCTCCATTTATTTTGTATGGAACAGTCAATTTATGTTCAGTTATATTTATAATATTCTTCTTGTTAGAAACAAAGGGAAAAACTGAGGAAGAAATATTTAAGAATGTAAAAAAGAAAGAGAATGTTGATTCAAATCCAATATAATGTAATGGAATATAACATAAGTGTTAGAATTAGAAATAGGAAAGTTTTTTCACTCAATTAAATTAGATAATAATATATGATATTATAACATATTATTATAAAATGTTATGATAACATAAATTTTAAAATAAAACTAAATTCTTACTGTTGAGAAATTAATATATATGTCGGAGAATAAGGTGATTGGGACCGGAGCTTGTTCCGATNTCTCAACGACTGAACTAAGAAATAACTGACGTAGCGTACGAGTATGTATGTTTAAATAGCTCATATTTTAGTAAATATGTGTTTTATTTTTAGTTTTAGCAGGGTAGGCTGAGATAATTTAGTATTAAGGCAATACGTTACTTACTTTTGTGAAATATCTCAACAGTGGGTATGAGCTTAAACTCATCGTTTAAGCGGACGAAATTGCTAGTAAATGACATACTTAACATATACATACCTGATGCATTTATTATAACAAAATAATATAAAATATTCTGTAAAATATAAATAAAAATGTTTTTTTTATAAAATTACTTTTTTATTAATTAAAACAATATATATGGTTAATAGTGTATATATATATATATATATAATAGACAAATTCTTCAAACAATTTGTATTCACTTATAAATCTTAAGCCATAATTTGTTTTTTTATAAGACGCTATATGTGGTCAAATTAATAACGTTAGAAAAAAATATCAGGATTCAGGAGGGTATTATGCGTATATTTATTTACACATCCCAACTTATGACACACCCACTCGTGTGGTCACAAATCCATACAAATGAACAGATATCCTCCCGCGTGGTCTTTTATCCAAATATGTGCTTACAGCGAGAAGCTAAGAAGAACCTTTTCCAAAATATCCATTCAAGGTATTTACGTCATAACTCGTTATATATGCATTTATCGATTATGTACATATATTAGGGATTCCCATAACGAACTGCTAATTCATAGATATTTCATTGAATATAATAATAATTACAATTCATTATTTATTACTAATTAAAAAGGGGTCAAGCAAATGTCGCTTTAGACAAAGTTGTCTTTATCAAGGAACTGAAAGTGGAACAACGATAGATGATTGTAAAGGAAAGATAGGAATAATAATTATTTGATTTTAATATCTTTATATCCAATATATACATTTCTTAGCTTTACGGTATTATATATGCAGCACATAATAGAGTAGTGAGACGGAATCTACGGAATTAGTGTTAAGACACTACGTTCTACACATTAAGATACTTCTGTTCTCCACGTTCTCATGCTATTTAGCATTTATATATGTTTATTTTATTTATAATATTTAATATTAATATTTTATTTATTTATATTATATTTAGCACTTTGCAGGCTATTTACTTAATTTTACTGGAGATAATCAACAAAAACCATAACTTATAAAAATATTTTTTTACAATCACACTATCCTCAAGTGTGTAATATCACTTTAAAAATATTAAAAAACCATATCTAAATTGGGAAAAACACAATAACAAAAAAAGGGACGGGCGATCAATATCTGTGACGTACCTATATCAACTTATAAATTTTAAAAAATCACCGTCTCATGTCTTGACTCAGCAGACTCAATAGGCTATAAGTACATACAAGCCATAAAAGTACCTATATTCAACTTTTAAGAAATTATTACATTCATTGAAATAAGTTTACCAATATATAAAAAATTTCCACGTAAACAAAAAAAGGTCTTTCAATATAGAAAAAATATATGTATAAAAAGGATGTGATCCATAGCATTAAAGTTTGTTATAATAAAAAAAAACATTTTGACATTTTTGTTGAACTAGTTATTTACTATATAAAATATAAATAAATAAATTTATGACATTTGAACCCATAACCATTTAAGATTTGTGACTTACACCGTTATTCTATATCTATGAGTAAATATTTTAATTTTGCCATAAATATGTAGAGTAAATATGTATTCTGTTAAAAAATTTCATCCGCTAGAAGTTTTTGTGAAACAAGAAACAAATGGATCGTCCATCCTTACTTGGAGTAATATAATACTCTTATTTCACCACTCAGTGCAGCGTTGAGTTTCGCGACTCAACACGCAATATCTTGAAATCAAACAGAACGTAAAGAACGGGTTAAACTGTAAAAAAACTAAATTCAATTTATTTCCTAAATGTGAAATAACACTTTAAATATGTGAAAATAAAAACTATAATTCAACAAAGACAGGATATCATCGGGGCACATTTAGAAATACTTGAATGCGACATTAATGAGTTATTCTAAGTTCAAAATAATTCAGTTTACTCTTGTAATTGTAGTAATTTTGTAGTAATTATCTTGAAATGTTAATTAATTGTTAATTTTTTATCTAAAAATACAAACTATATGCAGGAGACGGGAATAAGACAAAATAACAGTAGATGGAACTGGACCAAAAATTGGAACAGGATCCAAAGCAGAACTCATGACTTCATACCAACTTTGCTTCGACTACTCTGTCCAACGCGGAAGATGCGTGAACAGAAAAAAAACACAATAAGCATGATTAGTAAAAATTATCACTTGAACTCTGATGGACTTTAGCAATTTAAAAAAAGCTTATCGAATTTTAAAGTCACTTTTGTTATTAGAGCACGATTATATGTAATGTCGCAGGTTAAATAAATTAGATACGAAATATTAATATGTATTGAAATATAAATTTTTTAGTAATGTTTTTTTATAAATTTCTATTTCTATTTCAATTCTTATTTAAAAAAAAACATTTATTGTACTCTCTAATCTATTTAATAACAAGTTTATTTTGAGATTTATCCCGCATGTAGTAGAGAAATGGGAGGTTTCCTAGTGATTATACCTACATCTGAAATCCGGATTACGACTTCAGTTCTGATGACATGGAAATTGCATATAAGCAATATTGCTCTTAATTTAAAATGGCCACCCTAACAAAATTATGGATTACAAATATTTGCACAACACGATTTGTAAAATACGATTCTTCATAAAAAAGGCTTGATTTTGAAAAGTTTTTTATTTATACTAGAATTATATACTACACAACTCTATAATGCTTTTGACTGGAGCGATTAACACAAGAATGACCAAACATCGAATAAACGTCTGTAAAACATTATTCATTAGGTCCGTTTCCTTTAATTTTGTCATAATCAAATTTACTAATTATTATTTACAGTATCTAATTTACAAATGTAAAGATAATAATTAATTTTATATCTTTGTTTATTTTTTCACTAACTAGAATACTTATTTAAGTCGCGATAGATATTTAATCTCTTCCGAAAAGACAATTCATAAAAAAATAATTAGTAAAAACAATACACAAATAAATGACAGCCGAACTAATGACTTATTTCAATATTAACAAAAAACTTTACGACAGACAGACAAAATAAAATACTTTGTTTATACATATCAATAATATTACTTCAATATTTATACAATCAAAAAGTCTCATACTTGACCTCGTCATAATTTCGTTACAATCAACAGACTAAACCGCGATCTATACTCACTTCAGTATATTATTTACAATTAATATTAGTTTAACTAATTAATTAATTAATTGCTATAATTTTTATATCTCTTATAGCTACAAGTGTATCGCCGGCCCAAGATACTGGTTTTCAAAATTTCCATCCTTTGAAAGGTATTTAGGAGTATATCTTATAGATATTATGTATATATATATAATTTAGTCATTAAACGAGAGATAGATTTTAGTGTGCGCCCGAAGTTTGAAGAGTGCAGCTAAGAGATTTGTGTGGAGTGTTTTTGTTTATATATTATGGATGCTCAAGAGGAATGCACAAAAAAATCTGGTCATATATATGTGCAGTGTATTTTTGCTATGTTGGGTGAGTGTAATTGGTTTTTTTTCTTATTTAATAAAATAAGTTTTTTTTTTGTGTTACTAATATAATATATTTTCTTAACACGTTTTAAAATGTTTTTTTTTTAGTTTTTTTACCGTTATTTCGTTTTATTCTTTAGTATAATTCTGGCTACCGAAAAATTATTAATGTTATTATATTTTTGTTATATTCATAAAATAGATGGATTTTAATATAAATAACAGACACTTGCCGTTTTGTTTCGTTTCGTTCATTATTCTATTATTTTTTTTAAATTGTTTATAAGTTGTAATAAAGGTAGAAATTTCACTAAATTTGAATTTCAGCGTATAAAAAAAAATAAAAAAAATTAAAGGATAAAGTGCTCATACACATTTATAACTACATTGTTGACAATGACAATTATATAGGTAAGCGGAAGGACAGGAGTTTTAGTAATATGATGCCGTTTTACCGTTGATTTAAGAAATCCATTTAAGACATCCATCTAGGTGGAGCGGCACAGCGTCTGACTGCGATGGTTGTTAGTTCCATTCCCACTCAGGAGATTCCCAGTGTGAGGCAATAAACTATTTTCCATGCCACTTAATATGCAAAGTTTCAAAAAGTGAGTGGAAGGGGGAAAACCGGCTATTTTAACTAAGTTGTGCGGGATTGATTTATGCGGGATAAAGCGTGAAATTAAAAAAAAGTGATTTATCAGTTAACCGTAACAAAGAGATGGAAGAATTATAAATAAGATATTATATTATGCAAGAGTTGACCTCAGTTGACCTTTAACCAGTGTCGATGATACCGGAGGAAAGTCACGAGTAAAATACCTTTTAGAAGTTATAGTATATTTTATTATCTCGGCTCGTCATACGGGGCATTACCTATAATCAAAATTCTATTATCTATTTGTTATAGTTCGAAGGGCAAAGAAAATTACTTGCCAATTGTTTATTTTCCACCTATTAATATATTAATATATAATATATTAATTATTTAAATATGTATATAAAAAAATACATCGTTAAGATATGTTTATAGTTGTGTTTTTAAGGAATATTTTATACATATAATAAAATTGTCTGTACATAGAAGATATTGTAAGAAAAACATTTTTTTTGTCTGTATGTTTTAATCGGCTTATAATTAAAAAGTAATATCAATACTAGCTATTGTGTTCAACGAAATTGCTAAAAATATTTCTTTTATTAAATTGGCTGAAGCTAGAGCTAGTTTTCAACGTATAGATAAGTATTGTCTTTTCCTAATTATATTGTAATAAGAACAAGAAAGTAATTCATGTGAATAAATAGACGTCAAGGCCGCCTTAGTGGCAAGGGTGTGACGGTTATGGATTCATTTCCACTTGGAGAATAAATTATTTTAATTTATCCGTTTTGGCAAGAAAATAAAAAGCGGCATTCATTGCATTCTGTATATAATATTAATTTAGATTACGAGTTTTAATTTAAATGAAAAGGAAAAATGTATTATATTATATAATTATTACATTGCTTAAAACGCGTTTAAATTTTACTTGTTTTTGTTAAAAATCATTATGGGCTTTTAAAAAATATTAGCCTAGTGCGATCCATATCTATAACTGTGCCAAATTTCATTTTCTCCCTTCTATCTTTTATTTCTTACATCTCTTCTTAGTTTTAAATACTGCATAAAATATTCTCCATGAGCGACCTAACGCCACATTGTTACTTAATCAGGAAAATCGATATTACAAGTAATAATTGATTTTCAAATTGCACCAAGATATATTTTAAGTAATTAATTTGTCATTTTCTATATCCTCCCATGATTTTCCTCTTTTATTTATTTAATTGAATTATCAGAGATTCTTGATTCTTGTAACTTGTTCATAGATACATCTTGCATAAATGTATATATTTGCATTTATAATCAAATAAAAAAATATAACGGTATGATTATTTATTATGTTTAAAGCAAACTTCACATTCCTTATTTATGGAATGGAGAGTGGATGGATCTCTCCGATAACATCGCTGTTACAATCTAATGCCTCTCCGGCTGGATACCCATTGTCATCAAGCGAGCTGAGCTGGACAGCGAGCGTTCTAGGAGTTACAGCAACCATTGGGGTGCTGTCATATTCATATATTGCTGATCATTATGGAAGAAAAGTTGGTGTGCTCATTGTAGCGTTATTGGAAGTTGTAAGTGGTATTTATTTTTAAGGTTTTTAAAATAAACTAAATTTAAATAAAAAATAAAAATAAATAATGTCATTAGTAGAAAAAAAAAAAGATGTTTTAATATTTTCAAATATATTATTTTCTTAAATGCATATCTTACAAAACTGTCTCAATTTTCAGATTTCGTGGACAATACGTCTTTCATACACATCTTTAGCTTTACTCATTTTAGCTAGAGCCATCGCTGGCTTTGCAGCGGGCGGTTGTTTTAACATTATACCTATGTACGTAAAGGAAATAAGTCAAGAGAATATAACAGGAATTTTAGGGACTTTCCAAATGCTAATGCATACGACAGGAATATTTCTGATGTACGTTATGGGGGCTTATTTAGATTATACAACCGTTATCATAATCGTCACAGGATTGTCTATAGTGACGTTGATCGCGTTAACCAAAGCTCCAGAATCACCAGCATTTTTGGTAAAACAAGATAGAATTGAAGTAAGTGACAAAGAGTATACTTTTTGTCTGAAATGGCTTCTCGTATTTGTGGATGATTGTCAAATTGTGAAACATGATCAAAAATAAATTAAAGTAAAACAAATAAATGTGTTATATGGATTTAATTTCACCACAAAGGATACTAATCGTCACTCATAACAGTATTGCTTTGCAGAATGCTTTAGAAACAGTCGCATTCCTTAGAGGCCTCCACAAAGATGATGCAATTGTACAAAGACTTGTTGATGATATGATTAAACAAGAAAATAACTTTAAACTTTTGCCTAACATCACTTTTATAAACATATGTAAGTCCTTATTAATACAGATATATTATAGTCGCGGCAATAATTAAAATTAGGTAAACTTAGACAGAAAAATAGCGGAAAGAAACATTTAAGACGGCGTGTACGAGGGATTACCAAAGAAGTCGCAATGCTACCTATTAATAATAAATTATTATATTTTTTTATTCCCTTATATTAATTAAAAAATAGAACTAATAATTTGTCTACTAATGTGTTAAATAATATTAATGTGTTATTTTTCCAGTAAAAAATAAATCCTGGCGACGAGGGTTTATCATCATAATCCTACTATTTACATGCTATGAGATCAATGGTGCGTTTGTCGTTGTCACATTTGCGACGAAAATTCTTGCATCTACGGGTATAAGATTCGATATCAGTCCTGAGATACAATCATTTAGTTTTCCTGTAGTAATGATCTTCGCGTCTCTTGCATTGACCTTTTGCGTTGAGAAGTGTGGCAGGAAGGTAACAAAATATATATTTCATCAATTCTTTTATATCCCATAAAACAATAATCTGGTCATTATTTTCCGCAAGTGATAGAGCACTCTTCTTTTTTTGTATTTTAATATCTGTTATCAATTAAGTTACTAATTGTTGCTCTATGGAAGAAGGAGGAGCTTCCTCCAAGCGGATTTGAATTAGTAACCGCTATGCTGAAATCAGTAGCCGAACACGTGTCAATTTCGCCATGACGTCAATGATAACTGGATGATTATATTTATTATATAACAAGACTTAAATCATAACTTACTATCACCAGGAATAGTGTGTAAGTTTTATATCTAAATAAATATTGTATTATTTATCTGAACTAATATTACAAAGTCTAGGAGTTTGTTTGATTAAAAGAGTTAATATAGCTCCAGTCTAAGTCATCTAGGGTACTTAGAATGTAGTTATTCGCATTTGACCATGCGAAGCCTCAGATATGTAAATGTTTTAGATAGAAAATAGTATAATATAATTTATGTATTATATAATTTACGATTGCTATCAGTGTAATAATTTTGTGTTATGTTAATTAAAAGTGGTAAATGAGGCGAATCGTGGCGTGGCGACGTGTGGGACTGTGAGCGCGACAAGTTGTGGGTACCCAAAGCAATTGTATAAGAATATCTGTATAAAATCCAGTTATTATTAATTGTTATATGAATAATAACATAAATATATTTTTACAGCCTATTCTCATCGCAACATATTCTATAAGTGCTTTGGCGATGTTCGCGCTCGCGTTAATGATTTTGGCACAAAAACAGTATGGTAATGTACCAGCTTGGATGCCCTTGATAGCCTTGATACTAGCGGTGGCGATGTACAGTAGCGGCGTGTCACCGCTGTCGTTTATCATTATGACTGAAATGTTTAATTTTCAAGTAAGTATAAATCGTTTTTTTGAACCTTGGAACAAGCAGAGAGGAAAGGATGGGCCAACTGAAATATACAATAACTTTAAATTAGACAAAAAATTTAAAATCCTAAATATAAATGTTCCAATTTTGATACTCTAATTGAATACTAACTCTATCGAATTCTTAAAGTTACTTAGCTATATACCTAGATATTGTAGTATCTTTGATTTATTATTATAATTAAGTATTTAAATTTCTTTTTTTCAGATCCGAGCGAAAGTGGTAGGCGTGGTCGTAACATACGCGTGGTTCCTGACGTTCGTAGCACAAAGTACTTACACTCCAATCGCAGAATCTATGGGTGACTTTGCCCCATTCGTCTTCTATGGTTTTGTCAATTTAATATCAGTAGTTTTTGTTATATTATTTTTAATCGAAACTCGTGGTAAGACTGAAGAAGAAATATATAGGAAAGATAAAAGGAAAAGTGTGGAATTAAATCCTATTTAATACACACGTAGACACAATTAACCATTCTCTTTGTAAATATTACTATGCTTTTATTAGGTCAAATTGTAACTATAAGATAGGAGGAGGAAGTATGTAACTATGTATATAATACAAAAAGAAGTAACTAAGTATAAAAATTAAGAAACTGATTTTGGACTACTTTTATTTACATATATATTTATGACATTATTTTCAGTTTAGGGGGTGATTTCTAATAAACCATCAAACACATGTTCAATGAAATATTTTGATGAGTCTGAATTTCAAATTTTATACAAACCGTTGCTGATTTAAAGAAATACAAACTTTCATCCAATCAGGGTGAAAAATAATTCAAAATATCTTCTTAATGGGTGTTCACTTTAAAAAACTCAACCTCTGTAAAAATTTTACGTTTCTCGTTTCTACCATCAGCGGTAACGGGACATCGTATAAGGGATCGGATTAGCTTAGAGCAAGTAAAAAGGATGTGAGAAGGGGAACTGTCGTGAGAAAACTGGAAACCCAGTTCAAACAAATAAGAAATGTTCAAATGTAAAAATTCAATAGAAAACAGAAATGGAATGAAATGAAATGAACTCTATCTGTTTCGATGGTGTTCAAAAATTGTATAAAATTCAGCGACAGATAAAATAAAACTGAAGTAGCGATATTATTTTCTAAATTAAAAATATATACCTACATGTTGAATATCTCAATAAACTGTCAAAAATGACATTTCATAGAAAATTCAACAAGTGTACGATAAAATAAAATAATTAACTATAATTTGTCATGGCGTGGTTGTGGTTATTATCATATATGGTTGTAGTAGGTAGGTATGTGGGTACTTACCGAACTACTAAAGATTAAAAAAGAAGAAAAATAATATTTGTTCACTGTACAAAAGTTAAAGTGATGAATATATTTTTTGAGCTTTACGCTGTATATTACATACTCGTATAGTAAGGTAGACACAGGGAAAATAGTGCTAAGACACTCGCCCGCTTTCCATACAATTTTTCATATATTGCGTGTTAATTGGCGGAGCCTATACCTACGTCACTCCGGTCCTAATATATGGTATAGAGGTAGGTAAACATAAGTCAACTAAAAGCTTAATAATTTTGTTTTTCAGCTGGAATACTAAAATGGAATAATAGCTTAAACATGGAAACGTTCACAGACTTTTCAAATAATTTCAAAAATCTAGTCCAAGAGTTAGCAACTTATTTCGAGCCTTGTGGATCTCCTATTGAATTGATCAACAGGTTTTGTATGAAATACTAGATAAAAATATTTTAAATAAAATAATACAATATAAATAATATATTGTACAATACAAATTAATGTATGACTGTAATCGATAGTGAGTTGGATTCCCGCTATTGGCAATGAAATATTTAATATTTTCATTTTCTCGCTCTGGTAATGAGGCAACAAGTAATGCCTCAAGATCGGCGGATAGAAGGGAAAAGAACTTTCTTAATGGAAAAGGAGTGTTTCAACACTAGGCTCCCACGTCCCTGAATAAAATTATTTTCTCCATCGTATTGGACAATGTGGAAGCAATTAGCTATGAGTACATGTAACCTCTAAAATAAACGGAAAATCTAGAACGGAAAAATTGATATGGTTTACCTGACATACCTATGTATGTAATATGTCAAATATTATATCGTAAGTTTTCATTACAACTTTCTTTTGATTTCTAAGATATGAACATGAACGTGAAGTAAGAAGATCGATGCATCAACAAAACTATTAAGAAATTATTTTTGTGAAAAGTAAATACGTTATCATGGACTTACTTGCCACGCTGCGATGTACTTAGAGTAATTAATACAAATTTCAAGGCAAAAATAATACTTAATAAGTAGTTATTACAATTTCGGTAACATTATAATTAATAACAATCTTTGGAATGTTTAAGCTCTATGTGTATGATTTTTAAACTAATTGAATAATAATTATGAGTCAATAGGAAAAAATAAAATATTGCCACGCTTAAAAATATATTAAAGCATAAAATGAAGGGTGAGTCACGAGGTTCCTTTGATTATAATTGAGTCAGAGATAATTAAAACCGCAAAAATATTTAGGTACATAAATAAAAAAACTTTTTAGTATTGAAATTCATTTATTAGTTGTTTATTAAACACCGTATACATTGAGTATGTTCATAGTTTTGAAATATAAGTATGTATGTATATGTCATAAGTTAATTAGAAATTACTCAATTACTTCCCTCATAGAAAAATGTCATCAAGAAAAATCTATTTTGATGACAATTTTCTATTATCAACACTACGCCACCATAATGTTTTAAAAATTACAAAAAACACAAAAAAAATTGACGTGACGTTATTTATATAACATGAATTCAGTGATTTTTTGATAGTAAAAACAAGATGGCGGAATGTCACTTTTATTTACACGTCACTAACTACAGATAATAAATAGAATAAATAAACAGTCAAATCTTAAAATATTTCTTATTAGCCTAAAATATAATAACTAAGCTTGAGTAAATTGGCTCAGATAAATGCAGTAAAGTTCTTTAAATGCCTTTTACTTTGATTCTATAATAAAAGTTAAACATATTGTTTTTTCATTCCCTTGAAACTGTAAAAAAAAGATTTTCATACTTTTGCAGCCAATGGCGGCGTATATCAAACGTTGCCACTTTACATATGTTTGTAATTAAATCACTAATTTCCAGACTAAGGATTAGGTTAATATTGTCAAAATTTAAATAGTGTTAAAGGAAGTCCTATAAAATTCGAATACGCTTGTATTTATTTAATATCTTTTAGAGTAAGTAGTTTCTTGGAAAAATTACGTATAATTTAATAATTTATTCTATTTTAATATGAAAAATGGAATTTTATGTATATTGATTTTTTTTTGTATATTTTACTTTAAAATTTGTTTAGAAAATACCAGAAAATACTGAGTAAAGATTCAGTTAATATTTCAACTAGTGTAGTATATCTAAATACAAATAACTACAGAATCGAAAATGGAAGACGATTTATATTGGTCTCTACAATAAAGTTGGCACTAATAGTGGATTCAAATCCGATGCATTATTTCGATATATGAACAAGCAGGTTACTAATTTCCCTGGATGGGGTCTATCGATATAAATGGTTCTTGGGTTCTTCAGCAATGGGTTCAGTGCAAGTACCCAAATATTTGAGCTGGACGAGACTTCTGAAATGAAAGAAATAAATAAATTGACTATTTAAATGTTAATATGAGACCATCGTAGCTCAGTGGGCTTGATTCTTATTTGGGGAATGAATAAATAAAATTTACACAAAAATATACTGACATTATGGTGTAGTGATAGCTAGGTTCACTATTCAACAGATTTTTTTGCGTATTAAATTGTAAAATTTACGCCGTTTTTGAAACTATTTTTTTTTTTTTTTTGGAGCAAAGTATACTTGTAAATATAAAAAAAACCCAACAAGACGAATAAAACATATTTGTAACAGTATTACAAGTTCGCTGTCCTCGCAAGGTAGTATAAGGTAGGTATTTGTCAAGCTAAGTAAGCTAAGTAAATATTTTAGCTTTTATCTGAATATTACACAAAACTACTTTTAATTTGTTTATTAAAATTATCATTAGAGGCCAGTCGTGGCTCAATGGCATAAGCGTGGTACTGTGTACGCGACAGGGTGTGGGTTCGATTTCCGCGTTGAGTTCCGCTATGGAATATCTCTAAAATAATACGGAAAGTGAGAAACGGGAGTGTTTTAATGCGAACGAAGTTCCTTAACATTAGGTTCCCAGGTTAACTCTGCCTACAATGATATGTGCGAGATACAGCGTGAAAGTAAAAATAATAAATAAAAGAATATCATATATCGAAATTATAGTACTGTGCAGGCCTAAAACTTAACTAAGCCAAGGTGGATTTGACTTATAGCCACGGTCTTCTTCAAGGCATGCAAATATCTTTAAGGTATTTTTGTTGGTTTGATTACACAAATTGCGGCTCTTGACTTATTAAGATAAGTTCTTATTTTTATACAATAAAGGGTTTTTATCTTTTTGTACATATTAGAAAATTAAGATATTTTTCCTTAATTTAACACAATAAATTTTAAGTCCTTATAATGTCTTCAATCATTAACACAAATCCAAAGCATGTCTCTCAATGCTCCTCTACCTACATTTCTCTTTGTTTATGAAGCATTTATTGACAAATCAAGTCATAGAAGTTGTGAGTAATAATATTTCGAACTCACCTCGACCTACAATTCTCCATGTCCAAGAAGCATTTGTTGGAGTAAGTCTTATCATCAGTTCCGCAGACGGGGTCGTACTCGGGTGAGCACACGCGCGCACACCCCGAGTACTGGAAGCGGGCGAGGCACCGCTTAAGAGGCACTACGTAGATATGTTTACTGTGGGAAAAGGTAGTGAAAGTTGATGATATGGTAAATACAAAAATACAAAAAATAAATACATAGCAACTGTTATTTATAGCTATATGCTCCATACAGCGTCGTAGGGTGAGCTGAAAGAATTAGTAGAATATGTAAAACATTTTCGATGCGATGGTTGTGTTTTCAATATCCACTCGGATTTTAATTTCTCTAATCTGGCGAGACAAGCCACGTTGAGTTCTGCAACTCGCACAATTTAAACTTGGAAACCGTCCAAGAGGCGCAGGTTCAAATTCGGCAACAGTCAAAAATATACTTATTCTAAAAAAAGAACGAATATTTACATAATTTTGTATACAGATAAATGGTCTCACTTACCCACAATTATCTTTCTTCATAATACATTCGTTCTTATAAAATCTGTTATCAGATCCGCATACAAAGGCGGGTGTATCTGGACAATATTCGTGGCATAACGCTGTAGTACGACAATGTGAGGCCGATACTGAGACAACGTGCTGGCCGCATGTCTGTTTGCGGAGCTCGCATTCGGATCTGAAAAAAAAAAATTTTATGAAAAACATAGATAAAAAATAGTTAAGTAAATAGTTAAGTTGATTAAGATCTCAACACCGCCTTTGCCTTGTTACTAGAGCGAAAAAATATTAATAAATAATAATTCTATACCCCGAGTGGGAATTGAACCCAAATACCGGTACCTTATCGAATACAAGCTGACGTCGATATTTATTTTTTTAGCATAAAATCGCTACAAACTAAATTTCAGCGTTCTACGCCGCGTCTAAGTAAAGGAAAAGTATAATCGATAAAATAAAAATAAAGCATACTTATAAGCATTCCCATCAGAGCCACAGACTGGTTGTTCCACCACATTGTCGCAGTTCTCCGGGCAGTCAGTCTCCATTCTAGGTAGAAGAGTGCAGTTGCCGAAGTGCGCTAGCTGCACGCCTTTTCTGTAATATAATACTTTAAATTAATTTGCATATTTTTTTTATTATATTAAAATGAAAATCGAACTTTGAATGGTCAAGTTACATAAAACTAACTAGTTACATAGTCTCGGAAGACAGTTCTGCTGAGAACACCCAGAGAGAATATTAGCTTTATTAATCAGACTCAATCGGAATATGTCAGAAAAATATAAAAAACACAAACAAACTTACAAACACGTAGCGACTTTCAATAAACAAGGATTGGTGTAATCATTGGCATCAGTTCCACATACAGGATCGACATCGCTCGGACATTTCACTTTGAGGCACTTGCTCATTTTGGATTTGCATTTCTCCATATCCATTTTTTTGACCATTTTTCTGTTGCTTACTCTGAAAATTGATATACTGTTTAAAAAAAAGACGCTTTCTACACCAAGTATTTTGTGTTATACAACGTACTCGGAGCTCCAAAATTATAGAGAGTAAATTCGAATCTGTTACTAGTAACCTGTGAAGAGTTCCACTATTAAGGACCTTACTCCAGCTATGGGACCAGCTAGATGGATGTGGATGGATAGATGGATCTATAATTACCAAGTTTCGTGATGATATAGTTATTACAAGTAGGCCAAATTCAGTTTCTTAGATTTTGTGAGACAGTTACAGTTACGCGGCGTTGTTTTCTCCTTCTATGACATATTATCCAATACTTGTTAACTAGAAGTCCTAACTAAAAATGTCCACTCCTTACCCACAATTAAGCATCTTCATTTCACATTCATTTCTATATAAATTCTCATCGGAGCCGCAGACAAGTTTTTCTTTTTGTCCTGAACAGTCGGTGGGGCAGGGGTCACCTCCAGATGTCCTTTCCTGGGACACGCAAAACGCCATAGGGACTTCGAATACGTGTTTACTGAGGATTTAAAAAAATATTGTATAAATATATGATTAAATTAAAGTAACAATTAAAGATTTTTGTACTATTACTAAATAATTTCAATCTTCACGTTCTTTCTCGCAAATCCACCTTTGCCACCTTACCTTACAACCACCAGAGGAGGTAGGTTCTTTCTGCCTTCCTTGCTGAATATAAAAAAAATACAAACTGAACTACTTACCCACAATTAGTAGCCTTCATCCTGCAAGCGTTAGCGTACAACTTGCCGTCAGAGCCGCAAGTGGGTCTCGACGCCCTCCAGCAAGACTCGCGACAGTGGCGGGTGGTCTGACAGTGTTTCTTACTCGTTCTTACTACACCTTGTCTGGAAATAGAAAGTAATAAAAAATTAAAAAAAAACATTTTAAAGACATACGTTTTTTGTTTTCTTTTGATTATTTAGCTCTGAAAGTGGAAGTGGTTTGAAAGCGGCAATGACTCATCGGCCGTACTGTACATTACTCCTGTTTAGAAGAAATAAGCTCACCCGCAAGTCAGCAGCTTCATCTGACAAGTACTCTTATAAACGTTGCCGTCAGAGCCACAGATGGGCCCGTCTAAAGGGGCCTGGGAACAATCCACGGGGCAGTTCTCTCTGTGGGCACTGATATTGTTGCAAGCGCCGAGATGGGAGAGACTGATACCTACTCTGTAAAAGGGGATAGATATTTGGTTTTATTACGTTTAAATAATATCATATTTGTAATAAGTAAATAAATAAAAATGTATTAATATATTTAGCTCGGTATGAAATGTAATTATTGAAATACCTACTTCATTGATTTAAATTTTTATACAATAAAAAGATTTTATAGATAGATAAAAGATAAACTCTTTTACTTTTCCACCTAAGTGTATAAAACTCCCTGATGCTGCATAATCGAACCTACACTAACCTGCATATCTCCACCTGCAGCATACATCTATTCAAATAGGTTCGACCGTTGGTACCACAGACTGGATCCCGTTCAGCTGTGCATCGATGTTCGCATTTTGAGCCTTGAGCGCGCGAACATGAACCTTGGTCTTGAGCTAGTCTTACACCTGTAAATATTGATAATACATTATAATTTATTAATATCTTTCTAAGCTAGAATAATAGGCCGTCTTGATACATGTGACGGTTGGGGTTCGATTCCTACTTAGGGGAATGATTTATTTTTGTTTTGTCGCAATTGCTACAAGACAAAGCTTGTCGTTGAGTTCCGCGGCTTAACACTAAATCTCTCGAAAATTGGGCAGTGTGTGGAGAACGGAGTGCCTCAGCACTGAGTTCCTTCTGCAGGTAGAATAGCATACGAAATATTTTAGAACTACACTAAAGTATGAGCTAATAATTTGTCTGAACAAAAGTAGAAAAAGAAATAATAAAAAAAAAAATCTATGATATTTTTCGCGAATATGAGGCTTAAGCAATAATATTATAATTCAGAACTAATTTTATTTACTCCTTACTTTATGCCGTAATCATTTGTACGCGACATTGCTCGACAAAAATGAAAGGAGCTATTTAAATCCTATATCTTATAAAACAAAGTCGCTTTTCGTGTCTGTCTGAACTTTCTAACTCTTCTTCTTCTAAACCACCCAACGGATTTTGATGCGGTTTTCACCATTAGGACGAGTATTTCTCAGGGAAGGTTTATATATAGTTTATTATTTGTACATTCTTATATTTATAACTAACTAACTTTTAATAAGTATTTGAAAAGATTAGTAGCACAGATTTTAAATTACAGTACTAAAAAATCTTTGCTGATTAACGGTTCGCCGCCCACCACGCGTCCGCGGTGCCCCGCAACATTTTGCTTGTAATAGTGGATCCGCCGCACCCGCCTGGCTTCTTTTCCCCGGCCATGGAAGGCAGGCCTCCTCATTATGCTGCTGAGGGATACCGATCTATAATCCTCCTCAGCACGGTCGCCAAGCTGTTCGAGAAGTTATTCCTCTCACTTCTTCAGTCTCACATCCACCCACAAAGCGAGCAGTTGAGTGTGAGTGTGCAATGGCAGTCTTCCTTGACGTAGCACGCGTATTCGACCGCGTCTGGTGCTCAGAGCCGGCACCCCCCAGCACGTCGCGCATGTCTTCGCCGCTCTGCTTTGTAAGTGACAGGACATTTTGCGTGAGAGTTGAGAGTGCGAGGTCTAGCAGCGACCCGATCGCTGCCGTTGTCCCAGTCAGAATTTTGTCACCTGCTCTCTACGCACCATATATTGATGACATCACAATGCCCTAGCGAGTATTACTTCAAACAATTGGAAAATCCTTGTTCGAATTATGAAAATGCGGGTTGCATTAGAGTTTAATTAATTTTCACATTATCTTAAGTACTTTGCAAACATACATTATATGAATAATTCAGTAGTTAAGGCGGGCGAAGCCGCGAGCGGGTCGCTAGTTATTAAATAAAAATAAAAAAAATAACAGGGCAAGCGGAGGAAATGTGCCTATTGTAGTGCACAAGTCTATTGTAGTGTAGCGGCACAAGTGTTGGGCTGTATATCAGACGGTTGTGGGTTCGATTCCCATTTGAGGAAAAGAAATAATTAGTTCCGTCTGCATACCCTGCTATGCGTAAAACTAAAAAAAAATGCCAAAAATACTTTCAGTCACTCAATCACGGAAGATAGATTCAAAAACAACTCTACCTTTTCCACATGTCTTCTTCCTCATTTCACATAGCGAAGGATAAATATAGCCATCTGTAGCACAAACGGGCTCGCCTTGCAGCGTCGGTCCGCAGATTCTGGGACAAGACGCATCTCGTGCAGCATCACACCAGGATAGAGCTGAAAAAGACGTTTATGTTTGTTAATTTTTTTTTTGATAAACAGACCGTGTGCTTTTAAATAATAGAAGTATGCTTTAAAATATTATATTTGTAGTATTTGAATAATTATTTTTCAAAAATATCTTTTAAATAGAAACCATCGTGGTCAGTGCAGTATTGATTCCCTGTCGGGGAAATATTATTTAAATTATTTACAGTGCTTTATTAGACAAAACGCGGCGTTTAGTTGCGCCAATACGTCTAATGTCTGTCTAATGGAAAGTGGAGATTGGAGTGCCTTAACATATATACTAATAGATTAAATATTAATTAATTCAGTTTTTCCGGTAAAATAATCGTTTACGAAGTCGCAGGCACAAGCTCTTAATTACAAAAGTAGCTAGTACAAAAGTAGTAGATATGGTATCAAGTAGTAGATATGGTATCAGCGTGTTTTCACGCACCGGCAGTGCGTGAAAACACGCAAAATGGTCGAGCGTCGAGATCTAAAGTGATTATACACTAGTCTTGCTTGGCATTGTCTCAATAGGGCCAGCAGATTCGCGACAGTTGGAATAAACTTTTTTTTTTCAGATACAAACAAATTATTTAACTAAGACTTTTGTATGACAGATGACGCAGCTTGCTATATAAATGAACATGAAAAACATAAAACTTAAAAAAACATAATTAATGATAATAATAATCCGAACCAATAGTTATTAAGGTTAGCGCGATCAACCAAGCAAACTCTTTGTGCTGTATAATATAAATACATAAACGTAGACAATAATTAAACATTTTAGTATTAAAATACAAAATTCCAAAGCTCGTGTTAACACGCTAGTTTGGAAGTCCCAGCTAAAGTTAAATTGCTTGGAGCGCTGCAACGACGAGAAAACTCCATTAGGGGTCCGTACAGCGTACAGTGACAGTCACACGGTCTGCTTTTATATTATTGAAAAGTTTTATTTTAGGTTTGTCTATAGAATTACAGAAGAACTTTGTTTGAAATGCCTCAGGTTACAGACGGTGTTACAATATTTGGTTATTTAATATATTTCTACTTGTTTTTTTCTTTTTTACATTCTCGACTTAATTGGGCTACGATAGTGTCTTCGCTATATAAGTTTTGATAAATCTAAGGAAAGGATAACGGAGTGTCTTGAGATTAAGTTCTCTCTGCCTACTGTTATGTGAGAAAAGCGTAAAGCTAAGGTCTATTTGTTAAAGATGGCTTTATGTCGGGCACTCAACACGCAATGTCTAAAAAGTTGACCAGAAATAGAGGAATGAGGTGAAAAATGAATACTATTATAGGTTCCTTCCGCCTCCTCTGCGATGCGTTGTGTGTTAAATTGTAGATAAATATAATTCCCTCAACTGGAGATCGAACTCACAATCATTGCGTTTATAGCGAAACCCATTTCTTCAAGAAAATTTCATTTGCAGTCTTTTTTTTTATTATTTTAAACCATTTTATCATTGACAGTACTATAAGATGTGTTATCAGTACCGATAACAACATATTCAAATATTTGTATTGTTTAAAATAAATTTAAATGAGGGTTATCTAAAGGTTTTATCTTTTAAACTAACGCGGCGTGCTTACATTTTGCTCTTATTGTAGATCTTTGTTCTTAGTAAATACATTATAATGAAAAACAGGTATTTAAATAAAATCCTTAATTGGTGCTTAAGTAATCAGAACTTTGTAGTGCAGTGTTACAGTGTATATCTGTAAGGTTTGTGGGTTCGATTCTCACTTCTCGCTCTGCTAACAAAAAAAGCGCGGCGCTGAGTTGCGCCAGTCAATACGCGATGTCTCGAAAATTAGGTAGAGCGAAAAGGAATATATTAACACTAGGTTATTCTATATTTTCTTCTTTTATAGCTTCTTCCTGCTTTATTAAGCAGACAACAAACTCACTATGGTGTTAAAAGTAATATTTTTTGCTTCACGCAATACCCCGTGCATAGCAGAGGAGGCAGAGGGAACCTAGGAACCTAGAATAAAATTTCACTTCATTCCCATTTAGGACACTCCCGTACCCCAGTTTCTACCGAATTTTTTAGGCATTTCGTGTCGAATGGGGGCTACTTAACACCGGGCTATATCTGGTTACCAGAGCGGGGAGATAAAAATATTATTATTAATATTTCATTCCCCGAGTGTAATTTATAGGCAACTAAAAAGCAATTACAATATGTAAAGCAATATATAAAATTTTATGAAACTATTAAAAATATTTTGCTTGAAACGTAAAAAAGACAAGTAGAAGTTTAAAAATATTGGATCGTTAAATGGAATGGGTAGAATAAAATTTCTTTATGTAAACTTAATTAACGTGCAGTCTAATTGTTTCTGATTATAAATGATGATTGTTAATTCAATTCTCATCTAGAGCAAAAATAAACCTTTACACTAGTTTCATACCAATAAGGTGTACTTAGTTTTAAAACATTTCGTTCCTCACTTTCCTTTCAAATTTCAAGACATTTAATGAGGAGGAAAAAACTTAACACAGCGCTTCTGCGTCTGGTCCCCCGAATAGGAATAGAACTCACAAGAATCGTTATATTTTTTTGTAATTAAGAAAAACTGACACATGAGGCTGTCGTAGAACTAGCGCGTGACTGTAAGCGCGACGGTAGTGTATTTGATTCCCATCCGGAAAATTAATAATTATTTATTAATATTTCCATATTCGCTCTGGGGTAACAAAGCAATGAGTTGGCGTTGAGTTATGCCACTGTACACACAATTACTCCGAAATTCGGTGGAAAACGGAGTTTAACACTACCTTAGAAAGTGATATGCGGGGTACAGCGTGAAGTTTTTAAAAAAAAAAACAAGAATATATAGTACAATTGTACATGTACGTACATAGTGAGATCTAATGATCTTGATAGGGAAATGCTCTAATTCCATTCACACGTCAAGGTTGTGAGGGCCAAGATGAAAGGATGGACATCTCAACATGTCATAAGCTATAAATTTTGAAAGTACAGTCGAACTGGACGGATACGGATATACGGATACCGACTATTATTTTATATAACCTACTAACAATATATACTAATAAATCTTAGGCAAATGTAGAAATCAAACAATAGCTGCAAAAAAATCCTTTCAAGGAAGATTTTTGTGGATAACGCTCAAACGCATGCTAACTGCATCTTTAAGCTGTATGAATTTGGTTAAACAAGAACAGACTTTTCGATCAGAAGCTCAATCCTAAGCGATACTGACCTACAATGTAGTTTCTATTTCACTCTCACATGAGAAAGTATGTAATTCGTGCAAATATATCGCATCTACTTCTACATACATATTATACACATTTTTTTCTGCGAGTTACTTATTGTTTAAGTTCGTACATAAATTGTATTTTTGAAGTCGGTTTTATTTTATATTTTTAATATTTAAATTTAAAACCAATTAAATAATAGTTAAATTCGATTTTTCTCTATTCTTCTATTTCTTATATAACTAAACTAGCGGCATGCTCGCGGTTTCACCCGCGTGAACTATGTTATTAATCATTTCTGTTTCCATGGCTAAGTCCTAGTGACGTCCATGCAAAATTTGACACTCCTAGCATTTGTAGTAACTAGTTTCATACAAACTTTCAACCCCAAAAACAACCCCTTAGAAGTCGAATATTGCAAATTCCCACGAGCACCTACGTCCTATAAACAACTCCTATGCAAAATTTCAGATTTCTAGCACATGTAGTTTATGAGATTTCGTGATGAGTGAGTGACCTTTCGATTTTATATATACAGAAGATTTATATACGAATAGCAACAAGAAAATTATCTAATAACTATCATTTACTGTCAGACTCTAAGTCAAAAGCACGGTGCATAATGTCCGAGGCCAGGTTCAATCGTTGCACGCTAAATCACTTACCTATGTTAACAAATCATAGATAAATTGAAATTTTGATTTATCATCTATTGGTTTAATTTATAATGATCTTCCAACATTACTGACTTTGCAATTTATATAAATAACAAATGCCTTTAAGTCCTTTATAAATGGTTTTATTGGGCGAAGACGTGCGTGTGCGCATATCCCGTTTTGAATTTCAAACTTGTTTTGTGAGAACAGGTTCAATTTATGTTTTATTTTGTATGGTAATAATCGTATTGTGGAACAGAAGCGCCAATTTGAAACTGATTGAGGCAAATAATTGGGTATTTTTTTTTAATACCCATTATGTTAATTCAGTAAAAAAGTATTTAGAGAGCATATTAATTTACGGAATAAATATTATCAAATAGCAGAAAAAAATAAACAAAATACTCTATAGGGTAGGTAGAGGGAACCTGGGTACCTAATGTTAAAATACTCCGTTTCCATTGAGAGACATCCGTTCCTAATTTTTCGCTCACTAGCTCTAGTGAGAATCTAACCCACAATCGCAGTGTTTACTGTCGCATAATTATGCCCTATTCGCCACAGCAAAACCCTAAATAGATACATAATAATAATTATTATAAAGTTAGTAAACAGAAATTAATTCCGCCACCAGCGCCACCACGGAATGTCTTGAAAATTCTACAAAAAGTAGTAAATGGAGTGTCCTAACACTAGATTACCCCTCTCTACCTACCAACTAATATATTTATGCAAAAATTATCGAAGTTAGACTATAGTTTAGTCTAATACAGTATTTATATTCAACTTCTGCATAATTTCCTGCATAATTCAACCACTAAATCGAGTTTCCGCTCTCATTTGTGCCGTTTCACAGGATATTTGACAAATAGCATAATCTCCACCGGCTTGGCGCCTCGCATTAGCATATGGAATTCAATTTTCCCTATAGCGTCATTATGGTAATGTAAATGTCGTTATGGCACAGTGGGGCAGCGTCTGTCTATAAGCGCGAAGGTTCTGGATTCGACCCCATGTTTTTTTTTAATTTAAAAAAGTCCTACAAAATGTTTATTCACTTCTTCTGCAGCATCTTTTGAGACTCCCATAAGGGACTTATATGGATAATGTTAGATAATTAAGTCATTCTTAGATGATGATGTATTAATTATTAAGACATTCTTCAGCGTTTAAATTAATCAGCTTAAATTAGCTGTAATCAGTTTTAATTAAAGAAATATCTGATAACAAATATTTATGATATGACAGATAGGTAAAAATTTTTATATAAACATTTTCTTTCAATTTCACTTCGTGTCCCACATAGATAAAAACAGGCGAGAAAATAGAGAACCTAGTATCAAGACACTCCGTTCTTCACTTCACTAGTATTAAATAGCCATCTATTTCTAAGAATCTTACCTCATTTCTAAACAGATATAGACATCACGAATCACGAACAACATGTATTCTATATAATAGAACACAGAGAGACAGTACACTGTTATCAAATAACCGCAATGTCTTTAATTTATCGGCAGATTAAATCGTACAACATCTCTCGCGTAGATTGTTAGATAGCTCTTTGCGGGGGGCGGTAAGGACTGGCTGGGTACATTAAATATTTCTTGATATTTAATATTCTGACGTAGGTGTATATTTTTTCGGCTCGATTCCTACTCGGGGGTATTTATTATTTTCTTATCTGTACCTTATGTTCCCAGGTTCCCTCTTCCCACTAGGCCACTTGCACACACACACACTTTACATTATATCTCACACATAGCAGGGTAGGCAGCGGGAATCTGGGAACATAGGGTTAAGATACTTGTGTTCCTAATTAAAATTATTCCGTTCCTCACTTGCCTCCGAATTCATAAGGCAGTGCGTGTTTGGTAGCGGAACTTAACGCCGCGTTTTGCCTTGTTACCAGAGGGCGAAATGAAAACTTTAAATATTTCATTTTTGTAGCTACACACCATTTAATGACAAAAAAGCGAATTATATTCATATATTTACCTTACACCACCTTTTCATATAATTTGTTCTAACACTTCACTGAACGGAACTGTAGACCTTTCACTTTGTGCCGCTAACTTAACATTTACTCTGCCAAACAACCCAGATGCATATTGCATTTACAACCTATTGGCTTAGTGGTTAGTGATTCAAATACTAAGGTGGAGCGTATTTCAATCTCGGTAAGTGTATTTTATATTTGTATGTTAATATAAGCTCATTTTAAGTAGCTTTATAAGAACAATCCGTTGCCTACGCACCGCCCAATTAAAAATGGCCAATACACCCAATAATTAATTTCCAAATAGTAATCGAACTCACAACCGTCACGGTTACCGTCACACGTGACACTGCGCCAGGACGGTCTCAATTACCTTAAGCTTTCTATAAACAAAGAAATACATTTTATTTGTTTGCTTATAGAAACCTTAAGGTAAAATAACTGTACATCGAGTGAAAAGAAACAATGACGCGTAAAGAATTATCGAGACCTTGTGAATTGAGAGATTTTGTGTGTTAACAATAAAAATGTAAACAAAATATTACATATGTATGCAATAAAGTATTTATTTTTAAATAAAATATCGATACAACACGACGGTGTGAATTCGATTCCCTCTCGGGGAATTCCCTATGAATATTCCCTATTAATATCCATTGATTAATGTTCATTATCACAAGTATGGTCACTTACCAAAGAGCAAGGAATTGAAAATATTGAATATTTCATTTCCCCGAGTAGAAATTGAACCCATGACTGTCGTATTTGCAGTCATACGCTTGTGTTCATGGGCCACTACGGTCTCAAAAACAAATATTAATAACGACCTAAAATGACACTCAAACGGTTCCAAAGACGTTACAAATAGAAAATATTAAAATGGAAACTCTTACACAAATATTATTATAGCAATATCTCTCCACAATAGTACTTAACATGTTCATAATTCACAAGTGCACTATAAATTGACTGTTAGAAAGTTGCAATTTAAGCTTTTATGGGAAAACGATCTGTATATTGTAAGTTTAAGGAATAAAATTGTATGGCAAAATGACATTTGACTTATATGTCTTTGAATTGGGCTAAGTGAAGTTATAAACATTGTATTGTGGGAGAGAAATCAAGATGTAAATAGATAACGATAAATGAAACATTCTCTGTTGAGTTACAGAACTTAACGCCGAGTTTTACCTCGTTACCAGAGCGAAAAAAATTTTATTAAATATTTAATTTCCTCGAGTGATAATCGAACTCACAACTATTGAGTTTACAATCGTACTCTTGTACTCCTACATCATTACATACAGAATAATAAAAAAAAGCATTGCATACATAATTTCTATAGTATTACGCATAATTACTAGGTTTCACCCTCGTTCTATCCACTCTCACTGTACAACTACTTTTTATTGGGACCAAGTTTTACTTAGGAATGCTGTTTTAGCGTTCGCTTCAAGAGCAAGCACGGTGTTTAGTTCGTTTCTAAATATAATACCATGAACGGGATTGACTAGTTTACCCGCCATCACGTTATTTGACGTGGTGGGTTAAATTCCTAATTAATATTCTATACCAGTTGTGGGTTGAGTTCCAACCTGAGGAACTAAAATATTTAATATTTTCCTTTCTTCCCGATCCACTCAACACCCAATTTTTTTTTGCCCAATTCGGCAGAAAATGGTAGATGGAGTGTCTTAACACTAGGTTTCCTCTGCCTACCCGTAGCGTTACAGTTGCCTCCAGTCAGTGGCCTCCAGTTTTATTAATTCAATTAAATTCAATTTATTTATTTTATATTCGTTTCCATTTTATTGCCAAAATACTTTAATCAGCTACAAATAAAGATAATCGCTCAATGTTATCGTCCTGCTGTACACGAATTCGTATTTAAGTAAAATGTGGATCGAACGGTACATACTTTCTTTGCTTCAAATTCCTTCGCGGTTAAATCCTTATGCAGTTTATTTACGATGTCGAGTTACTTTTAGGGTTCCGTACCTCAAAAGGTACAAACGGAACCTTTGTAGAATCATTTTGTTGTCTGTCTGTGCGTTTGTCAAGATCATTGTTTTTTATGGTAAAAGGACAAGGCAAACGAGCGTTCGGGTCACCTGATGGTGATCACCGCCGCCTACGACCCCGTGCAACACCAGAAGAGCTGCAGGTTTATTTCTAGACCGCGATATCTATGGAAGTATCGAGCTTATTAATATCAAATATTCAGGTCTATGGTCCCTTGAGGCGCAGGAAGACTACTCGTATTATATTACAATCTTATAGTTGTCGTTAATTTCATACAAAATGCGCCTGAAAATTTAAGTTTGTCAGCCTTATAAGCTGACGTAAAATTCTGAAATTAATACGGTAAGCTCGGGGGCCGAGTCCGACTCGCACTTAACCGGATTGTTTCTAAAGGAGGATACAAATTTATGAGTTTTTTTACTTCAATTATTGTTGGGTAAATTATGTTTTTTTTTAATTTAATTTGGATTTGTTGATAAGAAATCTTTTTATTTCTTTAAGAGAAATTTATTTTACTTTTCATTGAATAATTACTGACGTTTGAACACGCTTTTATGCAAGCTGTAAATATGTAATAAAATCCGAGAATTAAGAAAGAAAAAATAATGGATAAAGTAACTTAAGCATAATTCTGCAGTTTTGGCGCATATATTAATTGTATGTTTAGTATACTATATAAGGCAAGATAATTCATAGATCATTGATCGATAAATCGTGATCTACACCGGTGCATAACCGTTAATGTGACATTTCTAAGCGTGTTCTCGTGTTGGGGGATCTTAAATAATAGTATCAGTAATGGAACATCAATCTATGGTTTTACAAGAGACTAGTAAACCAAAC
The DNA here is from genome assembly GCA_013403645.1 of Heliconius nattereri. Lineage (NCBI taxonomy): Eukaryota > Metazoa > Arthropoda > Insecta > Lepidoptera > Nymphalidae > Heliconius > Heliconius nattereri. Next base: position 1,059,888 of record JAAIXI010000221.1, read on the forward strand.
ACGGCTTCGCCCGCTTAAAATTATATTATAGCCAAAAATAATACAATACATACTATATTCCGCATGTAGCAAGATAAGTAGTGTTAAGACACTCCGCTTCTAACTTTCCACCGAATTCTGGAGGCTCGCGTGATGAATGGCCGAACATAATGCCATGCATGCTCGATACCAGAGCGAAGAAATGAAAATATTAAATATTTGATTTCCTTAAGTGGGAATCGAACCCACATCCCGTTGAATTTACAAAACTCAACAAAATATAAGATTATTTTACGTGTTATGCTGATATGTAAGCTATATTACCGTAAAGTTATAAAAATAATTTATCCCTCCAAGGAATCGAACACACAACCCTCACGCTTACAGTCAGACACTGTGCCGCTGCACCAAGATGGCCTCGAGTCGCTACTTAATAATGAAATTCCAATATACTATTCCAATATATAGACATAACTCACGGGCTTATTTATACTCAAAAGTATGACAGCGTAACGCTTTTACATACATATGTACGTTACACTCGCTTGGTTTTCGCAAATAAATTGTAGCGGTATTCGTATACATCATGTTTTCGTGATACATTAATTAAAGCTAATTTTTTCGATGCTTTTTTTCAGCGTTGAGTTCCGCCAGTCAACACATAATGTGTCAAGAATTGGGTCGAATGTGAGGAACGGAGTGTCTTAACGCTTTGTTCCCTATGCGTAAAACTGCTTGCTTGCTGTTTATTAAATTTTTCGCGGTAGCATAGCTAAGTCCACTGTCTTTTTTTTGTGGTATACAATGGTGGTATGTTGAATGGTGGACACTCTGTGCCTAGATTTATAGTTTATTTTGAAATTTTGTATTAGTTTTATTCGTAGCGTGTTTTAAAGACATGCCTAATGAAATTGGTCTGAAACCAACATTAATTGAGCTATAGATTATTATCGAGTGTCGAAATTCTTATACAGCTATCACTATGTTTGTTGTTTATAATGTTTTTTTTAGCAGGCTTATGGCCTCAAATGCTATCAAAAATAACAGTAGGCAGAGGGATCTTAGGGTTCAAACACTGCGTTCCCCACTTTATGTTGAACTTTCCAGACATTGAGTATTGATTGTAAACGCCGCACTTAGTTTACCAGAATAGAAATAAAAAAAATAATAAAATATAATTATTCCCCTTATAGTGGATGTAACCCAAAATCGTTGCGCTTACATCAAGACTCTGTCCCGCTGCCTCACTATAACCAAAACAATAAAAATTGCAAATTAAATACAACAAAAAAGAGCAGCCTCTATAAGAGAACACGACATTGTCACGTCATTAAGCGCCAACACACATAATATATATATGTAGTTTTTTATCGCGTTTTTTACAACGAAATTAAATGCTTTGTAAAAACTTTTGTATTTATAACATGTCGATTGACTCATGTCACTGTCATCAGTTAAGTGGGAAAAACTGACATTATACAGTGTATTGACACGTTCATCGATATTTATGAAGTCTTAACGAACATGTGCAAGTTCTGTGAAAGTGGTGTTAGTGGGTAAGGAACCAAGCATAATCAAATTTATATGTATAAAGTTTATGGATTTTTTAAAAACAAGACAAAGAAGCGTACGGATCACCTGAATGTAAGTGATCATCGTAAATCACGACACGACCCCGAAATTGGGCGGTGCGTGGGGAAGAGAGTCTTAACACTAGGTTGCCCAGGTTCTCTTTCACTGTTGTACTATATGCGGTGTGAAGCTAAAAAATCTAGATATATATACGTACACGTATATTATTTTATGCATCTACTATGTGTTAATGTTAACAATTAGGCTCCTAGCAAGTAACAGAAGATCGTTGAAGCTACTCTAAGTCATTATACTAACGATTCAAGTTATATACAACTTAAAGCACCTGCCTAGTCGATATGTTTGTTCCCTAAGACGTGAAATCTTACAAGTCTCAATTAAAAAGCACATAATTAGAAAAAAAAAATTTTTCAGAGTACCCTTTTAGGATTTCAACGCAAAATTTAAGAAATATTAGGAAACAATGAAAAAAAATAAAAATTCAACAATATAAAAATATTATTGTTATCATTGAATTATTTTTTTTAACGTGAACATACTTTAAATGCACACTCAAAAATAGATTAGTGCTGGCATGAAATAGAAATGCACGAAATTTGATAATTGTACAGATAACCACATTAGTATGCTGGAGCGGACTCTTTATAATAGTATGAATAATAACTTTAGTGTTTCCATGATTTCTGTGGAACTGTGGAAAAAATATACTCGCATTCTCTGAAAAACATACTTACTTTATTATAAATATATTATAGTATAAATGTTGAACGAAACGTTACTCGAACCTGTCTATCTCTAAACACTAAAACATACGTTCTTATATGAATTTGGTAACGCGGGCGAAGTCTCAGGTAAAATATATTATAAATTATATTATACGAGACCGTCGTAGCGCAGGGGCACAAGGGTCGGACTGTAAGGTCACAACTCGCTTGTGGGTTCGATCACCACTCGAAGAACGAATTATTATTTATTAATATTTCCATTTCTTCGCTTTGGCACCAAGGAAAAAGCCCGGTGTTCAGTTCCGTCACTCAACACACAATGTCTCCAGAATTCAGCGGAAAATGAGGGATAGAGTGTTTTAACACTAGGTTCATTCTGCCTACTCTGTTGTGTGCGGGATAGCGTAAAGCGTGATAAAAAAAATTATGGACACACTAGTCTAACATAATAGTACCTACGTGTAGTTTATAAAACGTCTCGCTCAATGCGGGCAAGATTTGAGATTCCTTTGAGAGTGCCGTCACTTAATCTCTCTTTATGAAAGTCTAGAAGGTTTAGAAAGCTTCGTCCAAATATGAAAGCTCCACTTTATATAAATTACTTGCTGTGAAGATGACATCTAAAGAGGATTTTTTCATAAGATTTAAGCTTTATTTGCGCTGACATTTTTCTTGGTAGCTTATTTACGAGTATATTATATATTAGCTTAAAGTTGAGGCCAGTCGACAAAATTAAATATTTAATATTTTCATTATCTCGCTCAACAAGGCAAAGGGTGGCGTTGAATCCCTCCATTCAACACAGAATGCCTCAAAACCAAGGGAAAAGAATATGTTAATTTTTATTTAAATTTTAGAAAACGTATAGAAATTCGAACATAACGAGACTTAAACCTGCGCTGGTTAGAAACCGTCCAAACGCTTTGACTACTAAGCCATACGATAACTTACCGATAATTAAAAGAGCCGCTACCGCCAAGAAATGTGACTTGAACTCCATTATAACACTGCACTGAATTAACACTCACTTTCGTTTAAAAATTTTTGCACTAGATTTTTTTCCAAACACTTAGGCTTGTAGTCATTCGTCCATGATGGTTTCTGAAACAAAAAAAAAATGATATAATTACTTGTATAACAAAAACGAAAGGACCAGAGTAAGCTGTCAGTAGTATAGCTAATTTTCCAATATAATTATTAAGCTAGATAAAATACATTTAAAAATATCATATTGAAATTTTTTACAACTTCACGCTATATCCCGTATATAGGTATAGAGGAACCCAGTGTTAAGACTCCAACGACGATTAAATCTATGGAGTCAAATCCAGCACACCAGATGACACGATACAACCAGCTCATTCTGCGAGAACCCAAAGCAGTAGGTACTTGAGGCAAATAAGACGTCATTCACGGTAGTTCGATGTTATAATTGTGGCAACTGATAGACGATTCCACCACCTTCTACCGTGTCCACGTGAGACCAAGGACGGGTGGATCGGGTTCCCAAAAATGTTTTTTTTATGAAAAAAAATCTCGTATTTTTAAGTATGTGCTATATATACTTAAAAATACACGACTAATCCGAGTAAAACGCTTCATTTAGAATGCTTGAATATTTCAAAAATCAAAGATTAATTTAAAATAATTACTTACAATACAAATAATAATAATAAAACCACTATATTTAATAAAAAAAGTCCTCACAAATCGTTTTAATATCACCTGCGCGTGCGCACAAAACAGTCCTATCCACACTACAGCAAGTAACCAACTGAAACGCAACACTTTTCTAAGATAACTCATCAACTAACTAATTTTTACCACGTATGCTTAAATTTACAAGTATTTTAGCATTATAGTTTACCAGAGAAACCTATTTGAATGCAAAGATGCATTCTAAATCCATATAAGTCGCATTACGGCGAAAGCTTACTTTTCTTATACTCCTGCGGAATATATAAAAGGCACTGGGATTACCAACACTTTCACTAAGGCTTCAAACTCACTAGGTGCTATAGGATCTTATTGTATGTAAATGAATAAAATAACTGTATAAGTATAATGAAAGTAATTGTCAAATAATCTATTGTTTTTGTGTGATTATGTACGAAAGTAACACTATTATACTAATATTGTAAAGCTGAAGGGTTTGTTTGGTTGATGGCGCTAATCTAGGAAACGATTCATTTACACACACATAGCAGAGTAGGCAAAGGGAACCTGGGAACCTAGTATTATGACACTCCTTTCCCATTAAGACACTTCGACTTCATTTTTTGAATGGCGGAACTCGATGCCGCGCTTTGCCTTGTTACCCAGAGCGAGGAAATGGAAATATTAATACTACTTTTTCTCGAGTGGGAATCGAACTCATAACCTATCACGTTTACAGTCACACGCTTGTGCCAATAATAAAACATCTTATCTTACTTAGATAAATCTACACTAAGCTATGACCGAGGCACTTTATTTTAACGAGCCGTTTACCTTATTGATAAAGTAAGTTATCCTTATCTCCGTTATAAATCTAAACAAAAACAAGTACCTCATAAGTATTTAAGTGCTATAAAGTACAGTGAACGAGCACAATACAATACTATAGACAAAGGATGAGAGTGCGGTGTTCAGTTCCGCACGTCCAATGGCGGATCCACTCTAGGGAGGAAAGTGGAGAATGGTCTGTTTTAACACTAAGTTCTTTCTCCCCTACATCATTTGACATCACTAGGTTTATTGAGGAATATACTGAGTATTACACTTACAAAAGCATTTTAAGGTAGCTTGACGCTGTGTTCCGCAAATAGTAGGGTAGGCAGAGGGAACCTGAAAACTTAGCGTTAAAACACTCTGATCCACACTTTTTGAGTGCTAATATTTAAATTTTCGACGTAACTATTTTTTTTCTTAATTAGCCCATCGCCGTCCACTGCTGAACGTAGGCCATCCCGGTCTTGGGCTTCTCGCATCCATCCGATGCCAGCCACCTTCTTTAAATCGTCTGTTCATCGTGCTGCAGGGCGTCCTACACTACTATTGCTCAGCGTGACGATGACCGACGGTCGATGGAGCCGATACGTGCTAGAGTGGAGACGTGACTATTTAAGGTGATACTTTTTTCACAATTCATATAAATACACACAAAAGCTTATTAATTCATTATTTTTACAATATTTATTTTTACGAAGCCGTCGTGGGGTAGAGTTCTACCATACAAGGGATAATTTCACGAGAAATTGTCCAAAAAATGGTGAACGGAGTGTCTTAATACTTCGCTTTCCTCTACACTGTGCTGAAAAAAACGTAGTCCTGTTTTTTTTTAATATTTTATACAGAGCAGTATTTTTGATGGGAAATCTGTAGATTAAGCAGTTTTAGTTTGTACGCCGCCTTAATATATTTACATACCTGTATATACCTATACATAGAATCGTTTAGCCATGTATAAACTACTCCAGTTCTCACATTCTAATCGCAATTTCGTGACTTTATTTACATTTGACGTCATACTTCATGAACTTAATATGTTAGTAGGCAAAGGTAAAAGGCTAACTTGGCTCTTTTTTAATTCTTTTTTTTTTCTTTTTGGCCTTTTTTTCATTAGGGTACTCGGGAGGAACCTAGTGTTAAAAGACCTTCCGTGTTGAATGGCGGAAAATAAAAATTACATAAATTTCATCATTCCCCGTGTGGGAATCGAGCCCACAACGCTCAGACACTACTCTCTTGCGCGTAGTGATGGGTAGCTGATCTATTATTTAACAAGATACTTATTATTATTATTGATACAAATTTATTAAAAACAGTATTTAAAGTGCAAGTAATTGTCACAAGTAAGAAAATACACATATCTACATAATATACTTTCCCTTTTTACAGCTTCACGTTGTATCCCGCAAACAGCGGGAAGAAGGTGAAGGCATAGGGAATCCTGTTAAAACCTTCCGGTTCCCACTTTACATTTCTAACAAAAAAAACTGCTTATCTAAAAATCGAACCTATTTACAACAATAGCGTTCTGTAAAAGATTTAATATTGAATGCCGTATAGTACTAAGCTCCTGTACATTTAAAACAGTCTCGTTATACACTAAGTACATAATTTGTTAGTCAATTAGTGATCTGATTGCTTGATATATTAGAAATCGTATTTCCTAGATTACGCAGCTTACATTTTACTACATTCACTAGAGAGAGAGTTGGTACACAGAGTGCAGTTTAACTTAGCTTTTTTTAATAAGGATGCGTGGCGGTCGTGGGTTCAATTTTGTCTCGGGCGAATAAGGGCGGTGTTGAGTTCTGCCACTAGGCATGTAATGTATTGAAAACTAGTCGGAAAAAAGGATAATGGAGTGTTTTGACACCAGGTTTCTCTCTGCCTGCCTTGTTAAGTAATTAATAAACAAAAAACCACATATTAAATATTAATTATATATCATATGAATTATATATAAAATTTTAAATGCGGTACCCATCGCTCATGTAGACCCCTCAAATATATATTTGCTCAGGCTAAGCTAAGTTCCACTTAGTTTGCTTACCTTTCAGAATATAGGTAGTAGGTACGTCGTATAAATTATAATTTATACATTTATTAAAGGGTTTTAAAATGAAAAATAAATAATAACAGGAGTAAAAATGAAAAAAGAAATAATGACAGGAGTCGTAAAACATAAACATAACATAACGAAATTATTCCACCGAAAAATCATCAAAATAATATTGGGTTCTTAAAATAATTGGTTTTCGGCATTACAAGTAGATGTTTCTCAGTAAATGCTCATGTGAAGTAATCATTATTAATGTTTTAAAGTTTATTATTATTTAGAGGCCACTCGTGGCGCAGTGGCTTTGCGTGTGACAAAACGTGGCAGGCTGTGGGTTCGATTTCCACTTGGAAATGAAATATTTAATATATTTAACACGCAATGCCTCCAGAACACGACACAAACGGGGAACGCAAGTGTCTCAATAGGAACAGATTGTTTTAACTCTAGGTTCCCAGGCTCCCTCTGCCTTCTCTATTATGTGTACTATGACATACAGAGTGAAATTATTATTTTCAGCTCCATAACATTAGGATAGTAGATACGTCCCTATTATATTAAGATGCAAGACCTGCTTTCTAAAATAACATATTTATTATTTACATCATCAATCATAAACTGTTCAAAACGTCAAAGTAAATCTTTAATTAAATCTTTAAAACCGTTAGAGTGATCGATCTATGTGACACTACACTTTATATTATGCATTATACAGACTTTTACTCCATACTTTTTTTATAATAAATATGTGTGAGTGGAACACTGCCTGCAACTGTGACAGTTTTGGGTTCATTCCTTATTCGGAGGTATAAATAAACTTAAGTTGAGTTGAGTACCAGTCGTGACGCAAATGCACACGCGTGTAATAGATTTATAGACTTAAATAGAAAGAGATAAACATATAACTATTACATTTGACAATGAATTGACATTTGACTTTTTTATAATTTGGTGTCTAAGACATGTATATAATTTGGATGATTAAGTTATAGATCAGAAATGTTTATTTATATTTAAGTTATATTATTACGATAAAAATACTTTAAATAATTACTATAAAATTATAATGAATATGATATTTTAATAATAAGAAATATATGTATAGAATCATTACCATAGATATTTATTTATGGTCAGTAGTAAAGGCAATTGATATTTGTCTATGGCAAAAGCTTTAAATAGTGGGTTCGAGAAGGATCGTCCTCTTTTCCCTCTGTTGAAGCTAAGCGATCAGTCATTGAAAGTTAAGTTGTTATTTTTTCCCAACTATTAGGTAAATATGTGTAGTTGTTCTCTAGATGGATAAATTAATTATAAACTAGTCCTTTTATTATAATTTTGTGGTTAATGTATGTATTGTGTCTTCACTGGTAAATATAATAAACACGTGTATTTCATAACCTCTTTTACTTCAACAACCTTAATTTGCTATTTTATTTACTTATAACTAAATTCTTAAAGCATATAAACATAAATCTCACACGTGCGACTGTAAAGGCGATTGGATGTGGGTTCAATTCTCACTCGAGATTGAAAATATTGAATATTTCATTCCCTCGTTTTGGTTACGAAGCGAAGCGTGGCGTTGAGTTGCTGCACTCAATACACAATTGGCGGAATAACCCTAAAAACGCACCCAGCGTTAAGCATCAAGCAGCAAGCACCTCGCATCCATGCATACCGTCCAATTCAAAAACTAAAAGTCTGTAAAATGCATTATTTAAAGGTAAGCCTAAAGTATTTATTAATTTTTAGACGTTGCGTATTAAATGCCTCGATTTAATTTAAATAGGCGAAAATGATTTAAAAAATGTATATGATTATTGTCTCAATTGGCATAGAACCTACAACCACCGGTTTTACAGTCAGAGGCCGCCCTATTGCGCCACATCCACGAACACAGAATCTATTCCAAAATTTAAAAAACAGTAGACAGATAACATCCGCTTTAGAGGATTACAAGAGTGCTTGGTGAAGATTGAATATTCATGAAACGCACTCCATTCTGCCTTCTGAATAGTTTATGCTCATAGATTTTTTTTTAATATCCCATTATTTTTTAAATATACCTTAAAGGATCTTCTACAAGATCAAGATCTTCTACATCTGAATATCTATTTGTCACTATTTAAACATACCAATAATCCTTAGAAGTACAATCCTAAAGTCCTTATTCTCTTGATCACTTAGTGCTAAGATACTCCGTTCCACATGCACCAAAGCGGCAAAATGAAAATAATTTAATTTGCCCCTAGTGGAAATTGATTCACACTGACCGAAAGCCTAATAGATGTGGGTTCTATCTCCACTCAGGGGAATTAATTAAAAATAGAAATAGTAGTTTATTAAAAAGAAAAACTTTGACAACGGCAAACTAAAGTAAAAAACTTCAGCCCACCCTCAACGCGCACTAGATATTTCTTAGCTCTGGTAACGAAGCAAAGCGCGGCGTTAAGCTCCGCTACTCCACGCGTTATGCCTCTACAGTAGTGTTTCCATGTTCCCCCTGCTTTGTCTGATCCTTGGGATATAGTACGAAAGGTAGTATATATGGACATAAGAATATATCAAATTTTATAGCACTATTAGTGTCAATGATCATATGACCGAGTCGCTAAAAGTACTTACATTGATAGAAGGTGTGGGAATTCAAGTCCCGATGCCATAAAAAATTTTATACTGCGATAAATAAAATTTAATTAATAATTAAAATTTATGTTTATTACAAACATATTTCAATATCTATTATCGTCGTCTACATCATGGAGTAATAAAGTATTTAGCGGCCGTAACCTAACGCCGTAAACTGTTAAAACAACGATATAATTTAGTACCTAATCATTATTTTACCAAATCGTTGTAGGCTCGACCACTGGGGGGCCACCGACCACCTAACGATGAATATGTGATGTGTGATCATTGTAGGTAAATTATTTACATTTCGTTGCTTTGGTGGCAAGGTAACCAAAATGCGGTGTTAAGTTACGTTAGGGATAACAATAGATTCCCCCTGTCAACCGCTATGCGGGATAGAACATGAAAATCAAAAATATACAAATATTTTAATGTCCAATGTTAATGGCAAACAAGTACCTACCTAATAGATAGTAAAAGTTACTCTAAACTGGGATCAAACCCATGACCGCCGTATTTACAGCTATACGCTGTGCCACTGCGCCATTGTGGTTACTTGTAAATATACAGTTACTTGGTGATAAACCAACAAGTCATATTCAAAAACTATATGAAAGGCCGGTCATTAGGGAATCATAAACGCATAAGCGTAAAGTGCGTCGTAAAATGCATACATAAGCTTTTTGCCTTAGGCAATGTTCAGGTTTTGTTTCTTAGTTAGAAAAAAACCAGTGCGAGTGCGAGTTTTGTATGAAATGAATTACAAATATAAGTTTGTAATGATTTTTTCCTATAAATTACCCATAAATTTTCACTTTTAAGACTTAATTAGTTTTGTAAGTTCTCACTTTGTGCCAAATTTAATGACTGTAGGTCAACGGGAATTAACCCTATGGGTTTTGTTTACATGGTGAATTTCATACAAAATGCAACGAAATTGATACATAAATGTTCGTATCTTTCCATAGACTTAAAAGCTTGATTATTTCGAATGCGCTAATCTCATGGTGTAGTAATTCGCATTGACTTTTTTTAATGTTGGATAGTCTATTTATTGTATTTTAACACCACGCATTACCTTCTTACCAGAGCACTGAATTGAAAAATCGTACCCCTGACTGAGGATCGAACCGACAAACGCCGCCACACCGCCGCGGTTAAAGTCAGGCGTTGTGCCACTGAGCCACAAAGGCCTCTTTCAAATTTCCTTATATAAATTTATTTATACTATCGATATCTTAACTAACTGTCAGTCAATTTCGGTCAAGTGCCATCCATACTTACCGACATGTGTACAAAGCCTTAAGTGCAAAATAATGAAACAAAATGTGTGTCTGTGGACCAGGGTAACAGAGGTCGTGAGGAGGCCGTGCGAATTTTACCCGAACGCGTTTTACCGTAAATCTACTTGTATGTATACCTATACATATATGCATATAGCGTCGTCGTGGTGGACAGTAAACGCGACGATTGTGAATTCGATTCCATGCGGAAGAATCGTGACGAGGCAAAGAAGGGTTTATTTGTGAGTTCCGCCACTCCACACGCAATGGCTCGAGAATTCGACGGAATATTCAATTATAATGTGAAAGGAGTGTCTTAACACTAGGTTCCCAAATTCCATCTGCCTACCCGGCTTTAAAAAATCAAATAAACACTGTTCTCAGTGGAAGAACACACAACTATCTCGTTCAATAAAGTACAAGTGTCTCATCTTCACTATATCGGCGTTATATAACAAATAATAGTTGTTATTTAAAATTGTTTTATTCTTTTTTAGAATATACTTCTTTTTTACAAAAGTCAAGTGATCGGATCCCTTGTCGACACGTGGTAAAGTCTGGAGTTAAAGGTGCGTTGTCGGCCTTTAAAATGGAGATAGACGTGGTTTTTGAAGGTTCCCATTTCGTAATTTCGTACATAGTGTCTTATGCAAAGATACATCACTATTTATTTCCATAGTCCGTTAAGAAATATTGCTAAAAGTGTGTTTATTTGATCTTTTATTTGAATAGCAAAAATTAAACTTGCCTCTAAAGCAAATACAACACCGTTAGTTATTACACAGCTATGTTAATTTTCTCATTACTTCGATTATATATATGTAAATATATGTAAAATATTATTTACATAAATTTGTAAAGATAATTTATAATTAGTATTTAAACAAATTATCACACTTTTTTTCCTTCACTCGGTTTTCTGTATATAGCAGGGTAGATTAATGTTGAGTGGCGAAATGCACAAGATACTCCCTTCCCAATTATTGACGGCATTTAATGTCGCGCTTCTCCTATTTACCAGAGCGAGGAAATGAAAATAATTTCTGCAATGGAAATCGAACGCACGACCGCCGCGTTCATAGCCAAATGCTACGCCACTGCGCCACGGTGGTCTACACTCTAGATAACAAAGCGAAATAGTTAATATCCACGCTAAAGTAATAATGTACATGAAAGTTCGATTCCCATTTAGGTCAGTGGGTTGGTACAACAATGGCTGCTTCGACCACACATGGTCGTCACTTAATGTATTGTAAAATGTATATGAATGTAATAGTTAGTGTTTTATGAGTTTCCTATTAACTATTATTATTCTATAGTATATACATATAAGTATTTTATGGTATTTCCTCGATCTATCGAAGAAAACATCTAAAAAATTGAACTTAGTTGGATTTGAATCCGCGGTTAAGTCGTCAGCCTTGGACAGTTTCCAAGAGGCGCTGGTTCCAGTTCCTCAAGGAATATTTTTTTATACGTTTTATACATACTAAAAAAATATGACAATAATGTTTACATAATATTATCATGACGCCCACTGTTCTCCTGAGCATTGGGGGAAGTCTTACGTCCAGCAGCCTTAGGATCTGAGGATATCCATGACGATCAAACCTGTATTCATTTTGTCGAATGGTATGGTACTACGTCACAAAAACTAATAACACTTTTTACGGACGAGACGAGTAAAAAAGTCTTCTTTCTGTATTGAAATACAAATTAATTTTAAAAAATAAATATTTGTTAATTTTTTTAATATTAATAAAAACTTTTTTGCTTATTCATTAATTCAATGCACGAAAATAGACCCCCCAACCACCGTCCCCAAACAAACAACCCAAAACCCAACCCAAAAAATGCCACTTGTGCCAGTAGGTCAATGGACGAAACAAAACACAATTAATTGACACGTAAAAACTCCATACAATTTTGCATATTAAGTACCAGGCGTGTATAAATAGTGAGTAGTTCAATATCACTCGATTAGACTCAAGTTCAAGGCTACCTCTTCTGTATTTATTATTTCCTAGTACGGTTGTGTGAATGTGGGTCATTGATGTAGGTCAAGTAAGGTATATTTTATTTTTGGATAGTTAGTTTCTTCGTTTTTGGTATTTAGATTCTTTTGCTCAGAAAATGTCATTCTTTTATATTTTTTTGAATTACATTTTATAATTTATTATTATTTTTAAATAAATATATTATTTAATAATAAATATAACTTACTTAATTCAAAAAAATATTAATAAGGCTATGAATGAAATGTATAAAAAATAATTTAAAAAAACCATATTATTATTAAGGCAAGGTTGGTTTTTTTTAATTTCACGCTATTATGTCACATGTAGCAAGCTGCACAGGTAGAGGGAACCTAGTATTGAAACACTCAGTTCCGCGTGTAAAAATTTAACCGCAGTGGGATTTGAACCTGCGTTGTTGGATGTCTAAAAGGCACAGTTTCGAATCACCAAATATGTCACATTTATACGTTTTTTTTTCTTAAGTGCGGAATAACCCCTTTATATTTTAAAAAATACTCATATTAGTATAGAAAAACCATTCTCAGTTTATTAAAAAATATAAAAAACACAAAAAAATATGAAAAAAAACAAAATATTAATGTAACATTAAAATATTAATATTAATCGATTAAATTCGCAAACATTATTTGCACTTAGACACAATATTATCGTGACATACATTTTGTTTTATAAAAAACGTCATTCAATTTGACGTGACAAAAAAAAACTTATAATAACTATTAAAACGTGACAAATAAATTTCGACTTTATACTTAACGAAATAAAGTATATTTTCTTAGTTTTATTTATTTGAAGTGCACCGTTATCCGCCTGATTTAATATATTAGGTTAGTGTTTGACAAATTGACCGACAATCATAGTTATTTTTTTTATTAGTTTTTTTTTTTTTTTTTATAATGATTCAATAAGTTTGTGAGTGTTTTTTTTTTAATTGATTGATTGACTGTTAGCACGACCGTTGTGGGTTCGATTTCTATTCAAGAGAATTATTTTCAATTCTTTGCTGTGGTTACAAGACCTCTAATTACCTGAGAATTCGACGGCAAGTCGGAAACGGAAGTGTTTTAATGGGAATGGAGTGTCTTAATACTGGGTTCCCGGGTTCCGTCTGCCTATCCTGCTATGTGCGATATTAAGTATTTCATTCCACCGAGTGGGAACGAAACCTACAAATGTCGTGTTTACATTTGCACGCAGGGGCGCTTATCGTGGCGCCCATATAGAATTTATAAATTTATCTTTTAACTTTATTATTCCAGCTTCAAGCTGTCTTTCACGCATAGCAGGGTAGGCAGAAAGAACTAGGGGACCTAGAATTAAGACACTCCGTACCTGTTATGACAATTCTGTTCATTATGATAAGTAGAGTGAATCTAATGCCACTAGATCCACTTTCCACTAAATTTGGAAGACACTGATTTGAGTCTTATTACCAGAGCGAGGAAATGAAAATGATTCATTTTCCCGAGCGGGAATTGAATCCACGACCTTCGCGCTTACAGTCAGACGCTGTACCGCTACGCCACGACGGCCTTTTTTTCTATAGATATAAAATGACTCTCACAGAATTCCTTTTTTGCATTTTAATCAATTAGTGTTCTTATACGCCTCAGTATTCTCAGCGAAATTAATTTAGTTTTTGCGTTCTTTGACTCATAATTTGGATAAAAAAAGAAAATTGGGTGCTAACAACTATAAAAGGAATATTTTGTTGAAATAAACTATTAAATAGTGATAACGTTTGATGTTTTCAATTGTAAGTCACGTTTTTTGGAAGATTATAGTTTTAAGAAATGAGTTAAGTGCGAGTCGGACTCACCCTCCGAGGCTTCCGTACAAATTTCAGGATTGTAGTACTTATTAAAAAAAACATAAAAATAATGAACGTAGCGGGATTTGAACTCGCGCCTTTTTGGAAACCGTCCAAGCGTTCTGGCCAACTAAGCCATAGGTTATTAACGTATCAAAAACCACATCTAAATAAAACACATTCGTACACCCATTAATACTATATCAGAGATATTTAATTATAATTAAATGGAAACCAGTGGCGCACAACGGTTACAGTTAGCTACACCGTTGTCCAGGCTAACGGACGTTTCATAAGCCACAGAGTTAAATTTAACTAAGGTTTATTTGAGGGGGTTTTGAATATATTGGTTTACTAAATAAATAGAGGCAGAGCGTCTGATGGTAATATCTCAAAAAACTACAATATTAGGTACGCCCTGCCCACTCTGATGTATGCTTATTAAAAAAATATTAATTTCTTAGATTTATTAGGATTTTTATCAGCTTCACACTGTATCCCGCAGGTGCTTACAGTGTGAGGAAGCCTAGTGTTAAGACACTGCACCCCTCACTTTATGCTGAATTCCGAAGGCATTGCGTGTTGACACCAAAGCAAAAGTATGAAAATACTAAATATTATAAAATATTTAGTATTTTCATTTCTTTGCTTTCATACCGTCATTACATACGTCATACGGTATTGGCTTCGGTTCCCACTCGGGGAAGTGAAATATTTAATATTTTTATTTCCTCACTAACGGTAACGAGGCAAAATGTGCTTTCTGAATTAAGGTCCGCTACTTCTCACGCAATGCCTCTATAACTCTAGGGAAATTGGGTAACGGAGTGTCTTAACATTACGTTCTCTCTGCCCTCCCTGCCATATGCAGGGTACAGCGTGAAGTTAAAAAAATGAATTATATTCCACTATATTTTATGTCGCTATAAGATATCAAATATTTATGCTCGTTTATGCTCTTTTTTCTACACTATTCTTGGGCTATATAATTTTATAACTATGTAATACATCAAATTATACATAGCTTAGGTAAAAAATATAATAATATGGTATCGAGTTGGTCTGCTAATGGAGTCTATAGAGGTTCCTGAGGGTTCCAGAGGAACCACCTGAATTTATAAATTAATAAAATATTTATTATATTACATTAAGTAAATTCTAAATTGGCTTGCTGTACCACCGCCCTTACTAAAAGCACTCAACATAAATAGGAAAGATGGATGATAAGACCGTGTTTATCATTAAACGTGAATAAAATCTGCTTCATTTCGATTTATACAGGATTATATTTGCCTTATTATTTATTTTCGCGATGTATTTACTATATGCCGCAATGGTGTAGTGGGAACGCGATCATAGGTGGGGATTCATATTCGTTGAGATTATTTTAGCTTCACGCTCTATCCCGCGTTTTGCTGGGGGCAAAGGGAACGTAGTATCAAGAAGTCAAAGTCAAAGTCAAAGTCAAATCTGATTTCCGAATGGAAATCGAACCCAAAATCGTTGCCTTTACAGTCATACGCTGAGCCGATGCGTTGCGATAGCCTGAAATGAGATAGATATAGTTGATATTTATATCTTTAGATAAAATATTAGGCGTTAGATTAGGCATGCCGAATTTTTTAATATTTGTAGTACAAAAAAAAATTGATTTGAATCTATATATAAAACACTAAGACAGATATTTCATCGTCCATCCACAGTTTTATTTCACGGATCAACGTTGGAAATAAATAATCATTTGTCGGCGTAGCGTAGATGATAACGTTAAAATAGAGCTATGAGCTCACTGGATGCGATGAAATATAAGATTTTTTTATCCTCACGCTGTATCTCGCACTTTTATGGGTATACAAAGGCAACCTAGGGGAACCCTGGGAAGTCTCGGGACACTTCCGTTCTCTACGTTTCCGAATTCTAGAGACACGCCCCGCCCAATGAAAATATTAAATATTTAATTTCCTCGAGTGAGAATCGACCCACAACCTGTCGCATTAAAGTGGTGCGCCTGCGCCAGGACTGGCTACAATTAACTTTTAAATTTATAACATGTTAGAATCATTTGAAATTTTTCTTTTACGGTATAGCTCAGCTTACTTTACTGTGTCTATCTTACCTTGCGGTAAAGTCTTCATTAAATTCATATACCGTTTTTACAGTTTACGACCAATATCATAATCCAGATGGCAACCGACAGACAACGCACAGACTAAACTTCCGCCATTCAGAAATTTGCCTGGATTTGTGGAATGGAGTGATTTAACTGTAGGTTTCCTCTGTCTACCCTGTTATGCGGGATAAAGCGTTAAAGCGTGACACTTTAAAAATAATTACTATAGGACAAACAATTTGACTTCGTTAACAATTAAGAAGCAAATAAATTAATAACTTATAGGATATCTTAGGTATAATAAGATAATCCATAAAAAATGCTAAATTACGCACACTATAACAACAAATACATTATAAAACCAACTATTTCTACAATTCGGACGTGAACCCACACTTATATAACCAGTCAAACAACCCAACTATATTTCTGAAATAACAACCGCACTATAAGGAAATCTCAGCACATAAAATACACCCTGTATCTACACTACAATGGTCGGTAGAGGAATTTAAATGGTCCGCGATTAGAATCATTCTATAACTCATAAGCTTTGCAAGAGATATTACTTGTGTAAAGTACTGAGTTAGAACTTACAGATACACGATTTAGTTTCTTATTAATTTATATTATATCGGTATACGAGTATTTTTGATTTGGAGAAAGTAGGTTCGATTCCACATATTTTTTTGGCTTCATACTCTATCCAGCGTCCATCATGGTAGGCAGAGGGAAGCAATTATATCTCATATTATACTCTATTCTCTACTCCACTTCATATATTTCAATTTTGTAAATATATCGTGTTGAGTGGCGGAACTCAACGCCGCGCTTTGTCTCTTCACAAAAATAATTTACGTCAATTTAAGGTACAGCTTATATTTATAATTCAAAATCCTTTAAATATAAAATGAAGGAAAACAGAGAAATAAGTCACTATATTCTCATCATTTGTGCTATAATATCTCGTTTTGTTACACGCCACATTACTACAATGTACGTGGGTGGTCGATGATTCGATGCTAACAGCTATGGTTTATTTAGTTCTATTGAACTAATATTTCATTTTGTACTTGATGACTGGCTTGTAGATATATTACTGAGATCACAGGTTTGAATACCGCTGAGTCTTTTATGAATATGTACATATGTATAGGAATTGATTTCTTAATAATAAAATAAATACTGAAATATATTATCGGATATAATAGCTTAAAGTCTGAAGATACACCTTGCCTTATTTTTATTCTCTTTTCAATGCTGTTTCCGTACAAAAATATATATTTGGATTAGGAAACTTATTTCATTCAGCATATTATGTGTTCAGAGGCGGAATTCAACGCCACACTCTATCTCATCATAGCGGGGAAATAAAAATAATTTGACATAATCATACCCTCGGCGTTCAGTTCCGCTACAGAAGACGCAATATCTCCAGAATTCGGCGGAAAATGTGGAAAGAAAGTGTCCTAACACTAGATTACCCAGGTTATCTCTATGTGCGCTATACAGCGTGAAGCTTACAATAAAACCTTTCCTTTGTTACGAATTGAACCCACTACCAACAGTTGTATAAAAAAACTCTTATACAGTAGTACACAAAATGAAATTACAAGAATATTTAAGCATTTATTTCCTCAATCACAGCGGCTACCGATGACGCGGTAATTAACTATAATGACGCCCGCCGGGTATCATTGCTGGAGTTAAACAACGGTGCATTATATTATATTATTATTATTATTTATATTATAAGTATATATTTAGTTATAAAACTTTAAAGTCTATCATTTATATTGAATGTTATATTAATAAATTGAATTTACGATTTATATTGTAATTTACGGTAAATATATATTTTCGCATAAAGCAAGTTAGGGAAAGGTGACCCCGTGTTAAGTACTCAGACCAATGCCCACCTACCGCTCATTTACGAGATATTGTTTAAGTTAGTAATAGTAAAATGTTAGTTGAATACTGTACGTAATACAGTAAACTATTAAAATATATATGTAATGCTTACATAATAAAAAAATAAAAACAGAATTATAAACGAGTATTTTAAAAACTTCAAGTATATCACACCCGACGCGCGTTGTCACTCACGCCAGATTAAACCAAAGTCGAATAATTTTTTTGTACGTCAAAAATAAATTCACTGCCTCACCTGATAAGAACTGATATGACAAGACACTCAGCAGCCCTTTTTTACGTCACTAATTTACAAATTCACATTTATTTATTACATAAAAAGTATTAAAATCGAACCTACGACCGCTACTAAGCAATGAAACCAAGCCACATGACCAAGAAACCTCAAAAGATCGCTCGGGCACCGCTAACTATGACCTATAATGTTATTAGCCAGCTTTCATCGCGCGTCACTTTTTTGCACACTATTAAATGGTAGATGATTTTTACTGATAATGATTCTTCATTCTATTCTTATGGACTAGAAGGCAAGCTCGACGTTTTACTATCACGCTTAGTTAGCTTAATTTGTTTTGACTGACATTTTATATTTAGCTTAAATAGTCGTCGCCTCCATATTTGTTTGCGTGGATTTTCAGAATTAAGACGTGTAATGGGAAGTCTCGTTTTTTTTTGTGTTCCTCTATACTTCCCGCTATAAATAACCCACGTATGTGTCAAATTAAATGTTTTGTAATTTAGTATTTTTGTACGTTGCCTGTCAGTCACTTAGCAACGAAAGATGTTTTATATATATAGACTAGCGACCATCTCGCGGTTTGGCCCGCTTAGACTACGCAGTCATTTATTTACTAATCTGAATTATTCTCGTTTTCTAGCAAAATAATCATTTTATGAATAATATTTACATATTTATTGAATGATCTGAAACCAATTAACGAAATTTTTAAAAACTAATATTATCTAGCAATTCTGTCGATTTTGTATTGATAATATAACTTATATGTATAGAAACTACACGCCACTCAATTTTTGAGATACGAGTAGTAAGTGCTGCCTTGTTACCAGAGCGGGGAATTGAAAATATTCTATTCCCCCAAATTAGAATCGTACCCACAGCCGTCTCGCTTGCAGTAAGAGACTCTGACACTACGCCATGGAGGCCTCAATTAACAGTTATCCTCTATACACTCGTATGTAGATAAATGCCTAACGAATGATATCTAACAGGTTAATAGCTTCGCTATCTATAGATTAATTACACCTTAGAAATGAACTAACTTAATTAAATGTGTTAACATAAATTTACGTAATGATCTCGCAAATGTTAAACATTGAGCTCAGTAATTGAGTGGTTAATTCATTCAGGGTTGTTAATTCGATTTATATGTGGTATGGTTTTTTTATTTGAATTATTTGAAATTGACTTATGCTCACCGCTATTTTTGTATTAACCTTGTCTATTTTTAGATTCACGCTATATCCTCCCACATAGCAAAGTAGGTACAGGGAACCTGGAAATGTAGTAAGACACTCCGTTCCAATAAAGACACACACACACACACACACAAAGACTTACGGCGTTCTCAAAAGTAATCATTTATTTCCGTACAGATGTACTGAAAGATAAATCTTTTGAAATCCCCAGAAAATAAACACAGAAAAGTTTCAATCTAGAAATATTATTGAAAAAAAATATGCTAAGATTGTAATCAGTGGGATATGGAGAATGGAGGATGGAGGCACAATGGCAGTACAATGTGTACAAGCAGACCGTGAAGGGCCCGTTGTTTTATTTTGTTAGCTTTTCATTGATGGTTATGTTCATACAAATATATATATTTATGTTATTGTATGTTTATAATGCAAATGTCATAGTGGAATTGCATGTGAAATACATAATGTCTACATAACTTTCGCGATTTTTACATATTTAAAATAAAAAAAGGCTTCCAGGTTCCATTTGCCTCCCCTATTACTTGCGGGATACAGCGTAAAGCTGAAAAAAACAACAAAAAAGTACAAAGATCTAACACTCATTTCTCTATTTTTCAATTATTCGACTCTTTAATTATTGGGCAAAATTAAATGAGTTTTTTTTAATTTTATTTTTTTGAATTATACAACGCCAAATAATAAACGGCTTATTCCTTTATCCTCCTCGCATTCTTGTTAACTTACTTGGTATGTCGCGCAATTTCCAAGAATATACCGTTAATAGAGGCCTTACCTACTAGCGCGGCGGACAGCGTACTTACGACTGAAAATGAAATGGTAGTGGGATCAATCCCTGACCAACAATATGATTTTTTTATTTCTCTGCTCTGGTAGACAAGACATCGATTTAAGACACTTAATGTCTCGAAAATTAGGCTGTACGTGGGGAACAGAGTGTTTTAACTCTAGGTTCCCTTTGCGAACACTGCTATGTCCGGGATACTGCGTGAAACTAAAAATATAAATGATAAAAAATGGCTTAATTAAAGCGTTAATTTGTCGGTTGGTTATTAAAAATATATGTTTCTTATATTCTTTTCATTAATTAGTCTTATTAAATATAATGATAAGAATATATAAAATGTTTTTTTTTAAATATTTTATTTTATAAACTATTCATGATTAAGTATAATTATATATATATATATGTAGAATAAATAATATAAATTACCTTTTTTTCACTTTCTCAAAACGAAACATCGCAGGATTGGTGTCAAATGTAACGTCACACTTTTTCAGTACGGTCCGGAAAAATATATATTTTTTATAAAATAAAAAGAAATAGAAATATATACAACAGCTTTTAATTAAATGCGTTGATCACATGTTCGTGGTTAAATAAACTTAAATGATTAAATTAATCATTAAATTAGTGGGGAAGGGCATGTCTTAACACTGGGTACCCTCTGCCTACCCTGCTGTGTGCGGGATACAGCGTGAGGCTGATTTCAATTTTAAAATAAAATATTATTATCTAACTTAAATTCAAGCCAACAACTATACCATATCACTATCTTTGATCATTTTTTAAATTCTAACTTGAAAAAAATATTTTAAACACATACACGCATACATAGGAATTCTTTAGAAAAAAAACCTAAATGCCCATAAATTTATTCACACATTCAAATAAGAGCTTCAATAATCCACGCCACTCAATGCACTCCCAGAATTTTCAATACCTTCTGGCATTTCAAAGACCAGCTTAAAAGACACCCCTGATGGTACCAACGAGGATAACTTAGAGAGCAAGAAAAAGGGAACATTGGATCATCTTAGAGTGGTCGTTCGTGATACTGGCTCTATTGTTGTCAAGACTTATTGGCAGCAGTGTGATAAACCCCTCGCGATACCTCTAAATAATGGAAATAGTTTGAATTGTTGTAGAATTCAATAAAGTAAAAGAGAATTGGATCAAAGGGAAATATTGTAACGTATTAAAAGTTAAGTTTAAAAGATCGTTTTGAGGTCTTGGCAGTGGGACAGTGGGATGGGATGGTTGTGGGTTCGATTTCCCCACTGTGGAATGAATACGTTTTTTTTTAATGATATTTTAGTTGCAGACGAAGCGCAGAATTGAGCCTTTCAATAGGTAATATCTCAAAAATTAAGTGGTGCATGCGGAGCGGAGTTAATTAATACTAGGTTCCCTGTCCCAAAAAGCTTAACGTTACATTTAGACCTGAATCAAAGCAAAACATTGTAACATGTGTTATAAAAAGTTAGCTTTAAAATTCGTGGCCCAGTTTTACGCGATGCTCGTCAGTTCGGTTCACTTCGGGGAATGCTTATAATTAAAATAGCTTTGCTTGAATGTACAGAGGAAGCTCATGCGATATAAGCAGAAACAAAACTATAGTTAAATTACCCCATTCCCCGCACCCGCCCAAATTTCGAGTCCAATAGCGTTGCGTTGTCTTTGCCTCGTTACCAGAGCGAGGAAATGAAAGTAATTTACCTTGAATAGAAATCGACCCCACAATCATCGTAGTACAGTCAAACGCTATACCGCTGCGCCATTACGGACTGAAAATGCTAAAAATGTAAATTGTTTTATAAAAATTACAGCTAGTTCTGGGTAAGGGATAATGTCTTAGATGCTATCTTTGTTTCTCGGTATGAGGAACGGTGTAGAAAATATTGTGTACCAAGATCTCTTAAAATGGCTCTAGTTTCAATAAAATAAACGTTTAGATGTGTTTTTTACAATATAAAAAAAGTTAGTAGCCCTTAAAAAAATATTATTACTAATTGTTGCCTACTTACTTTTTGCGTGGACTTTAGGATGTAAAATGGAATATCCCGATTCCTTTAGAATTTCGAAAAATCGTTTCTTAATGCTCCCTGCCAAATCTACCTGCATATCAAATTTCAGGCCAGACCAGTCGTCTCTCTCTGCCTATCCTGTATGCGGGATACAGCATGAAACTGATACAAAAAATATAACTTTTTCACTCGATGATAATACGTCAAGAAGCAAAAATTAATTTAAATATATTCTAATATTTCATGTATGGAATAGCTGAGATTGAATTCTATTGAACCTCATATGAGGCAACATTAAAACGGCATCCGTATGGGACCCTGCAAATAGCACACATTAGTGTATCACAAAAGATGTTTTATTGGAACCAATTGCGGTACCACTTAAAATTTAAATTCAATGCTAAAATATAATACGAGAGGAACTCAATATAGGGCTTTATTAAGTCAAAATCGCAATACAATGCTGAATTCTAAATCGTTTTATACTAGTGAGTACATGCTCTCGGTACGTGGATGAAATTTTTAAATGGATCCTTTGTATACGATCCTTTCTCTAAATGTTGTTAAACAGACATGTCTGTCTGTCTGTCGTATGATTTATTCATCGAATGTTAATATTAAGAAGCAAAGCAAGCGTGTGTAGTTTCTACTGACTTTTGATTGACATCTGTAGTTTTCGATCCAAAATGCAGATACGTTTCGTACTTACCTGTAATAAAAAGAAAATATAATTAATATGACAAAAATTGAATACTGAGTTTTATGTGGCACAGCGTTTAAGTATAAACGCGACGGTTTTGAGTTCGATTCCCACAGGGGTAATGATTTGTAATAGAGTTTTTCTCTATATGTGGCATAAGACAGAAGCTAAAAAAATTATAAAATATATTTATGACGTTTCCCTACTTGTGATGTCAAAATAAATAAACAACAGAGTTCCACAGATTTTGTGTATTAAGTACATGAAAAAATAAACTAGACTATAATTTTATAAATAAAAAAATCAATTTCAATCTACACCATGGTGCTAAGTACGTGCACGTAAACTGGGTCACGATGGCACCAAATGTATAACAACAATGATATACACAAAAAAGAAGTACACAAATAAAAAAAATAATCATCAACAACTTCACACAAAGAATAACATTAATTATTTGAATTATACAAAATAAAATACAAGAAATAAAATGAAACTCTAAGACCGTTTAATTCAATGGGTGGCATTTCAATAGCCGGACCCACATTACAGATACATAAAATAAAAGAACACGTGATTCGACAGAAACTTAGCATCTGACTGAAACAGCTAAACAAATTTATCCTCTACGGTGTCGAGATAACTATCAAATTTGGGAAAATCACTTGTTAGTATACTAGGTGCGCTAAGAAATCAATTCGAGGTGGTATTTAAGATTCACATCTCGTAATAGTGGGTGAACGGAGAGAGTGTGCCGCAAGGTGCACTTCTGGTACCGATAGTATTATTTGGAGACGTAATAAACGGCTTCGCTGGTAGGCAGGCACATTATACGGTACTGATTTAGCGGATGGATAAGTTTCTGCATGAATTCAATTACTATGGGATCACTGACCCGAGTTGGAATAAATGCGGCCGTTGCCAATCGAGTGTGGATTCCGTATTTTATAAAAAAAATCAAATTGTATTCATGTGCAAACTTTTATTAAATGTGACTAAAAAATTGATAAAAGTTACCATATAAAGAATATTGAACAATTTTTATTTTTACATATTTTCTTACATCTATATATGAAAGGTCTCAACGGCTTACAAGCTTGTATTGCATACATTAATACGAAACCTGACATTCAATTAAACTTCCCTTATTCATAGATAAAAAAAAGAACTCAAAACAGGTAAAAAAAACTTGGAAAGATGACATTAAAGAGGTGGCAGGTCCAGTATGGAGAAGAATATCAAAAGATAGAAAAGAGTGAAGGTTCCTAGCTTCTCATTCGACAAAGGCCTCCTGCCTTTTTGGCCTTGGCTTTATGCCTTATTATCAGAGTAAGAAAAAAAATGTTCAATTTTCATAATATGATATCAATGTTTCGAATGGGAATCGAAACCCACACCGCCGCGTTTACAGTCGCACGCCCCTGCGGCAAGACAACCTCGTTTAATATGTAACTTCAATAGCCTTTAATTCCACAATTTGATTTCCACAAAATCATAATAAGGCAGATGTGTCTATATTTAAATGTAAATACCCAAAACAGTATTCATTAAAAGACATTGCCCCAGATTTTATAACAGAAATCATTAAGTAATTTTAAATTTCCAAACCTGATAATACGGAAGTGATGGACCAAAGTTTAATTTTAAAAACATTAAAATTAAACAGTTACTTTGGATACCAATACCGGTTGGATGAAAGTTTCCGTCTTACAAGTTGTTACTTTAAATTCTCACTTCAAGAAAAAAACTGTTAATTAATTGAAGTATTGAAAGCAACGCAATGACAAAAAAATATGGCCTTTGTTAAAAATTAAGATAAATAAAAATAGACAAATTATTGTTAAAAAAAAATCAGAGCTTTAATCAGATTTTTTTTATAAAGATCGTCTATACACAAGCGAAATAATTTTTTTAGCTTCACGCTGCAAAGGAAACCTGGGAACCTAGTATAAAAACACTCTGTTCCCATTAAGACACCTCCATTCCCTACTTTCCGCTGAATTCTAGAGGCATTGCGTGTTGAGTTGCTTTGAACTCAAAGCCGCGTTAAGCCTCATTACCAGATCGAGGAAATGAAAATAATAAAAATAATTATTGCCCTTTTAATTCGAATACACAACTATCGTCTAGATACAAACGCAGGTGTCTATGCTCGTCGTAACTAACCTATAAGAGACCACTAAGACTTTAACAGAAAATCAAACTCACGACCCTCTCTATAATAGTTTATTCCAAACTAAATGTAGCAACAATAAATCTTAAAACGCTAAATATTCATGAGAGCACATCGAACTTGCTAATATGTAATTCATAATTCATTGAACTGCTATACAAAATCTACGCACCTACTACATATCTAGATCGACCTACCTATGTAGATAGGTATCCATCCATGTTTGAAGGAACGCCCTAATCTCATAAACAACTGGTTCTTTTATCTTATTTATACTTTTTTCATATAATTAATTTAAGTAAGTTCGCAGCTTCACCAACTTAGAGTAAGCTAATAGAATATCTATACTTTTTTAGCTTCACACTATCCTGCCTAAAGCGGGTAGCATATGCAGAGGGAACCTAGGAACCTAGTGTTAAAACACCACGACCTTATATCTATATTACCTCACATATCTGCTTTACTAATAACATTTTAAATATTATGGCTCTAGTAATAATAAATACAAAAATAATCCGCGATCTTCGAAGTTCTATACAGTGCATAATAAAAAATGTATATATAAGTACTGAATACTATGAATTTCAATTAAATACTGCATGTACCACGTACGTCCTCAGGGCATTATTTTATATCGTTATTATTATTTGACCATTGAAACATTTCCAATGAATGAGCCACACATTTCTGATATATTTCTTTTTAGTTATACTACAACAGATCGGGGATTAGACCTTAGTGTTGAGACACTCCGTTGAATGGCGAAACTGAACACCGCTTATTGCCACGAGAAAGGTTGAATCCACCTTCATCATGCTCATCACATTATACCTGTTCCATTGCGCCACGGTGGCTTTGACGAGATAACAATATCTAGCTCTTTTTTTATTCATTATCCTGAGTATGAATCGAACCTATACGCGTTGCATTTACATTTTACACATCTTTGTTAAAGCTATTAACAACTTTCAACAAAAAACTAAATATAAAAACACCTGAATTAAACAAAAACTATGAGTCTAGTAATAAATAAGCAATTATTTACCATTTTTTGTAAAAAAACCTGTTATTTTCTACATAAATTTTATTTTTTTATTCTGTTATACATAAATTATTTATTGATGACAACGTTTTTTTTATTTTATCTGCAGTTAGTGGACAGTGAGGTGCACTGGATCGGAACGCAATGCATATTACTGATAGATTGTTTTGGCTGTTGACCCCTTTTGTTGTGAATACATTTTTGTGGAATAAAATATTTTTATTGCATAATAGTTTTTGTGTGTGCCATCAATATAAATATAACCCTTTATATACTTCCCTTTATATATCAATATAAATATAACTTATACCCTTATAAGCGTGTGGATGTAAGTGCGTTAGTTGTGGGTTCGATTCCCCATTGGAAAAAAATAATATTTTCATCTCCTAGCTCTAGCAACTAAGCAAAGCACGATTCAGCGGAATGTGTATATATTTATAATTAAAAATATCTACATACAATTACTTTTACAGCTTTTATAGCTTATTTTATAAATTCTTAATTAGAATTACATAACTCATGTGGTAGAGTAAAAAGACATTTTAATAAATTTCGGTGTAACTCAAAGTAAAGCAAAAAATGCAATCGATTAAAATTAAATGTTACATATAAAATATACATGATATATGATGTAGATTTAACGAGCATATAAATAAATGAAGCGAACTGGCTTCACCATATCACTTCCGGTTTTGAAGGTAGAAACGAAACTAGTCATAGGAGTTAGTTTTTAAAATAATATTTTTTTAACTTCACACTCTAGCCCGCACATAACAGGGTACGCAGAAGGAACCCAGGAATCTAGTGATAAGACACTGCGCGAAGCGTGACACATCTGGAACATAGCGTGAAGCTGTGTACTTCTAACATACATTTCTCTAACACATTCACTAACCAACCATCAAAAAAACACGATTACGATAACGAAAAAGAAGAAAGTGCTTAACGAGAAAATAAACACTTTTAACCAATACAATAAATAAAAAAGAAGTGAAATCCAAAATTTAGATTCCATTACATCTCTTTAGTTAAGTTTAACCTACTCGTCACCAACAGATAGAATGACCTTAATAAAGGTATAAGGAGGTCAACGCACCGATTGCTTCTTGTTAAGAATTAATTTATATACTTATTCGAGCAATTGGTGTGAATCAGTAATCAATAGGTTATTGTGCTTTTGGTTTTGTGGTATGCGGGACTGGTAGGGAAGTCGAGGGTAACGTTTCTCCGCTCTCCGCTTTTGATCCGTTTAGATAAATAGTTCGGCGGTTGCCTCTAGAATCCAGTGAGAAATGGAAGTGTCTAAATGTGAATGGAGTATTAAGATATTCCATTCACATACGGAACCTAGTGTTAAGACACTAGGTTCCCAGGTTATCTTTGCCTACTAGTGAAAGCATAAATCTAAAAACAATAACTTAATAAATAACATTTTTTTTTCAACTATCTTATGAATCATAGAATCGTAGTGGCGCAGCGGCAAGGTGTGTGATTAAAAACTCGACGGCTGTAGCTTCGATTTAAGGCTTAGAGGAATTAATTATTTTCATTTTCTCTCACTCTTGTAACAAAACATAATGAGGCGTTTTTGCTGGCTAGTTTACTAAATATGTTGTAGGATTCTGCTTCACGCTGTATCCCGCATAATGTCACTTTATGGCCAATTTACAAGAAATTGCGTGTTAATTGGCAAAACTCAACACCAGAGAAAAGAAAATAATTAATTCCCTCGAGTCGACAAACTCACAGCCTTAATCACTTATTTATAAAAATAATTATCAAACAATATCTTAAAACAAAATCTATTATCGCAAATTAAAATAGCAGTAACTTGTTATTCAATTTTACGGTACATTTCATCTTCATTTTCTTATAAATACTACTAAATTAGATAAACTGTTATTTAAATTTGGTATTAAATCAAATTATGAATTCTCACGGAGTTTTAAGTTTTAAATATATTTTTTATTAACATTAATTAATTTGCTTGTTTATGTGTGATGATATAATTATTTCCTTTGAAACTTGTTCTTTTAATATTTTTAGATTTTTAGAGGTCAGTCGCGGCGCAGCGGTACCAGCGTGTATGCGACCGATTGTGGCTTCGATTCACACTCGAGGAAATGAAATATGTAATATTTTAATTTCCTCGCTCTGGCAAAACGCAGCGTTGAGTTCCACCTCTCACCACACAATGCCTCCAGAATTCGGTGGAAAGTGTCTTAATATGAAGGGAATATATAATCTTAATACTAGGGTTCGCTCTGCCTACCCTGCCATGTGCGGGATAAAGCGTGAAACAAAAAAAAACCTTGTTTTAATATGTTGCTTCGTTTCTACCATTACAACCGGAAGCGATGTGTTAGATCCAGTTCGTTTCATTTATTTATATGCTTGTTAAATATAAGTATTTCATATTATGTCTATATTATATGAAACATTTAATTTTAATTGATTGCATTTTTTGTTTTAATTTGAGTTACACCGAAATTTAATAAGATGTCTTCTTCTATGCCACATAATAGTTGAGTGATATAACTTAAATTAAGATTTAATGAACTCCACACTATTTAATTTACTTACATATTATTTTGCCTCGTTACCAGATCGCGGAAATCAAAATATTACATATTTCATTGAGTTTTAATGAAATCCTCTAACTTATAGCGTTTACAGTCGCACTATAATTACAATAATTTTATCCTTTAAATTACATGTGTTCTCATTATATATATTGTTTGTTTTCCAAATTTTAATCTAAAAATATAATCTGAAACTCTACCATCAACAACGAACGGCTTAAAAAGAAAATTATTTAAAAATAACTGAGACTTACGTCACTTATATCTAACGCAGCAGTCTAACGTCTTATGGTAAACACGATGATTATATATTCAATTTTGTCTCTAGAGAATGAATTATTTCCATTTACTCACTTTAGTAACAAAGGCACGCGACGTTGAGTTACGCCACTCAAAACGCAGTGTGTCGAAAACGAAATGGAGCGTGGTAAGTAGAGTGTCTTAACACTAGACCTACCCTACAGCGTGAAACTAAAATAAAATAATCTAAATCTGTTGTATACAATACAAATAAATATAAATAAAATTAGAGAACACTTGTTAGAAAAAAAGGCTCGACCAAAAAAGCGGTTACCGTTACACGGCGGGCGTCGAAAGTAAAATTTAAATTGAATCAGTATTCGCAACCGAAGCTGATTAATGATGATCACGACTACACTGATGTACCCCCCCCCCCCCCCCCCCCCCCCCCCCCCCCCCCCNCCCCCCCCCCCCCGCCTCCTCCTTTTTGTAAGACCATTTAAAAAATAGCTAAAGCTAACTTGATTAAGTAATAATGACTTTAAATATAGTAACTGTGAATATTATTCGGTTATATTATTTTAACTTAGCTTAGAAAGAAGTCTTTTCCTAATTTTTTGGTGGAGATGCTGATTACTTATATAAACTAGTTTATATACATATCAACATTATATGTAACCAACATAAAGATTCAACTCCATCATTAGGAATTTTGGAAGATATTTAAGAAAACGAAGAAATATGGTTATAATAAGCCACCTTTCTTTTTAGAAAATTATTGAATACTGGTGAAATTAATGTAATTTGTAACGCTATTATGAAATAACAGAACAAAAATAATCAAACAAGAGTCAGATTTTTTTTAGACACATATATATCTACAGATTTCTACAGACAAGTCGATTAGTAAGTTCATCTGAATACCATATATGGTAAGGAAAGATCTCCTTTTTTATAGATCATAATAAAGATAGATCATTACCTCATAATGTATGAGATATACGAGCTTGTATTTTTATAAAAAACTGGAATAAGTAGGCAGTGATACAAGTGTAAATGTGTTCAAGTCTAGACTGTAGTGATAAAGTTTTAACGGCATGAGATTTAGAAATACTGAGTATCTTGTGATATTAGTTTTTAAATTCCGAGTAGTATCTCGTAAAATCCGTTGTTTTTTTTTAATTAACAGGATGGGTATAAAAACGGTTAAATTTTGATTTTCCCTTTTACATTCGGCTTCACCCTCAAGGACAAATGGAAATAAATGAAAATTGTGCATATAGCAGAGTAGGCAGAGGAAGCCTGGGAACCTAGTGTAAAACAATTCGTTCCCCATTGAAACACTTCCTTTGACCACTTTTCGCCGAATCCTAGAGGCATTGCATGTTGAGTGGTGGAACTTAACGACGTGCTTTGCCTCGTTACCATAGGGAGGAAATTAAAATATTTAATCGTTCATTTCCTCCACACCTGGCATTATAGCATTTTAAGTGCGGATGGTAACTTCGACATTTTTCTTCGAGAGAAACGAGTGTACGGGTCACCCGATGTTAAATCCAACACATTTTTTTTCAATTCGACACAAAAGCTTCATAGATTAGGGCTTAGGATTTCCTTTACAATATAAATAAAGACTACATTACCTATCAAATAAATTACATCACGCAAGAGTCGAATGCAATGACAATGTCAGGAAATAATATTTTATATCATTCCTTTTATACACAAATTGCGTAAACTTGATTTAAAGGAGATGTATGCAGCGGCCAATGACCACAGAATGGCCTTATTATTCCAATTTTGGTATGTCGCCGTAATACTTCGTGGGTGTTAATTACATTCTTTTGGGTTCCCTACCGAAGATACTGATAAGTTTGAAGAGTACAAGATTAAGTGACTATATTTATTTATAGTATATTTTAATTGTGTCATTGAAGCTGTCGTGACGTAGAGGATCAGAGATATTTAACTGTAAGCGCGACATTTGTGGGTTAGAATTCCTTTCGAGGAAATTAATTATTTTCATTTCCAAGAGGAAGCACGGCGTTAT
This sequence comes from Heliconius nattereri, assembly GCA_013403645.1. Lineage (NCBI taxonomy): Eukaryota > Metazoa > Arthropoda > Insecta > Lepidoptera > Nymphalidae > Heliconius > Heliconius nattereri. The sequence continues at coordinate 1,091,589 of JAAIXI010000221.1, forward strand.
GTTCCGCCATTCAACACGGAATGTTTCGATAATATGGCGGCGAATGAAGAATTTGTCTCAACTAGGTTCCCTCTGCCTACCCTGCTGTACACGTGGTACAGAGTGATGCGAATAAGCCACGACGACGACCACGGGAAATGCTTGAAGATAAAAAAATACAATAAAAATGGGTTTTCAAAGTGACTTTGAAATATGGAAAAATATATGAAATATACCGTTCAATATTAGGTTCTATGCACCGATGTTAGTTAACGTAATCGCATAAAAAAACACCGTTAGTCAGTAAAGCTTTAAGTCGTAAGCATTAGCATTTTGATGAGGTGCATCGATGTGAAATATCTTTTGTAGGATGTCGCTAGAAAAATATATTTTGGTACATATGATAAAAAGAAATTATAGAATAGAGAATTACAAAACAGTTAGAAATTATGGAGTATTCCTATTAAAGTAATATTCCTTTTAAAGTTTACTTCCACAATTAAGAAAGAAAAATACTTTTCTAAAAATGTATAAAAATTATAACGTAGCGGCATTTGAACGGCGCGAACGAAAGAGGCGCGCTTCTTGGACCCCAACAATTCAGATTCTCTTGATTAGAAAGTCCTCAGATTAGGCAGTGCTTTAACACTAGGTTCCCAGGTTCCCTCTGCGTAATCTGCTAAATACATAGAAAAAAAAGTGACATACGTGTGTTACTCAAAATATCTATTAAATTATTCAGCCATTTTTTTTTTCTTTAAATAAAAATGCTATTTTGATATCTCATTTTATATAAATATGCCCGAAAATATGCTATACGTTTTTATTTAAATAATTGAAGTCGCTACTGCCGTCACAAAAAACTTCACTATTACACCAACATCATCGAAGGTGCGGAAAGATGAATGAAAATATATCTAAAATAGCGTGCCAATGATAATTTTGTCGTTTTGCTAATTCCTACTGAACACACGCGTCATGTTTATTTACATAACTCGTTCTAAATGGTCATAAAACCGGCTTCAAACAAGCCTAGACTTTTTTTAAACGATTTAAAAATATTCTAACTGGTAGAGTTAGTAAGAAAGTGAGTACATTTCTTACGTTATAATGGCTTCATTTGAAGTCACTTTTTTTAGCTTATTTATCCTTAGGTATAGATATATATACTTTGGTTTTTTTAACTTCACACTGTCCCACAATTAGCAGGGTAGGTAGGTATAGTTTACTACGCCTATCTTATTAAAACACTTCCGTTCCCCACTTTTAGCTGATTGTTTTAGGCATTACGTGTTGAGTGGCGGAACCAGAGAAACTTACAAGAAATAAAAATGTATATTTTTTTATTTCCTTGACTGAGAATCGAACCCACTTTTTGTCTCGTTTACAGTCGCGCTGACAGACAGGCCTCTCTCATAAAAGGTAGTGTATTACAATATACTTATTATATATGGAAAAACACATTGACTATTGTCTACCAATTCCCAACAGGAGAAAAAAGTATTCATAAAAATTTTTTTCGAAACTTTATAAAAAAAAATTACCTACATATTTATTATTTATTAAAATTAAATTTAATGCTAACAACTTTGCCCTACTTTTGAATTTAACTAATGTACTTTATATACTCGTAGTATCAAGCTTAAACTGAGTTTTTGTACCACTTGTTAACTATCTGACAGTTTTAGACCAAAGCAATTATCAACATCATATTGTATTTGCAGTAATATAAGTACCTATAAGCTTAAACTTTCTTTTATAGGTTCTTTTATGGTCGCAGATTCGATTTTCTCTCATGTTGGGAGAAATTTATCGATTTTTACCACATTTTTAGTTAGGCCAGTAATCCACGAGGCACAATTACTTGAGGCATTGGGTGTTCAATACGCTAGCTTCGTTACCGGGACGAGGAAAATGAATATATGAAATATTTCATTTCCTCGAGTGGGAATCGAACTCATAACCGTCACGTTTACAATCCCATGCTCGTCTGGACTATTATTCACATTTTGCCCAATTTTAGAGACATTGCGTGATAAGTGGCAGAACTCTATTTTTGGTAATTTTGCTCTCCACTTTCCGCCTCAAATCCCAAAATTGTGTGATAGAGCCGCGCTGAGTCATTGAAATTAATTCATGATCCGAATCTGTAGGTTTAAATGCACACTTAAAAAATAAACATTACACAAAACTGGGATTAATATTATGTTTATTTCATTCAAGTCCTTAAACAAAATTAACATCTTTTCCTTTGTTTTCTTTTACTCTTTTAGCCTCTTTTACTTCGGAACTGTCAGCTTACCAGTTTTAAAGAGCAACGCACCTGACCTTCAATGTGGTTTGGTTGTCCTTTACTTATAACTTGATGAGAAAAAAATAATTATTTTATCTTTAGACATCTTATAAAATAATAAATAAAGATAATATAAATAATATAAAAACTAAACACTTCTTTATCACTCTCGAAGCTGCCATTTTTCATAAGAGATTCTTATTAACAATGTTTAGAGGCGTTCGTTAGTTAATATAGCGGCGTAACTCATGTCAGTAAGCACATACGTATTTTTTCTAACACAGTCATTAAGGGCAAACCGAATGAGGTCAAAGTATTAGAGAATATTTGTAATAAGCTTTTGTCGACTGCTTAGTTTTCGTTGTGTTATTTTTTTACTTTTTTTCTCTTCTCGCTGTACTGCCCCATTAGGCAAAGGGAACCTGGGAAGATCGTATAGATACTCCGTTCCTATAAAGACAATTCCATCTTATCTCAGAATGCGGCGGAAAGTGAAGTAGTGTCTTGACACCAAGCTTCCTTCTTCCACCTTTAAGCATGCGAGATACAGCAGGAAGCTAAATTATCACACTAGTTAAACACTAAATTATCGCTGCTTAATAAATATCCGTATCTCAAATATCTTTATGTTATATTATTTAAGGCGGAAAGTGAGGAACGGAATTATCTTAATAGGAATGGATTATATTAACATTAGGTTCCAAGGTTCTCTCTGCCTACCCTGCTGTGGATATGGATACGGCGTTAACCTAAGCAGATATTTTCTTATTGTATTATAAGTCCGATAACGCAAAAATAAAAACATATAAAAAATATAAAAGCTTTAAATCAATTCACAGAACCAAATCAAAAGCTTCAAACAAACTTCATTATCCTCTTCTTCTTTTTAGGGTTTACATTTTTAACATTTTGGCGATACGCTGCTTACAAAATTAATTGATTATTTGTTGTTGAATTTTTCATTATCTTTTCGAACATGAATGAAACAAAAAACGATTTGTGACGACCTAAATAAACCCATCCCGCTAGGGATATATATATATATATATATATATATATATATATATATATATGTATATACTAAATTAAGTTTATTTTATCCAATTTGACATTCGTGAGTTCGATTCCCATTTAAGAGGATAGGGTCATTTATTAATTTATATGCTTTGATAAAATAAAGCGCAGGTTGTAGACGACCTAATCATTTAGCATATTTTCAAATTTGGCTTAAAAAGTTTATTTACCTAAGAATTATAAAATTAATAATCGGAAAAAGGGGAACGTAGTGTCTTACCACCGGTCCCTCTATTATTGCTAAATGAAAAGAAGCGTGACGGTGTTTTTTTTTTAATTTGTAAAATACAAGAATGTTATTATAAATAAAAGATTAAGTCTGATAGAAACGATTTAGAATATTAGAAACGCTTTCGACGCGTAACCTTAATAACACACATTACTTATATGTGTACCGATGTCTTAAACAACATACAGTTCTCTACAAATAGATTACTTAGAAAATTGTTATTAATATATTCAATTTTGAGGCCAGTAGTGGTACAGGGGTGCAAAGTGTGCCTGTAATCACGACTGGTTGTGGGTTCCTTCCCATTTATTTTTACCCAAAATGAAGAATTCGGCGAAAAGTGGTATATGGAGTGTCTGCTTACCACGCTGCGGAGGTTGGGGCTTATTATTGCTTATTTTCAATAGTTATGACGAGGCTATAGTGGCGCAACGGGATAGTATCTCACTGTAAACGTTATGATCGCGAGTTCGATCATCGTATAGGAGATTTTTTGTGCTGCATTTCTGTCAAAGGCAATGTGCGTTAAGTTCCGCAACTAAGCACGCAAGCAAGCAAGCTAGTTCCCTCTGTCAAACGTTTACGCGGGATACGGCGTGAAGCTAAAAACATCATTCCTTATCTCCAAACACGTAAAATCTCCAATATCATATCTCATTTACAAGTTTCGATGCATTTTTAATACCGTACAAAATGCTCACGTACCCCGTAATGTCTTTGACCACAACAGAAAAAAACTAAGGCGGCAGACGGCCTAGGATATAAATTAGCTAGTTTTTTTATTACCATGGTAATCAATTCTTAAGATCGGTCAGCATGCACGGTCGGTTGCCGCAGTATCTACAATTCTACTTATTTTTAAAGATAAACCATGTAGAATAAGATAAAACGAACGTTATTTTTTAATACTTATTTTTTAGTTTAACACTACAGAGTTAGCAACGTGTTATTTCTGTTCACAGTGCTAACCTTAGAGCCTAGTGTTTAGACACTCCGTTTCCCACTTTCCGCCAAATTCTGGAGGGATTGCTTTTAGATCTATCCAGCTTACACTCTAAGCCGGCGTTATTTTTGTTATAACCTAGTGTTGTTTTTTTTAATGAATTTATAAACAAAGTATAAAATAATGAAAACCGTACAATTAAGTTATTAAATTAAAGCATTCTGATATATATTAATAATAAAACCTAAAATAGAAAATGATTTAAATTTATTTAGGTATTAGTATTTAAATTTATTGCCTTTTTATTTTCTGTATGTTTTCTTTTATGAACATTGAAAAACATCAAAACTTTCACACTCAGCAAAAGAGCTTTAAAAAAGCTCATTTTCCAAAAACGAAACAAAACTATTTCCCCTCCAAAAAAATCATACAAAACAAAAAAATGGACTTACTCAACTATCCGAAAAACAAAAGCACTTCACTTCATAAAGTAACAGAGTGGACAGAGTGGGCTACCGTGAAGCGGGCGGGCGTTCACCACGGCGGCGCGGTTTCGACTGGACCCGAGCAGTTCTCGATACTAACTATTATACTATAGCAGTTTCCACCGTCTTTCTCACTAGTGCTTTCTGGGTTAATGAGACCTACAACTGTTAGTTTTCTATGCGTTTTCACGATATATTCGATTTTAGCTGTGTATTTGTATGGTACATACATACAATGTGTGAAGAATTCGATTGTAACAGTACTTAATTATTTTTGCAGGCTAGGCAGATGGAACCTAGGAACTTTCCAAGGCATTGCGTGTTAAGTGGCGGAACTTAACGCTGCGCTTTGCTTTGCTATCAGAGCGAAGAAATCAAAATATTAAATATCTCATTCTACCCAATGGGAGTCGAACTTACAACCATTTCGTTTGCGAACGCCACTCTTGTACCATGACAGGAACGCACTAAGAACGGTTTCCACGGTAAACTACGAGATACTTATATTTACACCAAAAAAGTCGGGTGGTCAGGAGCGAGCGAACAGAAAGAGTTGAAATAAACTCGCTCAGTTCTACGAAGTTAAAAAGGAGTCAGTTTTCATTTCTCTTTCGAGATTTATACAGATATTTCTACAGATGTGGTAACCTGATCATGATTTGAAAAACAACTTTTATAATTACAATTTATTACATTTAGTGTTATTGCAAATAACCGTTTCGACATTAAAAATTTTACATAAAAAATAAAAGATTTTTTATCGATTATAATTGTAAGGACATCAAATTACTTAAGTATTTAGGTTGAATGGAACTCTCTCTTTAACAAAGCAATGTAAAGCAAAAGGTTAATTCAATAACCCGCATTTAATCTTCAATCACGTTGTTTTATGAGAGCAATTACAAAAGAAAGCATGTTTATCCCGCATGGAGCGGGATAGGCAGAGAGAATTTACTATTAAGACATTCCATTCCTTAAACATTTTCGCCCTTTACTAACAAAACAAATGGTAGCGTTGAGTTCTACCATTTAATGTGCAATATTACAAAAATTGAGTGGAGAATAGAGAACGGAATGTCTTAGCACTAGAATCCCTCTACCATCCCTCCTATGCGGGAAGAAGGAAGCGTGAAGCTGTGTTTTTGCTATATAAATATACACATAATTGTGTATATCATAAAAGATAACTACCCGAGTCATAATGAAAACGAACTTTCATTATTCTAACTCACTTAATGATCGCCCAACGCTCTTCACTCTCTATTTACAACAGGGGCTGTCAAACGTGAGACAGATTTTCTTATATTATCTTATTACTAAACGAACATATAGGCGCAGTGAAAAACTAAATGATGATCTTTATTTTGATTCGAATTTAATCTATTTTCTGGGTAACTAATATTCATTACATAATTATATATGTCACTGTGGTAACAAGACAAAGCGCGGCGTGGAGTTTCGCCACTAAATATCTCGAAAATTCGGCGGAAGGTAGGAGATGAAGTATCTTGACAATGTGTAACAAGTTCCCTGTTCTGCTTACTAAACGCAGGATATAGCGTGAAGCTGGGATTGTTGGCATAAGGCTCGGCGTTATGTTACGCTCAATAACACTTACTTAACGCTGTCGCAGCTAAGTCATCAAAATTAAACCTATTGCCAAAATAATTAATATAATAAATAAATGCTGAGTAGCGTAATCATGATAAGTATCAAAATAAAGAGATAATGTCTCTTGATTTGGATACATATCATAATTAAATAAATAAATTTTAGCAAGCCGTCCTTTAAGCCTCCATGGCGCAGGCCTATGTGTTCCGAGTGAAGTTAGCGATACGCTTTATTTATACTTAATACAGTAGAAAGTGTTTTAAAAATATTTAACAATACTTTCATGGTGGTACATGAGATCATCTCGTGGCGTCATTAGGTCCCCTCAGCCTACCCTGTGATGCCAGGATAAGTGTAATTTTGACTTTTATAAACTTTAAAACACCATATAAAATTATTAAAAAAATATACATATTTATATTATTTTTATCTAATTTGTCAACTTATATTTTATATGCCTGCCTGCTATGTGAGTTATATAGCTTCACGCTGTATCCCGCACATAGCAAGGCAGGCAGAGAGAATCGAACCAACGACAGACGCATTTATAGTCACAACATTGTGCCACCGAGCAACGACAGTCTAAAACTATATTTTTTTATTTTCTAATACCCTGAACTAAAGCTTCGTTTTTTATTATTAATAACTATTTCTTATAAAACTCTAATACAGATATAAATCATGATGTTTATTTAATGCGGTGTGACGGCTTCCATTTCCTCTTTAAGCTTGACATTCCCTTCGATGAGCACTAGATGAACTGGAAAATCAATCATTAGTGCACTTGATATCTATCTTTGTATATTCGATAAATATTCAGTTACCAGTTCACAATCAGGTTTAGAGACAAACCGCGGCGTTTAATTCCGCCACTCAACAAACAATGTTTTGAGAATTGGGTGTAAGTGGTGAACAGAGTGTTAGGGTTTTCTCCCAAATTTGAGCCACAAATGGGACATTGCATTATGATTGGCGGATCTTACCGCCGCACTATATTTTGCCAGACCAAAAATAAAAATAATTTATTCCATCGAGAGAAAATCAAACCGACAGCCATCACGTTTACAGTGGAACGTTCTCCTACTGCCTCTTGAGGGCCTTCTCCTCCTCCTACTATGTATATACATATATTATTACAATTTATTGTCCGTCTGTTCATCCGTTAACTAAAGTCACAGTCGACTGGTTCGCAAGTTTAATTGAATTTGGCCCATACCACGTAAGTTGGGACGGCTTGTGTGGTTTAGTTCAAGCTGTTATCAGTAACCGCTCTAAGCAAATGTTTGTGTGCGATCATGTATGAAAATTGCTCTAATTTTGATTTTCTATACTAGTTGCGTTTTGTGGATTTTCTTAATATTGGTACAATAATTGTTGAAAATCTTAATCTTACTGCCTATTTCTCGCTATATTTTCGCTTTCTCTGTTATTTGTGAATCGATTTTAAGATTTTTATATTTATTTCAAAGATTACTTCCCCAATGGTCTTATTACTACCAATCTGTTATCCTGATCTGTTGATGGAATAGGAAGGTACTCAACATTTTTTGTAAAAATCTACAAAAACAAAATGCACTATCACCAAATTTCATTGCGTCATTGAGTTCTGGTACTCAATACACAATGTATGTATTTAAAATTGAACACAAAGTGGGAATGATTCATCTCTACTGACCTTGATTTATGCAAAATATCTTTCTTAAATTCTGTGGGAAAATAAGGTAAAATCCAAATAAACATCCAAAAGCAATGATATTACTTATATATTTCTTTAGCTTCACTCTATATCCCTGGCGGGGTAGCCAGAGAGTACGGAGCGCCAAACACCACAGACGGAGCTACAAATAATTTATATTTTTACAATGAAATATTTATTTATTAACGACAAGTGTATTGAACACTGTGTTTACTTTTTATCGTTAAAGATACATTACGCGTTGAATGGCGAAACTCAACTGTCTCTGAGCATATTGGTTTTTAGTTCAATCCGTATTAGGAAGATTATTAATTTCCCCGCTCTGGCATGATAAACCGCGGCGTTAAGTTCCAATATTGTTTTTTGCTTCATCTGTATACCGCACATAGTGAGGTATGCAGGGGGAATCTGTAAACTTAGTGTTAAGACACTTCGTTCCCATTGAAACACTTCCATTTCTCACTTTCCGAATTCTAAGCTCAACCGTTCCTAGAGCGAGAAAATAATAATATATAATCCAAATCGAACCCACATCCGTCGCGTATACAGACATATGCTTGCCGATGCATCACGGCGAGCGCCAGCATTATACTACAAGTAGTTATAAACTTGCTTACTCTATACGGCAGGTCAATTACCTAGCAGCAAAATTTGAACTTCAAACATCTGTCTCGGTATTAATGCAATTGTATTCGTAAGTCAATGTTAAATAATATAATACTTTGTTAAATAAATATTTTTTTATTTGTAACAACCTCACGCAATCTTAAGTCAGGCTTAGACATGTTTAATTAATATTTGCTGTGATGATAAAATTCTTATCGGTGGTAATGAATTTATATGTAAATAGTTGGAAATAATAATATGAGTTGAACTTGTCCAACGAGGTTTTCGTACTTATTTCAGGATAATATGTCAACGGTAATTGCGGGTATATGCACTCATTTTGTGTAAAATAAACTACAAGTATAAGTTTGTGATGATGTTTTTCTATAAAAATACCTATATTTTTCACTTTTTGGATTTTTTGCTTTATGCGTATTGTAAGTTCTCAACCTGCCGAATTTCATGTGTATAGATCGAAGTATATGTATATAGATTTTGATTACGAACGACGACGAATTTCACACAAAATGCATCAAAATCGATGTACTCGTATAAATGCTCATAACTTTTGATTGCCTTGACTTTGTGCGTTTGAAGCTGGCTTTTTGCTGTGCCTCAAGGGACCATAGACACGTATGTAATGGTACTACAACTTTGGATTTTGAAAGGAATTTAAACAGAATTAGTAAAAAACATTTATTAAGATAGACTTAAAAATAATCTATATTATTAAATTTCACTTAAATGATACAGCGCTTAACGCTATAGCGTGCTTTATCAATGAATCCTCAAAATCAAATTTCTTAATAGCTTTCAGGAGTATCAATCTATCAGCTTCTCACTGTATCCCGCAGAGAGTACTGTATCGCAGGGTAGGGAGAGAGAGAGAGAGAGTGTTAAGACACTACGTTCCCTACTTTCCGCAGAATTTTCCGAGGCTTTACATACTCAGTGGCAGACCTCAACGCTGGGCTTTTCCCTTGTTGCCAAAGCGAAGAAATGAAAATATTAATAAATAATAATTCAATCCCTCGAATGGGGATCGAACCCACAGCTAGTTACAGTTACACGCCAAGACACCCTCTGCCAATTAGTAAAAGACTTACTGATTAGTACTTAATTAGAAAAGTGTCATTGATAGTAAAGTTACATTGTATGGAGAACACACAGAGGAATAATACTGAACATTAGAAAAGAGTACGTAATATAATAAAAAAGTAAGCACACAGTATTTAAATTAAATTAAATATTAACTACAAATTATCTAAAGATGTAATTGTCTGCTAAGCTTCTTCTATCTTTTTATTACCCTTCTATAGACTTCTCTTTCAACTTCTTCAAATTGTGCTTGAATTGTCATTCTTCTTTACATTTTTAAATATTTCATCCTCAGTCTTTCCTCTAGTTTCAGGTAAAAAGAATATAAAGAAGAATACAGCCACAAGGTTTACACTTCCATACAAGACGTATGGGGCGAACTCTCCAAGCGCGTTAGCTATTGTAGCGTAAGTACTTTGTGATATAAATGTTAAAAACCATGCGTATGTTACGACGACTCCCATGACTTTGGCTCGGATCTAAAAAATAAATAAGTTAATCGCCTTAAAAAAAAGTTTCTTTTAATTTGACTGTATTTTTTAATTTCTTACGCAATTTCCCCTTCAATTACGAATTGATTTTATTTTATAGGATAAGTCAAGTTTCTAAGTTGAACGAAGTTGGAATGGAAGTGTCTTAATGGAAACAGAATATCTTAACACTAGGATCCCAGGTTCCCTCTGCCTACCCTGCTGTATACGGTATACGGCGTAAAACTAAGTTTATTTAATTTTTTTAGTATATTTAAATATTTGGTAACAATGTACTCGTATAACAATTTCAGTACTTACTTGGAAATTAAACATTTCTGTCATGACAATAAAAGCTAGCGGTGAAACACCCCCACTGCACATAGCTACTGCCACAATGAGAGCAAGTAAAGGCATCCACGCTGGTACGTTACCGTAACTCATTTGGACTATAATCATAGTTGCTAAGGAGAACATAGCTATAGCGGTGAGTAAGTATGCTGTTATAAGAAGGGGCTGAAATAATAAAAAAAATATCACAATTATAAAAAAAAAGTGGAGCTGCAGCGATGCTAATAAGCTCATAGAAAACTTTGTGTCTATATTCTCCTTGATTTTACGTTTGTTTGATCATTAGTTTTATTTTGAAAACATTTAATATTTTAATCGTTATGTCAAAATTTTGCATTATTTGTACCGGGAAATACTTATTTCGATTTCGTATGACAGAATATACAAAAAATGGGTAAATACATCTTTATATAAGGACGTATAGTATTTAGTATACTAGTACTAGTAGGAAATACTAAAACATAATTATATAAATTGTCGTATCAACTTTCCTCACCTTTCTCCCACACCTTTCAATGCAAGATGCCAAACCCAATGATGCGACGATCATCACAAGAGGGAAGCTGAGCGACTGGACTTCAGGGCTGATGTCAAATTGAATACCAGTAGACGAGAGCATTTTAGACGCAAACGTAACAATCACAAAAGCTCCGTTCAATTCGTAGCAGGTAAAGACAATCATTATGAGGATGAAACCTCGACGCCAACAATTGTTCTTTACTGAAAACAAAATCATTTTGTCAAACAACAAACAAAATCATCATAACGTATATGTATTTTACTTTTTAATTTAAAAAAAAATAATGGTTTACGTTTCAATGATTAGTTATAATCTGTATTTTAGGCTATCTATAGGATATCATCCTATATCTTATAAAACAAAGTCGCTTTTCGTGTCTGTCTGTTGTTGCTAACTCTTCTTCTTCTAAACCACCCAACGGATTTTTATGCGGTTTTCACCATTAGGTCGAGTATTTTTCGTAGAAGGTTTATATATAGTTTATTATTTGTACATTCTTATGTAAATTAACATAAATACGATAAATGTGTATAAAGTGCTACCCGTTGAGACACTTTCGCGCATGCGTTGCTTTAATGGTAAGTACTACATGAAAATAATGTACTGGAGTATTGTTCCTCTTAATAAGATGTACAAAAAAGTCCGCGACAGCATATACGTATATTTTAAGGATAACGTGTAGTGATCATATTTCTGTCTAAAAATAGTAATTTCAATATATTTTTTATTGTGAGGGAAATTTTTCCATAACGGTATTAATCCTTATCCTTTGAAATACTTTATTAATTTTCTACGTTAAGCGAAGATAAAATTTGCTTTTTACACTATTTCGAAATTGCGAATAGTTTTAGAGAAAAACGCTTTTAATTGTTGACACATCACGCCGTTGACACATCAGCTGTATGTTACTCAAGTTTCACTTATCCCTTACTCTCAGCATATAAATAAGTACATTAGTTACGTTGGCCATTTAATATAGACCAAAACTGTCTTTTCCTGTTTTTCATTTTAATAAGTACTTTAGAAGTTGTTACAATATCAAAAAATCCTTGCTGCGAAACGGCTCGCCACTCGCCATGTGTCCGCCGTGCCCGCCTGGCTTACAAGCATCGGTGGTTCAGTGGTAGAATGCTCGCCGGCCACGCGGGCGGCCCGGGTTCGATTCCCGGCCGATGCATTCTATTTAATTTTCCTCACAGGCAGCCACGTAGTGCTTGCTTTTCATCAGGGACAGAATACCCTCTTCAGCATTAACCACAAGCTCGAAAAAAAAACCCGCCTGTCTCTATAGCAACAAAGATTTAGATGCGTTTGCATGTATTGGATAATTGGAGTTGAATGTATTATTTCAGCGCGATATATTTGGTTTCATATTTTTTTTTGTACAAACATACATTATATGAATAATCCAGTAGTAAAAGCGGGCGAAGCCGCAAGAGGGTCGCTAGTTATTTTATAATACCAGTATATATAATATAAATATTTAAAAGTATTAAAGTAATCATTGATTAAGTCCTGCACTGGTTGCACCATTGGGGAATGCACACGCATGGCTGAAAATAGAAATAGACGGAGAAATCTCGCCATCTCGCTTTTAATTGGAAAAGACAGCTCATGACCACAACCAGTCCGACAGGAGCGTACGACTAGGAAGAAGAAGAAAATAATCATTGCGTTCTATCTTTCAGGATAAAAAGATTACAAAAAATATTTTTTTAGTAAATATGTTCGTATAGTAACTTAATATCCCTTACTCTTACCTGCACCTTTTTTAAAGTTAGAATTATTTTACTTACATATGTTCATAAAAGTAATATTTGGTAGTGATTTGAAACGAATTTCTTCGTTAATCATACTATCAACTAATTTTTGCACTACCACGTCATCTTTGTCAAGGCCACGTAAAAATGCAACGGTTTCTAAAGCTTTCTGTAAAGGAACCAATTAAATTTATTTCTACATTATGTATTTTGAACAATAGAGCATACACTTTTGAAATTTAAATTATATATTTTTATCTTCTATATTATAGGTAATTTATTTTAAATTTTTCAAGCTTTTCTAGGGGGTGAAATATATACCTAAGGTGATGAATTTTTGTACTGAGATTTTTGTGTGACTGTTTTGTAACGTAAAAAAGTAATAATATTAATCCTTGCTTTGTGTTCTATTCTAGTTAATATTTCAATTTTATATCTTCTATAAATATTTTTAATAGAATAATTAAATAGATTGCTGCATTTGATTTTGATTTTTGATTGGCCGAATTTAAAATATAAATATAGTAAAAATGGAATGAAAATAAGTAACGAGTATATAAAACTCACGTCAATTTTATCTTGTTTTACCAAGAAAGCAGGAGATTCAGGGGCTTTGATCATCGCAAGAATAGTAATTATTGGTAATATCGTAACTATAATGATAACAGTCTTATAGTCCAGATACGCCCCAATTACATACATTAAAAATATTCCTGTAGTGTGCATCAGAATTGGAAACGTTCCCAGAATTCCAGTTAAATCTTCTTGGCTTATTTCTTTTACATACATGGGGATGATATTAAAACACCCCCCAGCTGCTAAACCAGCAAAAACTCTTGCTACAATAAGAAGAGTTGCTGAAGAGTAAAAAAGGCGTATAATCCATGAAATCTATAAAAAATACGAGAAACGGGAAGAAATATAAAATTTCAGAAGTAAAACACCTGACTTTCATGTTATAATTCAGCTCACCCCTTCCAAAAAGGCTATAATAATTACACCAATCTTCCTTCCGTATCTATCAGCGATATACGAGTAAGTAATGACGCCAAAAGTAGCTGTCATACTCAAAACACTTGCTGTCCATGAGAGTTCACCATCCGTCATTGGATATCCCACTGGAGAAGCTTCTGACTGAAGCAATGCAGTGATAGGAGAAATCCATCCACTCTCCAAACCGTAAACCAGCAGTGTACAATTGGCTTAAAATAAATATATATATATTATTTTTAATCGAAATAAATCTTTTTGTTTTGATCATGGATGTCGCGATTTTTAATAACAATGTTAAGATTGCAAGACTAAGACTCGTTCCTTGAAAAACTAGTTCTAAGCGATATTTTCCCTTAATTCTTTCCCCTCTCTTTCTCTCTTTTCTATGAGCATCTCCAGTATATTGCTAGGCGCACAAGTAACAGCTATTGACATAAATCTTTTTACATCTCCTTGATGACATCGCAATTTTGCTTTCAGTTTTAAAATGTATAGTTATAGGATTTATTTGAGGTAGTTTTTCGATTGCTTGGACAAAGTAAAACGCCAGATTTGTATAACACCACAAGAAAAGGAAAAGCAAAGTAGGGTATATTGAGTAGGAAGGTAGACCTTGGCAACAAACTCAGGGATTAAAGCGTGCCATAAAACAAACTCTTATTATTTATATTGGATATTATTAATATAGAATACGTACCTAACAATGCAAAAGTCCATTGTAGATAAGTGTGCCCATTTTTCTTACATGAAGAATCTCTTTGAGACATCTCTCTCTTTTAAAAAATAACTAATTTCAATGCGTCTGACGATTACCAATTTACATATCGTACTGAATAACATTATCATATTTAACGCAACATAATAAACTATTCAAAATCTCATTTAAACATCTTTTAAACGCCGATAATAAATCACAAAAAGCACTGTTTATTTGTTCTTAAGAAGTTAAAATAATGCAAGTGTTTTTATATATTACTGTTATCTGCATGACAATAGTACTTATTATTGGTTTATAACATACTATATGTTATGTTATATATTATATCATTATAGTTGCTACCCTCGCCCGTCCAGGCAAATGTTAGATGAAAGTGAAACAAAAAGAAATATTCCATTTTGGTTCTTATAAGCTTTGAATTATATTTTATTGAGACTATCATAATGCAGTGATACATAGTGTGACTCGAAACGCAGTGGCAGTGGGTTCGGTTTATTTGGAGGATTCAATTATTTTTCTTTCCCAACAAACCAAAATGCAACGTTGAATTCCACTACTCAATTTGCAGCAACTGAAATTCGAGAGGAAAGTGTATTGAACCTATGTTCTCTCTGCCTACCCTATTATATACAGGTATAAAGCATGAAGCGTAACATATTTCCTATTCAGTAGTTTGAGGCCAGTAGTGGCACAATGGCTCAAGTGTGTGACTTTAAACCGAAATATTTATTAAATATATATTTTCAGTTCTTCGTTCTGGTGTCGAAGTAAAGCGCGGTGTTGAGTGCCACCACTCCAATAAGTGTCAATACCTCCTGAAATTGGCGAAAAGTGGGGAACGAAGTATCTTAACACCAGGGTTTCTGGCTACCGTACTGTGTGCGGGATACAGCATGAAGCTGATTTAATTTTTTAAATTCCTCCTTGAAATCACAAGAGATAAAATGAATTTCCATTTTATTTTAATTCTGTAATTTATTTTTTAATTTTTATTCCTTTTTAATTTTCTTTGTATTTTTAAATATTATGTTTTTTTTTTGCAGATGAGTATGAGTACAGCCAGATAATTCTGATTAGCTGATTCAGGTAGGTTGCCTTTAAGGAAGACAAAAGTTTTATCTCACATTTTGTTTAAATTATTTAATGATATTTACCCTCTATGCAGATAACGTAACCTGTATGCAAATAACGTTCTTTAAAATAACTATTGTTGTCTAATAATAGAACAATCTAGCCTTCATTATGACGTAATTGAGAAAGATACAATTGTACACCCCGTGATAGGAGTTTCTCGCTTAAATTCGCCAAACAAATTCAAATTCAAAATATTCTTTATTCAAATAGACATGATACATATTTACAAAAGTATGCAAGTTTGAATCACCAGGACGCACTACGGCAATATATATGTCAAGCTTCCAGATAATGAACGAATATTTATTAAATATAAAAAATAAAATAAAAACAAAAACCTACACCAATATTTATTTTTTGTAAAAAAAAGAAAAAAATACAATTTAGTATAAAAATAAGTTTATTGAATTTAGCTTACATTTTATCTTTTTATGTAAAGGATTTTCAATTTAACAATTCTGGAGTGGGCACAGCCATTTTCTTTGTAAAAAAAATATAGCGTCTAATTCCGTCAATTAAATTGACTTGAAAAATGGACAACGAAATATATTGCTACTAAGTTATTTCTGCCTATTTTGCTATAGGTATGCGGAATAAAACGTGACGCTAAAAATATATTAAATATTGTAAAAAGATTCTAGATAAAGTTTTCTAAAACTGCTCTGTTTTTTCATTATCTTGATATATTCTTCTTTAAGCTGTGATTGAATTTTCATTCTTCTTCACATTCTTAAATATTTCATCCTCAGTCTTTCCTCTAGTCTCGCTTAAAAAGAATATTAAGAAGAAAACAGCCCCAAGGTTTACACTTCCATATAAAATGTATGGGGCGGGCTCTCCAAATGCATTTGCTATTGCAGAGTAAGTAATATGTGATAGAAAAGTCAAGAACCATGCGTATGTAACAACAATGCCCATCACTTTGGCTCGGATCTAAAAAAAATATCATTCTAATAACATTGAGTTCATAATTATATAAGGTAACTTAATCTATAAACAGCCAACACAAAAAAAGATCCTCAACAGATAGCTTCTGAGTACACCAAATAAAAGTTAAATAATTACCAACGGCAGAAATTGAAAGCGAAGATAGCGAAATTTAAAAAGTAAACACACAAAGTCACAAGACACACAAACACACAAGTGCCTCGAAAAGACAAAACGGAACCTTTTTAGGATTACTTAGTAGTCTGTTTGTCCATCTGTCAAGACAATTAATCTCAAGATCCTATGGAAGTAACAAACTGAAATTAATATCAATTATTGAGGTCTACAGTTCCTTGGAGCGCAGAAAAAAATCTACCATCTAAGTCAACGCAAATTAAACAAAAGCTTTTATGCCTTGTTATCAACATACTACCGCCACCTAATGGGAACGGAAGCGTCGTAATAGGAACGGAGCGTCTTTAGACTAGGTAGGAACCTAGTGTTAAGAAACTCTGTTTACCCGAGTTACTGCCTACCCTGCTATGTGCGGGATACAACATGAAGCTAATAAGAAAGTAATAAATACAATAAAATTTGTAAATTAAATATTATAAAATGACTTACTTGAAAGTTAAACATTTCTGTCATGATAATATAGGAAATAGGTGCAGTGCCCCCACCACACATGGCCACTGTTACAACGAGAGCAAGTAAAGGCATCCACCCTGGCACATTAGCATAATTTATTTGAACTATAGTCATAATTGCTAAGGAGAACATAAACGCAGTGAGTGAGTAAGCGATTATTAGAAGGGGCTGAAAAAAATCACTTAAATTTATTATTATAGATAACGATTAAGGCCGCTATGGCGCAGTAGGATAGCCACTGGAGATTGCATTTTAACTATATTCATTTCCCCACAAAGTGCGTTGAGTTTTGCCATTCAATACCAACGTCTCAAAAACGTGACCTCCTGGGTAGTGGCTATTACTATTTAACATTTGTATTCATCTATAATCAGTAAGTCATCTAACCTAACTAAATATATCTATAAATTTGTTTCACTAATTTTCTCACCTTCCTCCCACATCTCTCAACGCAGGATGCCAAGCCCAATGATGCGGCGATCATCACAATAGGGAAGCTGAGCGACTGGACCTCAGGGCTGATGTCGAATTCAATTCCAGTAGATGCGAGCATTTTAGATGCAAATGTTATAATAACGAAGGCTCCGTTTAATTCGTAGAATGTAAAAGCCAACATTATGAGGATAAAGCCACGACGCCAACAGTTGTTCTTCCCTGAAAATAAAGTAATTCTAGAAAAATTAAGGATACTTGATGATCGTGGCTTGCAATTACATTTTCACTTTCTTAGTCATGTTAAAGTAATAGCATTGCGTTACATCATCCAGAATTTTATTAAAACCATAAAGTAGGTGTATTTTTTTATGGAAACCCCATACCAAAGGTGCGTTGTCGGCTTTTAAGATAAAGGTACCCGTGCCATATCGATGAGATATAATAGAGAATAAAAAGGGTACAACATTTAGCCTATACCTACGTATAGGCTAAATGTTGAACCCTTTTTACTTATATATGTTTATAAAAGTGATATTTGGTAGAGATTTGAAGCGAATTTCTTCGTCAATCATGCTATCAACTATTTTCTGCACAACAACATCATGCTTTTCAAGGCCTCGCATAAACGCCACTGTTTCTAGGGCTTTCTGTAAATTAACCAATAAAATTTCAGAGTTGAACCACCTTTTCTTCTTTATGTGCATAACCAATGGTATGGAGGTGCATAACCTCTAAAAAATATAGAAATAGTATGCACTTTTGAAATCAATTTTCTCCATTGTACATAAACCAACTTTATCGGACGAAAACATGGCGAGAGGGTTAAATTTCTATATGGTGTTTTTTCGGCAGATGACAGGACTGCTAAATAATCTTAAGATTTTTAAAAAATCAATAACTATCCTGATTTAACTAAATATGTACGATATTTATCGTTTTAAATGCTAATGTTTTTATCTATTATATATGTTGGATTTAAAAGGGCGTAATAGATATTAAAAATAAACGAGTAGAACCTCCGATCATGTCCTGGCCTTTGGTTCTACTCGAAATACTAAATTAAATAAATAGGTAAATCTAAAACAAATAAATAAACCAAACAATAACTGGAAACATAGTAAATTACAAGGAAAATAATAACAACATTATCTTATTCTTTAAATGATGGCTTGGAGCAGTGCCTGGGACTTGTGACCCCAGGAGTAGGCTTAAGGGATCCCTTTCCGATATATCAACACTCGCCTTTCACTGCTCCAGTCCAGTATAATTATAAATAGGTCTTAACAACATTCATAATTAAAATAGTCGAGGTTAACCAGCCGTGAAGCACGAGTAGTGCTCCGAGCCGTGGCAGAGCCTTGACTAAGCGTACAACGCCCGCGTGGCCTTTTATAAAGTATCAATGACGTTGACAACGGTGACGAGCCCAAAGTGGCGCCACCGGAAACTGACAAATACAAAACCATCAATTGAATATTTACAGCATTTTAGTAACTCTAAATGTTATTTCTAATTTTACTCCTTAAAACATCTTTTGTAATTAATTAACTAATTATGAATTTATTCTCAATATTTAAGTAAATTATCACCCAAGCCGACATATACGTATATTTTGGGTTAATTTAATAAATTGTGGCGTTTGATAATATTCATCAGTCTCATTTTATATAAGAAAATCAAAGTGGAAAGAAAAAAGAAAAGAAAGAAAGAATTAAAAAAGAAAATATGTTTTATGAAACTTACGTCAATTTTTTCTCGTTTCACCAAGAAAGCAGGAGATTCAGGAGCTTTTATCATCGCAAAAATAGTCATTATTGGTAATATCGTGACTATTATAATTATGATATTATAATCCAAATACGCCCCAATTACATACATTAAAAATATTCCTTTAGTGTACATGAGAATTGGAAAAGTTCCCAGAATTCCAGTTAAATCTTCTTGGCTTATTTCTTTCACATACATGGGGATGATATTGAAACATCCTCCAGCTGCTAAACCAGCAAATATTCTTGCTACTATGAGAAGAGTCACTGAAGGATGGAAGAGGCGTATCATCCAAGAGACCTGTAAAATCAATGAATAAAGGAAAAAATACAAAATACATTAATTTACAAAAATAAAATAAATAATCTAACTTCCATCTTTATAATTCCACTCACCCCTTCCAAAAAGGCAATGATGATTACACCAATCTTTCTTCCGTATCGATCGGCGATGTACGAGTAAGTAATTGTGCCAAACGTAGCTGTCATGCTCAAAACACTTGCTGTCCAAGAGAGCTCCTCATCAGTCATAGGGTATCCCACAGGGGAATGTTGCGACTGAAGCAATGCAGTGATAGGAGAAATCCATCCACTCTCCATGCCGTAGACCAGCATT
Source organism: Heliconius nattereri (assembly GCA_013403645.1). NCBI lineage: Eukaryota > Metazoa > Arthropoda > Insecta > Lepidoptera > Nymphalidae > Heliconius > Heliconius nattereri. The sequence goes on from JAAIXI010000221.1 coordinate 1,111,941, forward strand.
GTAAGATTGGCTTTAAATAAAAACATATAACTGATGTATGAACGTGTGAATCAAGAATGATGATGTTGATGATTGATATGTTGGTATGATCATAAACGTCACCTAACCTGAAATAAAATAAGTCAACGCATGGATTAGATGATGATTATGCTACAATAATTGTAGATAATTATGTTACAAATATGAAGTAATAAACACGTTAAAGATTGATCACAAAAAAATACTTCGAGTTGGCACCAAAACAATTAATGTGCCTAAATCTTGGCAAAAAGCAAGTGGGGGTGAATGCATTAGCGCAGAGTATTGTCCTTCCACCCGATTTTTGAGTATGCTTACATGAATACAGAATTTTAAGAAATATTTCGTACTGGCCAGAACTATCTCCTGACTGCCATTACCCGGTGTTACGAATAAAAATTTTCTAAATTGCGTTTATCTTTTCAATTCACTATTTCTATGCAGTCGTGTTTTTTGTTTTTATAATAATAATTACATTTATTTGTACTTTCATAAATGAATACATACCCAACAATGCAAAAATCCATTGTCGATAGGTGTGTCCATTTTTTTTTATATAAGAATGTCTTTGAGATATTTCTATATGAGAATAATTTGAACGCGTCTAACAAATACAGATTTACATATCGCACTGATACAGTGTTATAATATAATTAACTATTCAATATCTCAGTTAAATATTGTCTAAGCTTACTTTATAAATCACAAAAATCACTATTCTACTATTAATTGGTACTAATGGGCGCCCGCAACTTCACTTAGGTGGATATTGTGGCTCTTCACCTGTAATGCTGCGTCCTTACTCGTTGTGATTGAAACTCCGTCCTCTGCTTTCCACCCAAACTTTTGTCACTGTGTATTGACTCACAAAAATCAAGAGTAGTTGCAAACGATAACTGGCGAACTGATAATTCAGTGACAATAATGCAATTCAATTCATAAAAGTAAGAATTTTTTCATCAATGTTTTCTTATGACGTTATCACGTAAAATTATGTCGATAGAAAATGCCAGTAACAATAAATATCTTTCACCAAGGCAGCATTATACAATATATCTTATATTTTAGCTGGTTTATTTTCTTTTCTTTCTTCAACGAATGTTCCAGTTCTTTAATTTTAATACATCAATGGAAATTGCTCATCAGTTCCAACGACTTTATAAAGAAATAAGTAAATGCGTCTTTACGCATTTACTTACGATTCTGCTCCAATCTAATGGCTATACAACCTGTTTCAACAAAATGTTTTATCCAAATCGTTCCAGTAGCTCTGAAGATGTGCGTGTACATTTAATGTAAGTACAGACACATTTTTATAGTACAGATTAGGTAATTAAAACGATGAGTTTCTTTATATTTCTTTTATCAGTAATTGATATTAATTAAATCAGATTCACGCTATATACTCAATCAATATGGCAGGGTGAACCTAGTGCTGAGAAATTCCGTTCCCCACTTTCCGCTGAATGCTGTAAGCATTGCGTGTTTATTTATTTTTATACTATATTTTAAACGAAAGTAGTTGATTATCATTAGAATTGGTTTAAATACCAAACGTGAGGCGCGCTAAATTAAGAAAAAAACAGTAACTACAGATAGATAGAGGTTCTTATTTATTTCTTCAATATTCTATTCTTTAGTAATAAATATATCAATTCTATTCTAATAAATATATCTACCTACCTACTACTCACTATGACAACAGAAGAAAATAACATTTGCAATAATTGTGGAAAATTACATTTGCAATTTTCCATGTATTCTCGATTCTGATAATGTTATTTGTACTCGTTTAACAGTAAATATATATATTCCTACAAAGTAATTTATTTGCATTATTTCTTAATACACGTCAAGAATATATTTTTGGCTTGACGCTGTATAGCGCATGTATCAGGATAGACAACTTAGGCTTAAGACAACCCGTTCCTCACGCACTGTCTTAATTTTGAAACATTGCGTGTTTTTTAAATTGGTGAACTAAGCCAACAGCCATCGTGTCTATAATCGGATTCGATTCTGCCGTAAGGAAAGTGAATGTTTTATCTCACATATTTACTCTTTACATGATATTTACTCTGCATGTAGATAAACTTCTTTAAAATTACTATTGTTATCTAATAATAGAACAATCATACGCTGTAACCCCCACGTAGCAGGGTAGGTAGAGAAATCTAGTGCTACGACACTCCGTTCCCCATTTCCTTCCGAATTCTGGAGGCATGCGTTTTGGGACTAACAGTGAAACTAGTGAAAACTAGTAAACCAAAAACTAGATTTTTAACAAAAATATACGTAATATATATTTTGAAAGAAAATACAAAACTGATAACTTAAAGCAATTTACGAGTGTATTGAAATTGTTGAACCATTTAATTATAAGAATTTTTAACTTGTGAAGGTTAAGGTATTACAAAAATTTTGTGCATGACAATATAAGGAAAAGTTATTTATAAAATAAAATCTGTTTTAATTAGAAAATATAATTTATTCTTAAAATAAATTCTTAAATATGTACATAAGAATTTTAGTGTATGTACATTAATATCATTATTTAATTCTACAATAGCAACAATTGGCATTTAGGTTATAATTATGCTCATTGTGCACTCTAAATACGGAGTCATACGGAAAGAGGAGAGAGAACGTCTGGCCGGAATAGGGCGAACGTTATACAATTACGGTGAGAGAACAGGGGCCTTACTCTTGACGGCAATCGCTATTCAAGATTGACGTCTAACATTGGACAATCCAATCCTGCGGCGACGTAGTTTTGGTACTCTTGAAACCAATGTTGTCAATGTTGGATTATTATTTTCTTGACCAATCGTAACGCCGTTATAACTGACAGTTAGTGTGGTACACTTTATGCCGATAACTCTGCGATACATAATAACCATTCATTCCTCCTTTAAATAATTTATTTACATGCACGTTTTACAACGATTTTTAGTTAAGGCAATCAACAGGCAGACGGCGCTACTGGACTTGCTTTCAACCTTGAGTACCAAATGACATTTATTCTTGATTGATAGTTGGATATTGCCGTCAAGAGTAGGGCCCCAGGATATTACTGTAAGCTTATAATAATAACAAAAATATTGAATATATAAGCGGAGCCCCTTAGTTAATTACAGATAGACATAATTTTCTTTCTTTATTGCTTTAAACTGAAAGCTATATTTCTGTGTGTGTTTTTTTTGTCTAAATATTTTTTTGTACAAATTCTGGGTCCATCCATATATCAGAAGTTCCACCACCACCACTCCAATTCCATGAGAATTCCATATACGAACCAACTTGACACTAAATTCTTGTGTCGCCCCCGTCATATGCTTAATGCCATAAAATCATAATTGTAAGAATGAACTTCTAAAGATCAAATTTTCTAAGCCTTTAAATTTATCTTTTCATTATTTAGGTATATTCTCCTGATAACTTTTTAAGCCGTAATTGAATTTTCATTCTTCTTCACATTCTTATATATTTCTTCCTCAGTTTTTCCTCTAGTCTCAGTTAAAAAGAATATTATGAAAAATACAGCACCAAGGTTTACACTTCCGTACAAAATGTATGGGGCGGATTCTCCAAATGCGTTTGCTATTGTAGTGTATGTAATTTGTGATAAAAAAGTCAAAAACCATCCGTAAGTCACAACAACGCCCATCAGTTTGGCTCGAATCTAAAATACATCATTTTAGTATAAATGAGTCCACATTCACATTCCTATATAGATAAATAACTACTTTATATGTATGTATAATACACCGAGCAAGAGCTAGCCAAAAGTCAGGTATAACATAAGGGTTATACCTCAATTGGCCAAAAAAAAAATTCAAATGCTCTAAAATAAAATCTTGTTACGATAAATATTGACCTAAAAACGTATAGAAAATTGAAGGATAAAACGTTACAGAATTTTGAGCTTGAATTTATACAAGAAGTGTACGTTCAACTTTTAAACGATTTCAATACATTTTTTTTAAGTGTCTATAAAAAAATTGTAAAACAGAAATGTCTAGTAAATTGTTAAACAAACTTCTTCAAATTTTCTAAATCATAAGGATTTTAAATATTTATAAAGACAAAAATATTTTTTTAAAAAAATTAAGTCAGCTTCACGCTGTATCCGGCACACAGCAAGATAGGCAGAGGGAAACTAATGTAACACTCCGTTCCCACTTTCTGCCGAATTCTGAAGGCTATGCGTGTTGGCAAGGCAGAACTCAACGCTGCACTTTGCCTCGACACCAGAGCGAAGAAATGGAAATATAAATTTAAATAAATATTTCATCTCCTCGAGTGGGGATCGAACCCAGAACTAATCACTAGGTTTTACAGTCACACTTTGTGCCTTTGCGCTACGACTGGCCTATTTTAAAAATACTTACTTGAAAATTAAACAATTCTGTCAAGGTAATATAAGTTAGAGGTGCAGTGCCCCCACTAAACATAGCTAATGTTACTATGAGAGCAATTAGAGGCATCCACCCTGGGACATTCCCATAATTAATTTGAACTATAATCATAATTGCCAAGGAGAACATAGCTATGGCAGTGAGTAAGTATGCGATTATTAGAAGGGGCTGAAAAAAGTATAAAATTATAATTATTTATAACAAAATTGGCCGTGAACCACAATGGACCAGCGTCTGACTAACCCAGTCAAAAGGCAGGTTTATCTCCCACCACCTTAAAGGCTGACAATGCACCTGTGGGCTCTGGTGTTACACGTGGTCGTGGGCGACGGTGATCATTTACTATCAGATGACCCGTACGCTTGTTTCCCTTGTTGTTTACTCAAACACTCCCCAAATAATTACATTTAAACTTTATTTTATTTCTCCGCAAAGTGCGTCGTTGAGTCTCCAAAATAGGCCAATAAAGTTTAGGTATATTTAAGTTATAAAAATACTCATTTCGATTTTATTTCAAATTAGTCAAGAAAACTTAAGAGTTACTTGAAATTTATGATTATAATATTATAATTATATTATATATTTAAAATATTTATGGAAACAATAATATGTTGTAGTTCTTAATAGTAGATAAAAATATTTCACTTATTGGTATGCATAATGACATTTTTAAGGAAATAGTCAGCTACCTAATTTAATAAGACTATAAATTGGCCTAACAAAATTTTCCTCACCTTTCTTCCACACCTCTCAACGCAGGATGTCAGGGCTAATGATGCGATGATCATCACAAGCGGGAAGCTGAGCGACTGGACCGCGGGACTGATGTCAAACGGAATACCAGTAGACGTGAGCATTTTAGACGCAAAAGTTACAATCACGAAGGATCCATTTAATTCAAAGAATGTAAAAGCGAACATTATGATGATGAAACCGCGACGCCAGCAATTGTTCTTCACTGAAAATAAAATAATTGTTTAAAATTTTGCATTGTTTTATTTTGATACATAGCGTATAAAACATAAAACCGTGTTCGTTCCCATGAGAATTTCTATATGGAATTCTTTTATAGGGAAATCTTCTCTCTCTCACATCTATATCAATAAGCCTACTGCTAACTATATAATACATATATGACGAAAACTATTTTTGTGGGAATTTTACTCACATATATTTATAAAAGTAATATTTGGTAGTGATTTAAAACGTATTTCTTCGTTAATCATTTTATCAACAATTTTCTGCACTACCACGTCATCTTTGTCAAGGCCTCGCAAAAACGCCACTGTTTCTAAAGCTTTCTGTAAAGTAATAATACATTAATTTAAGATTATTTATTATTTTCATGTGTGTAAATTAAATTACACTAAATAATAACCTATATTACTAAAACCACTAAAATATTATTATTAAAGCCACTTCGAAATAAAGTCAATCGGGGGCAGTTGCGTGTAGGCGACGGCCCTTATCGGAAGGAAGCTCATATGAAGTATTGTAATCCATACCTATGTTATAAATTCGAAAGTAACTCTGTCTGTCTGTCTTTTACGCAAACAGGGCCAAACTGCTAATTTAATTTTGTTAATACTCATATAGAGATACTTGAGGGTCTCGGGATGAACATAGGATACTTTTTTTTCTCATATTTGTAATATTTTCGATATATACCAATATATTAAAATACTTATTAATTTGACATGCAATTTATTCGGCCATGTTAATAACAACCGTCGCTAAGCGACCGTTGCTAAGAAACGATTTGCAAAGTTTGTTGTTAGAAAACGTCACCCAAAGTGAGCTTGCGCAACGTATCTCTCTATTGAAAACTGAAAATAATTTTTTCGTGTAGTTCAAGCGGGCGTAGCCGCGTTCGGGTCCACTAGTTAGGTAATATATATATCACTTATTACAATTACATAGAACCTCTCTCCAAATAAGTTAGAAATATAGACGATATGTCTGTTTATCTTGTTTTGTTTAAAACGTTAACCGATTATGATTTCTAAAAATATTTTAAATTGTTAATTTTTACTAACGTATAGCGGTTGACATCTACTGTGCTGTCCTGTATATGGTTCGATATCTGATTTTACTAGTGAACGTGATCAATGTAAAATAAAGCCATGTGGGACGGAATCTAAGCCTTTTTCTATCAAAATAATTTTCTAATTACATAAAACTTACATCAATTTTATCTTCTTTCACTAAGAAAGCAGGAGATTCAGGAGCTTTGATCATCGCGAGAATAGTGATTATTGGTAATATCGTGACTATAATGATAACAGTTTTATAGTACAAATACGCCCCAATTACATACATTAAAAATATTCCTGCAGTGTGCATGATAAATGGAATGGTTCCCAGAATTCCAGTTAAATCTTCTTGGCTTATTTCTTTTACGTACATGGGAATAATATTAAAACATCCCCCAGCTGCTAAGCCAGCAAGGACTCTTGCTACAATGAGAAGAGATGCTGAAGAATTAAAGAGGCGTATTATCCATGAAATCTGTAGAACATGAATGAATAAAACTACAAAATTAAATCAAACAAAATTAAATAAATAAAAAAATTGATAAATACAAAACTTGATGATCTAATTTTCATGTATAGCTCACCCCTTCCAAAAAGGCAATGATGAGTACACCAATCTTTCTTCCGTATCGATCAGCGATATATGAGTAAGTTATGACACCAAAAGTAGCTGTCATGCTCAAAACACTTGCTATCCAAGAAAGTTCACCATCAGTCATTGCGGATCCCACTGGGGACGCTTCTGATTGAAGCAATGCACTCATAGGAGATATCCACCCACTCTCCATGCCGTAAACCAGCAGCGTACAATTGGCTTTAAATAAAAATACTATAACTCAGATATTGCTTTTTATGAAAATATATTTATCAGATGTGTTACAATTTTTGTAAGCTTTGATTTTATTTTGATATTTCAAAATATGGTTCCTTGAAGCGATACAAGCGATATTTTTTCTTTGCCCTTTCTACCTATGGGCATCTCTAGCAAAATAATTAGAAAATGGTTATTTTAAACCTTATTCGTTTGGCCGTATTTTTTTTTCGTCTCCGCATTTGTTACATTGTAATTTTGCTATACGTAGTATAATATAATAGAAATATACTGTATAATTATGACATTTAGCTTATTCTAACTAGGTAATTTTCCAACTTACTACGACAAAGATAATAAAAAACAATGGATTATATGTTAAACTACAGGAAAAAGGCGGTGTCAGTTAGTCCCGAAGACCGAAGAAAACAATCAAGCGTGGGCTAAATGTAAAAAAAGGACATGAGGGCTATTGAACTGACCCGAAGGATAAAGGAAATCATTTTATTTGTCAGAATTCTGGTAGTGATAAATGATGTTAAAAATCAATTAACTTTAGTAGGAAATATAAAACTTAGGTAATGAGTTAATTGTATGTACGAAATGGAATTATTTTGTCATAGACGAACAAGTTTAATTATCGTTAAAACTTTCAACTAACTATTAAGTGTTATATATCGTATTAGAGTTAATTTATTTTTCACTTTTCAGTTTATTTTATTAACAAATAATAAAAGCTTGTTTTTAAAAAGGGTTTTTTCTTCTTTAATTGTAACTAGCACCAGTAGTTCTTTATATTAGCACGTTCGACCAAACAAAGTCTTCAGCATTATAATATTAGTATATGCGTATACGTACCGACCAATGCGAAAATCCATTGTATATAAGTGTGCCCACTTTTCATAGCGGAATCGCTTTGAGACATTTTTATAAAAGAATAATTTCCAACGCGTCTACCAACTTGTAATTTTACATATCCTACTGATATATTATCATAATATGTGCCATAATATAAGTAATCATTCAAAATCGCAGTTAAACACCGTTTAAGCTTGTTTAATAAATCACAAAAACTGTTTATTTGTTCACAAGTAATTAAAATGCTATAGTTTTTTATATTTGTATTATTTGTACAATCCTTATTGTATATTTGTTTTATATTTTTAGCATACTATATTATATTAGTAGTCAGAATGCACCAGTTCTGGCTCACCGTCTCCATGTATCCCTACTTTTTCTCTTCGCCCTCGTGGTCTCAGGATTTAATAACATAGCAGGTAACTCAGATTAATAAAAAATTGGGGGTTTTTAGGTATACCCGATCCATGGCCATCCACCCTGTAATCGATTTCTTTTTTCGATGAGGATGAGACTCTATAAACTCTATATTCGTTAACTTCTTTGCTTGACCGATTTCAAAAAATATTTTTTATTAACTTGGGCGTACTTTTCCATTGATCTCAGATAGAAACTTAAAGTAATTCAGTTGTATACTAGTCACTACATATTTGGAAGGCCGGGTAAGACTGTAGGTATAATTCTTTAGCTTTTAGAGGTTTAGTTGTACTTACGCATATTAACTTATATATTATGTAAAGATAATTTATATTATCCATTATCCATAGATTTAATTCTTAACCTGCTTCAAGAAGCTTAATAAAAAAAGCCAAATTAATAAGAACCAAAAATACAATGATGATATTTTAGTTTATTTAAGTTATATTAAGATTATTTTCTTTTAAATTTTAATCAGTTGCCTATATATTAAAAATTTGATCTATTTGAGTATATTGAGGATCCAGCAATTGACAAGAACAAGGTGATTTATTTGACAGGCTATGTTTATTTGGATGATAAATTGTTGTTTGCTTAACACATTAGGATTCTGCCTTGAAGAGCATTCAACATTTTAGGCTTAGGTATATCCACAAACATAAAGAAAAAGTAAATTGTAGTAAATAATATTTTTATTTAAATAAGAAATTATTGATACTTACTCATACCTATTTAAAATCCCGCGAAAAAGATTTCTTTCGGCCAATAAAGTTAGAAGTCCCCAATAGCAGATTGTATTCCAGAAGGAAAATATCGAATTTAGCTTCTGTAGCAGAGAGGAAACATCAGCTGCATTAAATATTAGTCTGTCCCGTCTTTCAAGATAAAAATTCTTTAAGTTCACTATATTCAAAGCCTTATAAAATAATGATGTTGAGTTCTGCCACTCAACAACAATGCCTCCAGAATTCAGCAGAAAGTGAGGAACGGAGTATCTTAACACTAGGTTCCCTCTGCCTACCCTGCACAGAGCGGGATACAGTGTGAAGCTGATGATTTTTATAAGATAATGGAAATATTTCAAACTATTCAAGGAGACGAAAGGAAAATAATAATAATAATAATAATAATAAATGCTTTATTCAGTAATTAAATGTTACATATACACTCTAATTTCGTTGGAATATGGAAAAAACAAGACAACAATTTAGTAGAGGTGAGCGATGGCAGCCGTACTAGTGTACGCTATGTCACACACTGTGTCTGCCAGCATCTTTGCCCCTTAAGACACTATTTCGATGACAAAAGTGAGAATACTCATCAATTACATATTATTATGTCGACATAAGCAAAAATAAAGTGATATAACAAAAGGTTTAAATTAATTATTAAAAAAGAAGAAAAGAAAAACAATTCGATTCTATATTATTACCACGTGTTAAATGTGTGTGTGTTTGTGTGTGTATGTGTGTGTGTGTGCGTGTGCGTGTGCGTGTTTATGCGCGTGTATGTCATGAATGTAAGTTAGGTACGAAGAAGATTCTCCGTATCCAAGTAGGACAGCTTCTGCAGCCAGGTATTCATAACTGCTTTACATTTCGTAGAAGGCGAAGGGTAAATGTTGATAATTTTATTAACATCATTGTATAAGCGACTGCTTGGGACGTAGAAGTGAGAACGGGCTAGCTTGGTTTTGCAACATACCTGGTATATCACAAACCTTTGGCTTATTGCGCTTACAGATGTTCTTGAAAGGAGTGCTCCTATGCTTCCGCAGTACAACTGATTTTATTAAAAGTTGTCTAATTGTTAAGATTGAGCTATCACTGTAAACTAGGTTGGTACTGTAACGTCTGGGCTTTCCAAGCATGACTTTTAGTATGGCTCTTTGGGCACGTTCTAAGGGAAGTAACGAGTTTTTACTTGTACCCCCCCAAAGAAGAGCAGTTCCGATCGTCACGACAATAATTGGGGAAGATCTATGTCCAACAATAGGCATCAAAAGGGTCATGATGATTATTCAACACGCATTTGAAGGGTTCTGTATCCCGAAAGGAAGAAACAGAACTTTTATAGGATCAAATTTTCATTTTTTCACTAACATTGCAAACTCAGCCTGAACTCTACGAGATTTAACAAAATAATGTATTGAGTACACCTTTAAAAGGTCTAAAGAAAAATCCGCGATATTATTTTTGTTTATACCTATGTATAAGCCAGAATAGTTTTTTTCTCATTTGTTTTATTACGAGAAATAATGGCTAATTTTCGATGCGATTTTAAGCAATACAAGTATTAATCTTATCCAATTACCTTAAGTATCAGTGTTCAGTATTGGCTTAATATAAATAAATATGGCCCTTTACTGTAAATTAAATTAAAATTTTCGACGATATTACAGGTTTAAAATGCAAAGACATAGCGGTTGCGGCGTAAATAAGTGTATTAAGTAACTAATTCAACAATTTTAGCGGGCGAAGCCGCTAGCAGGGCGCCAGTTTATAAAATATATAAAAGGTGTGTAAAAGGTTATAAAATATATTTTATCCTTAAGTGAGAGAAAGGGAAAGACAGATAGTCTGACGCCGCGTTACGTAACGAAACAGTTTCTCCTTCCATAAGAAAATATCATTTCAACAACCGTTACCCCTATAAAATATGTAATCAAGAACTTTAAACGTTGAATTATTGACCCCTTCCTTTTGTATCGTTCTGTCCGACATCAATATAATGAATTTCAATATGTAAACTATTCAGAAATTATATCTACTACGAAATTATCTCAGTCTAGAGCTAAAATAAAATAACATTATATTTAATTTAAAATTTTTATTTAACATTTTATTTCAAAACTCTATTTACATAATTACAATATTTTGTAAATTGCATATATAAAATTCACATAGTGGGTTATTCACAGCTTAAAAATATTTATTTACATTAATTCAAAAACAATTAAAAAGATACGGAGATCTTTACGTAACAACAAAGATTATCAGTTTGTATTGTGTGTATGTAATATTGTTGGAATTGGATAATATTTGAATATGATGATCTATTTAGATTTTCAAGCACTTTCATTTTTTTTTTCGAACATGAACGGCTTTTACAGCGACACAGGTTGGGTAGGGAAGAGGGTACTCTGTCCCTGAAGAAATGCAAGCACTAAGTGGCTGCCTGTGAGGAAGTCGTCGACTGTAAGGGCGCCCCCTGCGGGGCTCGAACCTCGGCTTGCGGCCGTCGAGCGGACTGGCGCACTATCATAATATACGTACTGTTAAATCAATTTTCGATATAGATTCTTACTTTTCTCTTTTCTCATTTATAAAATTAAGGAAAACGAATAATTCGCTTAAAACACGCAAAAATACACCATCATATCATCATGTTTTTTTATATTCTGTCTCCACTCTCCGTCAAACTAAACAAACAAAATATTTTAGAAAATCTCTCATTCAGCGAATTCACAACCACGAAGTAACGCTACCCCTCGCATCGAAGCATATACTGTATTTATACAAAATAATCACCAAAAAGCTTTGCATGAGTATATAAATAATAAAAAAATCTATTTATTACATTTTTAATATAGAAAATAAATCTATTTTTTTCTCCTCAAAAAAGTTTCTTGAATTTGTTCGTTCGTTAATCCTTTTGTTTCGGGAACAATGAAAATTCCGACGATAGTGTCGATGAGGCCGAATACGGCGAAGCAGTAGAACGAGCCATGGGCGCCGAAGAACTTCACTAAGAAAGGAAAAACGCCGATGATGAAGAAATTGAGGAACCATACCCACTCCATGAGAAGCATTGACGCTAAGCTTTGGACCTGGTGGAGAAAAAGTCTTAGAATTAGAACTAGTACGTCAGACACAACATGTGACTGTAAACAGGAACAGTTGTAGGAATTATTTAATATTTTTTATTTGCTCGCTCGTGTAACAAGACGAGTCGTGGTGTTGGGTTCCGCCAATCAACACGCAATATCTCTAACCTGGACAGAAACTGTCAAGCAATCAGAACTTGTACATCTACCCTGCAAACGTAAAAGTGAAAAAAATGGTGCATGATTTTAACCAGCATCAGCACCTTTCAACATTTAAATATCAAAAATAATTTAATGAAGTAAAATGAACTTCTAAGCACTTTTGTTTATAAAGCTACTTTATAATAGTCATAACAATTACATACCAATTCTCACTTTTATAAGAGAAGACCTTAAAAATGATAGAAAATAGATCATAGATTAAACAATATTAAATTCAAAATATATTTCTTGATTCCATATCAAATAGGTACAGTATTTAGTTATGTTAGCTAAAATTATCTAAAACAGGCGGTTTTTAAAAAAAAAGATACTGATAAGAATGAGATATTGTTCATATCACACGCTCTACGTATGTATATCATTATCAACGTTAGGAATAATATTAGCAAAATTATCTAGTAACTTTGTATAATTTATTATACGAGTAGATCTAAATTCCAATATTTCCTATATTAAAAAAAATATATAAAAATAAAGTTCCAAACTAAATGAACTTCGTACATGTAGTACGAAAGAAATGTGAATTGTTTAATGAAAAAATATTTTTATGAAACCAGACCTAGGATACACTCACATATTTAAAATTTCGAAACCGGATTCGAAAATGGATATTTCATAATAAGAAACCAAGGCCAAGTATTTATTATTTACTATGTTAACAGACAGACTGTCAGCTCAGCCAGTTATCATCAAGAATTCTAGACTAGATACGGAATTCCGATTACGGAAAGTTTTTTATTTCGGATATAGTAAGGGACGGAGTGTCACAAGAGTGTCTCTCGGAGTTTCTATAAAAAATGGTCTTACCTCAGACACAAAGGCCTCAGCAATCAAAACGTATGGAACACTCCCTGCGCCGAACATAAATGCGAAACAGTATAACAATATGAGCGCAGCGGTCACCCACGGTGGCAGCAAGTTCGTTTGCATTAGAAATCCCATGCCTAGTAGACATAAGCTTACTGCTATTGATGATGATATTAGAAGAATCTGAAAAAATGATGAATAATTTATGTCTTGATATTATAAAGCTGAAGAGACTGTTCGGTTAAACGTGTTAATCTCAAGAATATATATTTTTTACTAGTTTCAGCTAGGTTCAAAGTACCTCGGAACTTGGTGTTAAGATTCTTCCGTTCTCCACTTTCTGCCATGACACTTCGACGCGTAGTGGGGGTGATTTTTAAACTTATAAATCGTCAAGTTTATTACTTAATTTTTATTCTCTACTGAATTATGATATACTTTGTATAAAGTACGTAAAATTAAAAAATAATAAGATAAAACTTACCTTTCTACCAAATCTATCAGTAAATACAGCGCTTAGAAGGCAGCCAAACAGAAGAACAAGAGCAAACATTACTGAACAAAAATGTGAAGAAAGGCTCGGAGCTGCCTTTGCAAAGATATCTTTAGCATACACTTGTACTGCCACCATTCCCATCATGACCTGTTGATAGTTGAATATATTCTTAATATTTTGTTTAGCTTCACGCTGTATCCCGCATTTAGCAGGATAGGCAAAGGGAATGTGGTGGTGAGACACATCGTTCCACACGCACCGCTAAATTTTCGGAACATTGCTTGTTGAGTGGCACAACTCAACGCCGAGCTTTATTTTATTACCAGAGGAGGATGTGAAAATGATTCATTATCCCTAGCGGAAATTGAACCCATAACCGTCGCGTTTTCAAACGTTGTGGCATTATATGTAAGTATTTAGTAATTTCAAACTAATAGTATAGAGCAGAGTGGCGCAGTGGAAGCGTGCTGGGCCCATAACCCAGAGGTCCGTAGATCGAAACTACGCTCTGCTAGTAATTTTTTTATTTTTATTTTGATCCAAAACCCGTATTTTTTTTTTAAAATGCTTATTTGTTTTTATTTATTGTAACTGTAATATTAACTATTCGTCGTCGTCAAATTAATCGTTGAATTTAATTATATAAAGTTAGTCAGGTATTCATTAATTTTCAGTAAATGGATTATGAGTATAAATAAATGAATAATATTTTAAGATATTGCTATTTATACTTACTTGTAAACTTAATGTTGTTCCAACCACAATAAAGGCACGTCGTGATGATGTAGAAAGGACTAAGGAACATAAGATATAAGTTAAAAATAGATATATAATAATGAATTTAATTTTGAAAAGAGCGCCATCTATTGACAGATTTTAATAACTTTTAAATATAGTGTGACCAACTCTTTTAATGATGCAAACTATAAAATGCGTGTAGTGGTTTTGCAGAAATCGATTGAATGTAAGAAAATATTTTTATTTATTTATTGTATTAAGTTTACCAACGGCTTATATATTCTTACATTTCTAGTTAATCTAAATTTAAAATTAAAAACAATTAACATAAAGATGAACACTGCATGTAATATAAAGTGGCTGTGAACAATTGTGAAATGGTAGTTTAATTTTATTATGTATAATAATAAATAAATTTATTTACTTAACTTCACGCTGTAACCCTACAGTCTCTACATACCTCTTTTGTATCAAAAAATATATAAATGTATTTATTGAATAATATTAATTTGCTTTAGGTATGTGATTAATAACAAGCATAAAGTTAAATTTGATTAGAGTATAGCGCCATCTATCGTTACATAGGGAAAACTATTGTCAATTTAATGAAACGATAAAATGCTGTTGTTACATTGGCGTAAACACATTAAATCATACTTAATTTATCTTCGTCTGGTATTAATTAGACCTAATATTTATAAAATTTCCGAGTAGTTTTTGATCCAATGTATGACTTACATAGCATTTTAAAGGATGACATTCTCTTCGGTGGCTCCACTTCCGCGTTGTCGGATTGTAATTTTTGTTTTTCAGCTTCTTCTTCCTTGTCATATTTCCCGTCTAAAAAAGGACAAAATATAATTATAATAATAATTAAACGATTATTTTTGGACTATTGCTTTCAAGCAATATGACGATAAATATTAATAAAATGAATAATCAACTATATAATATTAAAATACCTGTATCTACAGATAGAAGTTCTACAACAGGAGTAATCTGTTGTTTCAGTCTTGAGAATTCTTCTAAAACAATTTTTGATGTGACCGACGCTCCTCTATAGTGGGCAATGGCTTGACGCGCTTCCTGTAAAATGTTCAGAAAAAAAATATTTTAACCCTCGGCGAAGAGAGAAGAGTGTTAAAATTTGCCTGTATATCTATCTGTGGCATCGTAGCTCCCAAACGGGTGAAGTCATTTTGCTAGAAAGGTGATTTAATCGAAAAGGTATTTAGTCGTGATTCGAGAAAATATGTTCAGCTATTTGAATGTTATCAACTTTTTCTCTTTTGTAGTTGTTTGTTTACTTTTAGAGCTTTTCGTGTAGGGCTTTTAAATAACAATTATTTCCAACAAAAGTTATTAACCTACCTATCATGACGAAAAAACATAAAAGAAAAAATATATTGTTAGGACAAACAAAACTTTACAAGTTACATATAACTATTAAATACAGCCAACTATTCTTTGAAAAAATCTCACCTCTTCTCTTTTCTGCCTCATCAGAAACACGGGACTCTCTCTAACCGTCAACATGAGGGCCATGAAGCCGATACAGCAGACCAGGTTGATCCAAATCACGTAACGGTAGGATAAGAACCAGCCTAGGATATAGGACAGTAAGACACCTATGCAGTAGCATGAGAGTGGTGCTAGATGAAAGAGAAAATAAATTAAATTAATAATAGATAAAATATAATTTAAAATATTTGGGACTGTTGTGGCAATGCCACGAGAGCGTAACTGTAAACACAATGGATGTGGGCCCGATTGCCACTCGGCGAAATGAGTTATTATATTTTATAAGATCTTTACCTTAACCGGTGAACTGAGTTCTGCTACTCAACACGCAATGAACGATAATGAGGCGAAAAGTGGGTGTAGCGAGTTGAGTACAAAGTTTCATTCCCCTGAGTAGGAATCGAATCCACTGCGGTCCCGTGAGAATTTGAACAAAAACCCTTACCTGAAGCTAAAGCACCTCTAATAGATTCCTCAGCTACTTCCGATACAAATATAGGAGAGTGTACCATAAAAGCGCCTCCCGATACCCCACCAAGGAACCTTGCTATTAGTATCACTATGGACGAGGTAGTCAAATCTATCATTAACCACGATATCTGTAATGAATCAATTAACTTAACGTTAGTAATGGGTACATTTCTTTTTTAGTTTTACTCTGTATCCCACCTATCGCAGGGCAGGCAGAGGACAGGCATAATGTGCGACTGTTAAATCTACGGGTAATGGGTTTTATTCCTATTCGAATAAAATATTTAATATTTTCATTCCTTCGCTCAGTGGTTGCGGGCAAAGGTGCAAAAGGCAAAGTGTACCTTTAAAATACGGCGAAATAGTACTAGGTTCCTTCTGCCTACACTGGAGAATGAAAGAATCATGACGCAAAAAAAATAAAAATAGTATTTTCAATTCTTTGCTCTACTAATAAAGATAAAATGCTGCGTTGAATTACGCCACGCAACACGCAATATTTCAAAATTACGCTATTATGCTCTTCGCTTGACCCTCTTTGTACTGAGCTAAATGCAGATAGCTGTAAAGATCGTGAAAAATAAATTAAACTTACCACCATAGGAATTGCTAGGATAAGAGCGCCTTTCTGTCTGCCATAAACACTGAGTATCCATCCCACTATCGCACTTCCCAACATTGCTCCCAGCGGCGGTAAGCTACCCACTAAGGAACTTTCCATATCGTTCATGGGAGACGATATTAGCGTTGTGTTCCTGTCAGTGTACAGCTGGAGCGTGTATGATGGCCACACATAAAGGGAACCCATTAGAAAGTTCCCTAGGGAACCTGTAATGAAAGATGCTTTGTTGGCTATCGCAATTTTTAAGATAAGCAGATAAAGTGATTGGTGTCTAGCTGGTGACTTATTCATGATTTAATTCAATAAATTTGTTTTTCTTCTTCAACCTGTATGCCTAGGGTCCATATCCTACTTTCCACACAATTTTTCGAGAGCGGCAGAATCCAACGCCGCTCTTTGTCTTGTTACCAAAGTTAGGAAATGAAAATAATTTATTTTCCTGACTTAAAATCGAATCCACCGTGTCTGAATTATAAAAAATATTTTTAGCCACATAGGTATAAGTAGTCCAAAATATAAAAAAAAATATTCACGCTTATGTCACATGTCATGTTCCAACACGAACAGAAACTACATTGCAAATACATTATATACAAATCATTAATATCAAAATTTGTTTACTTATTTATATTAAGTCATTGGATGTAATTTATTTAATTATAATAGTTTATGTATAAAATTATTAAATACATGCATATCTAAATGTTAGCCTTGTCCTATTTCTTCGTAATTGATGGTGTTATTATTACTATAGTCAAAATATTTTTTTTGGATTTACGCTGTATCCCGCACATAGCTGGGTGGCACACAGAGAAAGCCTGGAAACCTAATATTAAGATATTGAGGCTAAGTGGAACTCAACGCCGTGATTTGCGACGTTACCAGAGCGAGGTAATATTTAATTTCCTCGAGTGGGATTCGAACCCACTACCTGTCGCGTATAGAGCGGCCTCAACACCAAATTAATAAATAAAAAAAATATTTGATGTCGATATCTATTATCTATTTACATAATAAATATCGACATTACATTAAGCCAAACCAAGGTGTACCTGTTCCAGCACTTGGAACATAGGTACCCGTACTGATTCATACTACCAGGTTACACTTGAGATTTTTAACCGTAAAATCAAAATAAATGGAGGATTTAACATTAGGTTTCCTAGTTACATCTGCCTACCAGCCTACCAACTATGTGCGAGGAATACTATGAAGTTGAAACATTCAGATCAATGTCCTTCAATTTCTCGAAGTTGAGGAACGGAGTAATTTAAGTACTAAATTTTACTCTAATTCTTCTATTAAATACGAAGAAGCGACGTCGTCTGCATATGAGATAAGAATTTCCAACTAGAATACTCTAGATTAGAATTGAATTGTAATATATTGACCTCTGCAAACAATCATACGTACAATATCAAGAAAAGGAATGATATTGATAACACACAAGGGGACACTAAAACAAAGGGTCTCTTACTCATTTTATGTCATTGATAAAGCTATTTAATGAACTCCTTTAGTTATTTTTAATTGTATATAATAATAATCAATTGTGTTCATAGCAAACGGGGTTTTTCCTTTGAATTTTGTACTCAAGGTGAAAGAAAGTTATTAGTTTATTCCCGTAAGTAGTTGACAGAGGGAACCTGGGACACTAGTTTTAAGACACTCCGTTGCATGTTTTTCTTCGAATTCTAGAGGCACTGCTGCCTTGTTACCAGAGGGAAGAGATGAAAACATTAAATATTTTATTTCCTCGACTAGGAATCAAGCCCACAACCGGCAGTTACACGTTTGTGACCCTGCACCTGGCCTGGCCTCTATGTTCTAAATTTATTTATTTGTGTATAATTATAAATATATTAATATTTATTCATCACGTGTCGTCTGGCTATCATAGAACAGGGTCTGCCTTGTATCATATCGAATAACCAAGCATTATTGTTGTTTAATTGTTAAAAAAATATCTATACACATATTTACGCTTCACTCTTAAAAATTTCAGCGTTCAGCTTTTTATTATACGTGTGTTCTCCATACAACGTGACATTGGCGAAGCGATTAGTGCTGAACTGGCACGCTCGAAACGCCATAAATTAAAAACTGAACTGCATGTATTATATTATAATTAATTATTTTTTAAAATAAAGATACATAAATCTTAACACTAGGTACCGTCTGCCTACTCTCAGCTGTTCCTACTCTCTGCTCGTCTGCTGTGTGCGCGACACTGCGTGAAACTGATATAATTTATTATTTTTTTTAAATATTAAACAATAATTACCATGTTATGTCATGTCAATAAAAAATATATTTTTTGCAATTTTTAAATCATTTTATTTTGCACGTTTAAATAACTATAAAAAAACGTAACAAAAATCAATACAATATTTTAAAAACTTTTAAATATTTTACAAATTTTAACAACTGATTAAAAATTACATAATTCCTGTGAATTTTAAATTAAAACAAAAATATATTTATGAAAATTCAATACTAAAATTTTAATATATTAGTCGCATATCGTCTGTATATTTATCTAAACATTTATTTATATAATTTCCTACTAAGATTAGATTGTTACTTTACTTCAAGACTATTAAAAGACTACACACACCTGTCCTTATAACTTCTATATTACAAAAAACTTTAAAATTTTAAATTAACTCTTAAAGTTTTAAATTTAAACATTTTAAAAATAAATACATACAAACTATACTAGTATGTGCCTGATGCAGCTTCCCCATCTTAGTTGTTCTCAATCCACTAGTGTACTCCACTCTAACACTGATATCACTACTAAAACATTTCGTGAACGTTTAATTACATAGGCATTAATAAATATTTAAATGTATATATATCATGTAAATATGATAGCAAATCTTTGATGAAAATATATTTTATATATATATATATATATATATTTATTTATTTTACTATCGCAACTACAATGTTTGAAGAATCACGAGATATTAATAAGATAAGTATACAGAAACAAGGAAATGTCTGAAATGATGAAATTTGTGAAAATATTTTTTTTCTATGTATTATATTTTATCTATTATTCGATTTAGAATATGTTTTGAAATGTTAAATTCGAAGTCACTTATTTTAAACATTTTTTAGAAAATGTAATGAATTAGTGATATTTTTTGACTTTTTCTTTCTAGGTATCACACTGTATCTCGTAGAGGGAACTCAAAAGACACTCCGTTCGCCTCTTTCCGCCAATTTCTTGAGGAAATGAGTGGCGAAACAAAACAACGCTGCGCTTTGCTTTGGTACCAGAAATATAAATGCAAGCGAGGAAATGAAAGTATTCATAAATAACAATTCACATAATAATCATTTAGATGATAATAAATGATTTTTATTTAACTACTCCGGTTAAACGTTAAACCCTTTTCCCTGATGAAGAGGCGCAAAGAGCGGCGTCGGGTTCCGCCACTTCACTCAAAATAAGCTGCTGCGTAAAGCTAAAGAAAAATTACTCATCTCTTAAATATCAACAATTTATGTGCGTAAAAACTATAGTTATTTGGGTCAAAGCTGTCATTTATATGCTTATATACATGGATTCAATCCTATAAATTTTATATGCTAATCGTATTTGTTTACAAATTAGTTATTTTCATATTAGTTAGAAGATTAGATGTATTTAATTTAAATTTTGATAATAATTTAAATGTTATATAGAATTATTTTGTTGATCACAGGTAGATTGATGACGGCTACAGTGAAGCGGTAAAAGCATCAAAAGTTATAGATACATCAGTAACTTATATAACAAAAACCTCTTAGACTCTTCTTCATACTGTAGACTTTCTTACTTGGACTAACGTTATTTTATAGTTATTTTTAATTTCTACAGTCGCAAATCTAACATACATTGCGGTATTCTATTATAGAGACGTATATTTAGACCCATAAATCATTTATTTTTATTTACTTTTTGGAGGCGATAACTGAGCGTTACAAGTTTAACTTTGTTTCTCGTACCTTACCTATTGTACATCTGTCACTAGTATAGCATTTAATATAAACCAAGTATTTTAATATATTATACATAACATATGCGAGGCAAATCAACAGTTGTAAAAATATCTATAAATTTTAAAAACCTCTCAAAGGTAATCTCGAGGTTTAAAATTATAAATAGAAATCGAGGCCCTTTTTGAAGGATTCATATTGAACTGAGGCCAGACATGCTGTAAGGACCCAACCTTGTGACTGTAACCGTCGCAAGTAGTGGGTTCTATCCTCACTTTAGGAAATAATATATTTAATATTTTCATTTGTCTGGTATTGTGCCACCATAATTCGGAAAAATATATATCTGCGGTACTGCCTCATCGTAGCTGCTTTGCTGTCTAAATAGATCACACTCTTACTCAAATACTAACCAAAATGTTAACCTTCTTTTTATTCAAAGTCGGTTAAAAAGCATGCCACATGACCGACACCTTGACAGCTTATCTGTTTTAGTTTATGATTGATCTGTGCACGTGAGATACGATTAATAAATAACTGTTATAAATTGCAAATTTGGAGGTAACCTTTTTCTTTCTCCTTTAGTTTTTATTTCCTCTAGGATCCCAGGTTCTCTCTGCATACACTAATGTGTGTGGGATATAGCGTGAAGCTATAAACAGACGTCAGTGTTGAATCACTCAGTATTTCATTATAAATGTGTAAATCAATAAACGTTGCATAGATATAATTATGTATACTCCCAAAGGTGTTTCAAATATACAGAAAAATTACCGTTATACTCCATCCAGTTCGAGATAAAAGATAAAAAAGGAAGATAAGAAAAAAAATAGAAAATTTATGTCGAGAGCTAGTTGTAATAAAATCTTTAATCTAAAATAATCTAACAATATCAATGTTAGGTTTTCTATTTTTTAGCTTCCGTTCAGACTTCTATATTGCACACACAACAGGGTAGACAGAGGGAACCTTTTTTTTTTTTTGGACACTGGTAAATGCTTTCACGCAGACCATCCGTCCGGAGTCCATTCTGCGTGCGGATGGTACTGTGGGACTCATCGTGAGCAATGCGATACTACCCACTAAAACCCAGCGGAAACCTCACCACATAAATAGAGACGCCGCAGGATCACTCGCGTATGCTACTACGACGCCTCGGCGGTAGGCCCGCCTATTGCGCGCCACCATCGCCTTTGAGTTCCTTCTAAAGCACCCGCAACCTCGAGGACTGAGTATACAAAGTCTAGGGTAGTTGGAGATGCAGATACTGCCTCCTCCTGCCACCTGTCCTTCGACGTTGGAGCGAGTCTGCGTTCACTCTTGACTCTCGAAGCCGCTCCGCGGCCTCCTTCAATGCCATGACAGATTCACAGAAGGAGACCATGGCAGACCAGTTCCTCTCACTTTCCAGCATGCCCCCCATCACACTGGGTAGTGAGAGGTCCCCACCTATTATAGCCACCAAAGCGTGGCGTTGTGGATGCCATGCGGGACATTCGGCTAAAGTATGGTGGGCTGAGTCCACGGGTGCATTACACTCATGGCACGTCGGCGACCTCTCGCGACGTGCAATCTGGTGCAGGTATTTGCCAAAGCAACCGTGCCCTGTCAGAACCTGCACCAATCTAAATGTAAGGACCCCAAAGTTCCTTGAGAACCAGCGTTCTAGATGTGGGCGAATCGCTTCCACCGTAGGAAGACCTGAAGATTGATGGTCGTTCACCTCGTGACCGCTCACTTGTACAGAAAGCATGAACTTTAGCGAGTACTTCCGCGTGTAACTCCCAAGGCGGATAACTCGCCAAGAGAGTAGCCGCCATCCATGACACTGTACGGTAGCCCCGAATAGCTCTCACCGCTATGACCCGTTGCGCTTTTCGCAGTTGGGTCCTGTTACGAACGGTGAGAGAATCTACCCACACGGGAGCCCCGTACAGCGCCATAGATCTCAACACGCCAACATAAAGCCGTCGACATGTGTAATCCGGACCTCCGATATTCGGTAGTAATCTGCCGAGGGCCCCTGCGGTATTCACAAGCTTTGGTACAAGTTGAGCGAAGTGCGACGAAAATGACCATCGACTGTCCAGGATCAGGCCCAGATATTTCATCTGAGCCCATAATTCTACCTCCTGTCCCTGAATGGAAAGAGTGGCCCCACGGGGTGGTCCCTTGCGTGGACCATGAATCAGTAGGGCCTCCGTTTTTGAACTGGAAACCCTGAGACCCAGCGATTCAATATGGTCAATAACACGAGCGATACCGAATTCAGCCAGACGTGCCGCCTCATTATAATTTACACCTCGGGATATGATAAGAGTGTCATCAGCGTAGCAGATGACGCTCATCCCGTGGGGTAAGTGACAACGTAGGAGCCAATCGTATCCGAGATTCCACAGAACCGGGCTTAAAACCGACCCCTGTGGAACCCCACAAGCGACTCTTCGACGACCGATTTGCCCATCCCCTCCAGTCCATAAAATCACTCTACCCTGAGGATAGTCATTCAATAGCCACCGGAGATAGAGAGGTACACCATGATATCGGAATGCCTCTCGTAACGTCTCAAACGGCAGGCTATTAAAGGCATTCATCACGTCTATTGATACGGCTAGGAGAACCTCTCCTTGTGAAGTCGCGGCCAATGCCCGAGTCTTCAGGGCATTAAGAGCGTCGATGGTGGAACGACCGGCTCTGAACCCGAACTGGGCCTCTGACAGACCCGGGCCTACCTCCTCTAGATGCTGGGTAAGACGAACGGCGATGATCTTCTCCAAGATCTTGCCCGTCTCATTCAGCAGTACTATAGGTCGGTATGCAGAAGGTGAGTCCAGAGGACTCTTTAACTGGTCCTGGAGAGTAGTGTCTAAACCATTTCTCCTCCTGCATCTTCCGTATGCCCGTCTGGCCCGATTACATGACGTCCGCAGGTCCGCAATTTCGGACGTCCACCAGTAAGCCAGAGGGAACCTGAGTGAACAATGTTTTAGACCACCTTTAAGACTCTTCCGGTCCCTACTTTCCAGCGAATTCTGGAGGCATTACAGGTTGAATGATGGTCAAGTAAATATTTTCTTATATGATTATTAACCTTTGCCGCCCAAGCTTCTTTTAAAAAATTGATACTTCGTCACACAAACGAATTTCGGACTCGATACAATCGAATATTATAGCAAATGGAATTATAAATATCATCTAGAAAAAATCGAGAGTACAAACTTAGATTATAAAATACTTCAGTTGTTGTGTTTGTTTTTAAATAATCTTTTTAAAGCCATCATAGTATTGTTTATTCTAGTATTATTTGGGCTTGTTTGCTATAGGAATGATGAAATACTTCTTAATAATGTATATAAATTAAGTAAATTAAGAATTAAGAGTATTAAATACTCTTGGCATGTTTATATTATAAATAGTACATACTGAATGTTTCTAGTTTTATCGAGCATTTTTTGTCAATATCACAGCGTATAGGACAGTAGATAGGGAAAACCCAGTATCGAGATATTTTATTCCACACTTTTCAGTCGGTTTTTAGGGTTCCGTATCTCAAAACAATTAAAATGGAACTTTTGTAGATAGGATTCCTTGTTGTCCGTCTGTCAAAACCAGTTACAGAAAGCACAGAAAAAATGAAATGAGAACCTACTATCCTGAAATTATTACGGAATCCTCAATATGCGAGTCCGCCTCGTACTTAACCGGCTTTTTTTTATATATTGAATAGGCTTGCGTTTGACCGTCTCAAGTCTGGCGGGTTTTTTTTAAATTTTATTTACTTAAGTAAAGGAATCAAAATATGTGTATCCATCTGTGTATTGATAACAGACGCTGTTTATTATGTTCAAAAGATACAAAGACGCGGATTGATATTTAATATTTTTATTTAACAAGGCAAAACGCGGCTTTGATTTTTGCCACTCAACGCGCGCATTGCATGCTCGAATGGTGATAAGTGGGGGGAACTACATTAAAAAACAAAAAGAAAAAAAGAGCAGAAAATGTCCGTGGTGTCTTTTAATTCACAAAAATATTTTGGAGATGGATTGTTTTAAAGATATACTACCTGTGCCTAACCTGCTATATGCGGAATACAATGGAAGCTGGAACTATTTTTAATTAAATAAACATTAAGTGGAAAATGTCATAAGAGATAACTTATCTGTCTTCTTATCATACAAAATTAAATAAGTACATCTGTGAAGATACTGAACTGTGTAAGAACACTGAACGTGCAATGCCTCCAGAATACGGTGGAAAGGGCGGAAGTATGTTAATGGAAAGTGGGTCTTAACACTAGGTTCCCAGTTTCCCTGCTATGTACAGAGTACACCGTGATATTACAACAAGATATTCGTTCGTGCCAAAAACATAGCCCTTCCTTTGCTGTCGGCTAAAATATAGGGGTTATTCAACATCAGTTAAGATGTTCAAATTCTACAATTTAAAATATATGGAATTCTTTTTGACATTTGTATTTTTTATATTAAAAAATAAACATATTGTACTATCATTTTTATATATGATGTAATGCAATAATATGATGACATATATTTGCACGTTTAATGTAAAAGATAAGATTTCTTTTATGGAAAAAATTGTTGCTATATTTATTTAAGCTTTGATAATAATTTAAAAAGGTTGTAACAACTTTTCCCTTTAAACATTTTACGTATGACATTCTAAAAGCAATTTACTTAAATAATTTATTAAAAGAAACAATGGTAAATGGTTTTAATTAAAAAATGCAGTCTCGGGGTAATGAAATATTGAATATTTCATTTTAACAATCTGATACCAAGGCAAAGTCCGAATGTCTTAACTACACTAGATTCCCTCTTTCTACCTGCACTGTTATAAGCGGTATACTGCGTGAAGTACTCAATCTTCTTATTTGTAAATTGTGGAGCATTTAGACACTAAATTGGTAACCGAGTGTCATAAGAAAGAAAAAAACGGACAAGCGCAAGTCGGGCTCGCCCACCGAGGGTTCCGTACGATAACCAAAGGTCTCTAGCTTTTTCTGAAATTGAAACTTAGGTTAGCCAGAGCCCTTTCATCTGAGTTTTTGATTCCCTTTTCTTACTCGAACTAGCGGCTAAATTTTTCTCCCCTTTTTTTCCTAAACTAGTTCTGAACTAAAGTATTAGTTAGGTAGTAACCTATAGGCGTTCTGCATAAGCCAGGCCAAATCTAATAGGCGAAGGTGTTCTATACATGTATAAAGTAATTATATAAAAGATAACTATATGTAATGTACTACTATAATAATATATATTAAATAAGTTATATATGTTAATAACATTAAAAAAAAAAAATGTCGGTAGGGGTCGCATCCAACCCCTCTAGTATAGGCTCTAGATATAAGTACAGTTTAAATTGTCCCAAAATTAAGTACGCCACATTAAAATAACTTTCATTTAATAAAAAAAGGCGCGGGCAACCATGCGCCCGTGGATGTAGCTGTTAAAATAAAAAATTAAAAAAAAAGTAACCTATAGACGCTAGCTGCCAAATTTCAATATTCTACGTTAATCGGAATTACTCAATTAATTTTGATTCTCTTTATAGTATGGACGCATTTATATAAACGACCGTACCTTTTTGTTCAAGTAAATGTAAGAATACGTTTTTTTAGGAAATTATAGGGCCATAGATCTAGGTATATGGTTTGAATTTCAACTCGATATCTCCAAGCGTTCCTAAGATAAAGGCTCTTGTGAAAGATAGACGGACAACAAAGGGATATTATGAGGGTTCCTTTTTCCCTTAAAAGATACGGAACCCTGTGGTAAGACACCTCACATTATCAAGCACTTCGATGAGGACACGGAAGTAGTAGTGACAACCACAGTAGAGGCCGCGAAAGATCTTAGAGAGAAGCTGGCGCACCGCATTGGGACGAAAACAAACAGAGACAAAGAGAGTGCGAACAATGGCCTCGATCTTAGTCAACGGTTTTCATGAGGGAATAGTTATAAACCGGCTAACGGTGGACGAAGCCCTCATGAACCACTTCGGGGCCAATGTTATGGCGGCCAGACTGTCAGGAGCCAACGAGGTCACACTCATCGGAGATATTAATCAGCTGCCTTACATCGACAGACAAAATTTATTCGAATTAAGGTACTGCAGGCCTAGCTTGACAACTAACATCACATGCGAGTTGCCTTGCACACATCGGAGCCCAATGGACGTCGCCTATGCCCTCGCCGGAGTATCAGCATTTACTCCGCAAGCCCCATTGTTCACTCCCTAAAGGTTCTCGGATACACCGACGCGCGAATAAAAAAAAAATAAAATAATAAAAATAAAAAAAAAAAAATAAATAAAAAAAGACTGTCGGTAGGGGTCTCACCCAACCCCTCTAGTATAAGCTCTAGATATAAGTACAATTTAAATTGTCCCAAAATTAAGTACGCCATATTAAAAGAACTTTCTTAAATTAAAAAAAGTATGGATGTAGCTTTGTATTGGATGTAGCGTGGATGTAGCTTTCAAAATTAATAAAAAAAAAAAAAAAAACATACGGAACCCTAAGAATGAAATAAATTAGAAGACTTACAAGATAATAGATAAGTAAATAACTTATTTGGCATATTTAAACTACTCGTTCAAATACAGAAACCAAACTAAAACAAAGCTTAATAAAATATGATAACGATATTATCATTCACATGAATGTGTCTTACACCAAGTGCTTAAACTTAGTCAAATATTAGTATCTTTCCATATCAATATATTTTTTTTGCTTCCTTGAACCTGGAAACCTAGAAAATAACTAGATTCTTAGGTTCTCTCGACTACCCTGCTTTGTGCTGGATACAGCGTGGAATAAAAAATTAAAAGATCTTAAAGAGAAAGTCTTGGAATCCGGATGTCGGGATGACATACATGAGAGCCAATGGTCTAACCACCAAGAACGATAAAGACTGTGCAAAGTGGAGTAGATTGAGCAGGAAGGCAGACCCTGGGAAATGCCGGGATTAATTCCAGAAGGAAGAAGAAGTCCAGTACAAGCTGGAAGAACACTAACTCGCAAATGTAATAAAGCCTGTACAAATTTGCAGCTACGGTCATTTATGGTTTCGTAAGTTGTATATATTATGTAAATATTTAGCGAAAACAGGTAATGAACCTGTAACCTACGTCAATACTAACAAGACTTCCTCTTTATTATCAAAGTCTTTTCCACGAATAAAACAATTAACAATCCTCGGTTTTATCATATTATTATAATCGTTGGTAATAACTAATAAGCCTATGTAATTGAAATATTTGTTTTATACCGACTCCCTTGTGTCTCCATTGAAAAATAGTTTTTCAATGACATTTATAGCCTCATTGAGACTGCAAAGATAAAGAGACGCGATGGCGGGTAATTAAATTCTCACTTTGCCTGTATTATCTTTTCAAAAAAGATAATGACTGGGCGAAAAGTGGAGAACCACAGATTTCCAGATGCACTGTGTGTTGGGTGGCGGAACTCAACGCCGTGATTTGACTTGATACCAGAGCGACGAAATGAAAATGTTAAATATTTCATTTCTCTGAGTGCGAATCAACAAGTCTATAGATTTGCCTCTAAATAGATACGAATCCTATATCATCTGGAACGCATATTTTAAAACTAAAAAAAGCCTTAGTGTATTTCGCATATTCTGGACTGTAGGCATAACCTAGTATCAAAACATTACTTTCCCCACGCACTGCCCAATTTTAGAGACATATCGTATAGAGTGGTGGAATTTCACTCCTCATTTTGTCATTTTATCAGTCCGAGGAAATAAATATAATTAATTCCTTCGCATAGGAATCGAACCCACAGCCGTAGCGTTTACAATTAGATGATTTTTTTGATAATACATATTACATATTACTATATTTAAATAACCTTTACTTATGAGAAGGCTCTAAGACAACCTTTACATAATCATTGTAACAATAGTAAAAACTGTAATCTGTTGATAAGGAAAACTAAAATAAAGTGAGGCTCGTCTGAGCAAATATTATAGTCATATAAATGATATAAATTATTATTTTTAATCTTTTTATATTAAAAATTAAATAATTTATTATAATTTTAAGGCCAGTCGTTGCGCAAGGGTTCACACGTGCGACTGCAAACGCAAGAGGTCGTGGATTCAATTCTTACTCAAGAAACTAAAAGATCCTAGATTTCCTCTACATTGCTATAACAGAGATACAACGCGAAGTTCATAAAAATAATAAACGTATTTTTATAACAAGCAAATTTTCTTATAAATCTATTTTGCTGCTACATTTTTATCAGGGTCTGGCTTTGTGTGAGTGATTTTTATAAAATAGACAGAAATAATAAGTCACTCAACGTTCAAATTAGGTACAAAGTGAGGAATGGTGCTTTTTAACTCTAGTTTGTCTTCTCAACCAGTAGGTTGAGTAGGTAGGTAGGCTCACACGAAACGAACACGCTGAAAAAAAGGAATATCTGATTCTGGTTTAATGATAAATGTGGTTTAATTTAAGAAATTCTGATGATACTTCACTTCTTCCATAAATTTAACAAATATATAGAATACTTATTATCATGACTAAAAGCCATTAAGCCTAGAATTAGGTCTTGCAATTTACTAGGGAAAAGAAAAGACTTCAATGTTTGTTATTTTTTTTTAGTGGCAGTGACGGAAAACCCTTATTATTTATATCTAGCCATCAACTGTAGAACAATATACAAAATTTATATTAAATTAGTTATTACAAAAATATAAATTATGATTATTCCTAAATATAGTAAGATAGTCATATAATATTCATATTAAAAAAGTTAAAGTTCTATTGTCTTAGATACATAATCGTTGTTGACTCTAGAAAATATTTGCCTGTTAAAATGCAGCGTTTAATTTCGCTTCCTAAGGTGCAGTACGTGTAAGAAGAGGTTTCCTACAAGTAGCATACATAGATTAAATTTATAAATACACGACATTTAAAAAAAACACTTCATATCTTAAAACTAATAGATTATTTTATTTCGGTAAACTATTTTTTCTCTTCAAAAACAGTAATTGTATAGCATCAGCGGGCAATCCTTTAGTTTCTGGCAAGTAGAAGTGGCTATACAAGGCTCCTAAGAAGCAAACCACGGAAAATATGTAAAAAGTTGGTCCTAAGCCGCAGGCTTCGACTAGGGGGTTGAATACGATCAGAGTGACGAAGTTCATGATCCACATGCATGCCATGGATAAACTGTTGCATAGACCTCGGACCTGGAAAAGATAGTAAATAAAATTTAGAAACAGATTTTTTTTTCAATTTTATTAGTATTTTATTATTTTTAATTTACTTAGTTATTTTTAATAGTCTACTAAGTGCTCTTAATAAGCAGGCAAAGAAAAAATACAGATAATAATAAAATCATAATAAATATATTGAGTATAAATTATCTGACAAAAAATCCAGAAGACGTTGTGGTACATCGTCTTACAACGAAATAAAAATGTATTCTCTCGAGCGGAAATCAAACCCGCAACCATCGCGAAGATCTCACAGCTTTTATTATCCTTACCTCAGGCAAGAACACCTCAGCAGTCAAAACAAAAGGTACCACAGCGGCACCCAAGTTATAAACGAAGCTATATCCGTATATGATGAAAGCTGTGAACCAGTGCGGCGCCCAGTGCATGTGCAGCTGAGAGCCGAGCAGGATGGTGAAGATGCCTGATGCGATCGACGTGGATGTCATTAAGAACTGCAATTTGAAAATGTTATTTTTATTTTGTATAGAATTATTGTGAAACTAGGATTTGGACATTTTGGAGGATTATCCAGCAGCGATAGTACATATTTGAGTTAATCTATGTAAAGGTATATAAAACTCTTCTTACTGAGTGACAGATAGACAAAGGCGTAAGTGAACCTAATAAATAATAAATAAAAAAATCTTTTTTCAAGCTTCCTAGATTGTTTATAGTATTTTGATTGTTTACAGTTTATTTACAAATCAAGCTCTTTCATTTGATAACCATCTAATAGATGGGCTGTGCAAAGCTATGTATGTACCTACTTAGACTAAAAACATAGCTACAACTAAAATATATAGTCAGAAAAAATCTTCATTCACTATCTCTACCTATTTTCAATATACATGAAATATAGTGTTAAGTCACTCCGTTCTCAATTCTTGAGACATCGAACACACAACCGTCATCATAGACAAAATTAAATGAATTACTTAGATCAAAACACACACTAACCTTTCTTCCAAATTTATCCATCATAAGAGCACTCAGAAGACCAGCGAAGACATAAATCACCGCCAGCAATATTGAGCACGTATTAGGGTTCATTGTAGGCACAGCCTCCTTGAACAATGGTTCCGCATATACTTGCAGTACTATTGATCCCATCAAAATTGTTACAGTCATTACTATAAGGACAGCTAGTAATGCTCGTTTTGATGATTCAGATTTTTCTGTAATATAATGTAAATACTTGTTTACATAAAAGAGTCCACTGTGATGCAGTGGGACAGCGTGGGACAGCTACATTTGGTTCCTTTAAAATATGATTTTAAAGGAACCAAATGTAGTACTCTGTCACAGATACACTTTTTCCACTCAAGTTAAACTTGCATTTCAGAAAAAGCTCGAGACTTCCAATTTTTGTACGGAACCCTTGATGGGCGATGGATCTGCTGGATCGTCGAGGCATCCATGTAGAGTGGTGGAATTCAGCACTGCACCATATGCCTTGTTACCAGAGCGAAGAAAAACCTGAGGGTATAAATTAATAAATAATAATTCATTCCCTCGGATGGAAATCAAACTCACAACCGTCGAGTTCACAGTCACCCCTGCGCCACGACGGCCTCGGATACTTTAAAACAATAAATAATGCTTACTTAAAAATTGCCATGCTGATCCTTTTTTCACCTTTTCCGGTTGAGCAGTGAAACTTAGAGGCTCCTCTAAAAGCTCAGTAGCCTCTTTAAAATCTGAAAGCACGTCAAAATACATTAAAGTTGTTACAATACGGCTTAATTTTTTTCTGTTTTAAAGATATTGCGTATTAGGCGTCAGTGCTTATAGTCTTACTAGACCGAAATAATGGAAATATAATATAAAAAACAATTCATCGATTCTTACAAATGGAAATCGAACGCTCAACCACTGTACAAATGATTATTAAATACACCGTATTCTACATAGAAGAAAGTGTCGTAAGATGGTCGTAAGTACAATTCCCCAAATGGGGAAACGATTGTATTTAAATTATTTCATATCTTGCTTTAGAACACAAGGTATAGTATTGAGTTCCACCAATAAACACGCAATATCATGAAAATTGGGCGAAAAATGAGCAGAGGGTATTTTTACATAAAATTCCCATTGCTGAACCTGCTATATACACGATACAGCTTGAAATACTAAGCAATATTACCATTACTACCATCTTGTAATTTTTGATTTATCCTAGGATCCAACTGTAGTTTAATCTTCTTGATCTCTACCTCAACTTCTTTAGACGTGGCATCTTCACGGAAATAAAAGGCTATAGCTTCTGCTGCTTCCTAAAATTGAATTAGGAACAACTATTAATT
The DNA here is from genome assembly GCA_013403645.1 of Heliconius nattereri. Lineage (NCBI taxonomy): Eukaryota > Metazoa > Arthropoda > Insecta > Lepidoptera > Nymphalidae > Heliconius > Heliconius nattereri. Next base: position 1,144,767 of record JAAIXI010000221.1, read on the forward strand.
GAGTGTGAATGAACTTAGTGTTAAAACACTCCGGTTCTCATTAAAATAGTAAAACATTTTTGTAACGGTATACCTTAGGTATATACCATCAAAAATGTATGTATAACTATATAGAGCATCTAACTATATAAAATAGATTGATTTTAGATATATACAACCAATCCACCACCACCACCACCACCAATAACCATGTAACCACAACTGTTCAAACCGACTCCCAAATAAAAAGTAAAGACTATAAAATAAGTAAAGTAACTCTCAAATTAAGCCTGAAGAGAAAAGAGAGAATTAAAAAAACTAGACAGAGATAATATATCGATCATAATTATAGTATATGATCACATACGAGTACATGAAGTTCTATTCAGTTGCATGTCAATAGCGTCTTCAAAAACAAAACGATATACAGACATCCTCATAATAATAAATGTATTAAGCAATCATATCATGTAAATAACGCGTAAATTGCCTTATATTCTAATCTTTTAAACTACAACGAACATTATTAAAAAAATACTTTAAATAACCCGTCGCCGTCGTGGCCGTTGCGGCGCAGGGGCACAAGGGTGTGAATGTAGCGCGACGGTTGTGCGTTCGAGTCCACTGGAGGGAACGAAATATTTACTTAGATTTATATTTCCGTTTCTTCGCTCTACTTCTCGATAGAGGTAAAAGCGCGACGTCGAATCCAGTTTTCAACAATCAATGCCTCTAGAATTTAGTGGAAAGTGGGGAACGGAGTGATTAGTGATTTTGAATTTATATAAAATTAAATTCGTTCCTTACTCACCTTTACTACATACAATTTCAAATATGAAAACAATAAAAGACTCACCTTTTCCTTTCCATTTTTCAATAGAAACACAGGCGACTCCTTCAACATCATCAAAAGCAGTATATACGCAACAGATAAAACCAAATGTACATAAATAACATTATAGTACGATAAGTAACCTCCTAGGGCATACGAAAATAAGAGTCCTAGAAAGAACCCAAATACTGTGGAAGAAGTGAGACCGCCTCGTATGGAATCGTGGCATATCTCTGATATATATATAGAGGAGACTGTCTGTCCAGCTGCTCCAAACCCTGTTAGACATACGGCGAAAAGTATTAGGTTTATTGATTTTGTTAACGCTATTATTGACCAGGCTATCTGAAAAAGGAATACATCTTTTAGCAATGTTAGGATTTATAAATATGTTGTTTTGTTTTAACTTTACGTATAAACATACCCATATATAGCGGGATATAAAGATGGAACCTAGTGTTAAGTCACTCTGTTCGTGTCACTAAACGCAATGTGTCATAAATTTCGCGTAGCTTGTGTCGCAGAGTGTCTTAAAACTAGGTTAAACCTACCTACTTCGCTATATAAAGGATACACCGAAAATATAATGTTATATACAATATTCGAGAAAATGTAAGGCTTAATATTTTTATTACCTCGCTCTGGGAAGCGCGGCGTTGAATTGGCGCCAATCAGGACGGGATATCTCCAGAAATTGGCGTAAAGTAGGGAATGTGTGTAAATGGGAACAAAATGTGTTTATACGAGGCTTCCAGGTTCTCTTTCCAGAATACAGCATGAAGCTAAGTAATATTTAAGACATAAAATTTAATTCTTTAGCTAATGCTATTGTAAATATTGGAAAGTGAAAGCATTAAATGTTTAATATGTTTTTTCATTGCCTATGAACAAAAAAGAAACGTTCACAGATTTACAGATTTTGCTAATCTACTATAATAAAGTCTAAAATTTCTCTTTTAGACTTCTTTATGATGGAATCTGAAATTTTTTGTTCTAGGTTGATTTTATTCAAAATAATTCAACAAAGAAAAAGATGGAAGGAAATAAAAAGATTTTTAGGATAGTGTCAAGACAGTTTTGTTCCCATTTACTACTTGATTTTTCAGAAAATATGTGTCGAGAGGCGAAACTCAACGCCACGCTGCCTCTTATTACCAGAGCTAGGAAATGACTTATAAGAATTTATTAATAAAACTTACAACATAAGGTACTCCAAACAACATAGCCGAGTATTTTCTTCCAAATTTATCAATAGTATATCCACAAAAAGGGGTCGCCAGCAATCCCCCAACATTCGTCAAACTCCCTATTAGCGACAATTGGGTGGAAGTCATGGGAGCTTCCAGGACCGTTTCATTGGACTTAAATATGGCATAAGTGTATGAAGGCCAAGCATAGATGAATCCGGTTAAGGCGACTAGATTTGCAACTGTAATTGCAAATGTAAAATATTTAGTAAAAGTAGAAAAAATTGAACGCAACGGTATTTGTTGTTAAGGTACCATCTAATAAGTACAGATTCAAATCCCGCTACATAAAAATTTCATACGTTTTGGAAAAAATATTTTTTAATTTATCCTCAACAATAAAAATTGAATCCAACCATTTACACTAAGAGTTATTGTAGAGTTATTTCACAATACCTCTACAATGACATCAAATATATAGGATTTCAAATAAATAATACATTTATAAAGTAAATAGTAAGCAGAAATATCGATTATGAACATTGTAAATGTATATACAATATACATATATATTTATTGTGATAACGATGATTATGATAGTCGAACTATCTAAATCTTTTGAAGGCTCTATGAGGCATGCTTTTACAAAGTAGCTTCATTAGTAGAGTGTTTTATTAGTATTAAAATTATGTTTTATTCTTCATAGATGTTGCTAGCTTGATGGAACTCAACGCAGCGATTTGTCCTTGCAGAATACGAAATTAATAGCTCCCGAGAGGTCATTGAATGCTACGACCACGACGCCTCTTCTTTTTCATCTTAATAATTTCCATAGATTTTATTGAGAGTTAAATTAGATTAAATTAAGATTAGAGTCATGGCAAATAAAATATCTTCTCTTTACATATTTTTTGAGGCATTAAAAAATGTATCCTCAACTAGCATTTAATATGTAACACAATTTTCTTTTTTATTTCGCAACAATAGTTCTTGAGATTAGCTTGTTAAATCTAACAAACATACAGATTTCCATATAAAAATATACGAACTTATCAAAGTAGCACCTCCCTGCATTAAAAAGGCAGATATTTTCACTTTGTCACTCATTTCTCGGTCAGCTTTAAGCAACTACAACTGTGATACTACCGCTCTTATCATACAACATAGTACTATAATGTATTAATAACCATAATGTAATTAATGCTTACGTTACCAGGCTTTATTGTACTGAATTAGTATCTCTTTTCTTTATATGATAACAAAAGGAAAACGTATTTTCACAAATAAGCTTACAAGCTTGTTGCTAAAAATACGTTTTCTTTGTCAGGCGACGGGTTATGGATTCAATTTCCACTCGAGGAAATGATTTTCTTAATATTTTCATTTCCTTGCGCGGCCTTAAGTCCCGCCACTTAACACGCAATGCCTGCAAAATTCAATTGGTGGAGACCGGAGGTGTCTTAGCGAGGTTCCAAGCTTTCCTCTGCCTACCCTGCTATCTTCGGGATATTTTTCATTCGCCCAATTGGAATTCGAATCCACAAGCGTCGTATTTACAGTCGCACAATAGTGCCATGGTCACCACGTTGTGCTTATATGTATATTAAATATTCCTTTTAATGACAAAACAACAAACAAAACTATTATATATATATATATATATATATAATGTATATATATATATATAATGTATATATATATATATAATGTATATATACATAAAGGTTCTTTCCTAGAATCATTCACCCTATTGTGATCACCGAATAGATAAATTTTATATAGAATAGTAGAAATACGTTATATAGAAATTTCTTGTCATTTTTCTCATCTTTGCACATCATTACGTTCACATCTCATCACAAACATTATCTGATAACGCCTTCTTATTATTTACTTTTGCATAATATGTAGAGTTAACAAATAAAGTAAATGTTAATTTTTTGTTGTTTTTTTTTTAGTTTCACGCTGTTTGTGACAAATGGCAGAGTACACAGAGAGAACTTGGGAATCTAGTGTTAATATCCTCTTCCAGAATTCAACGAAAAGTGGGGAATGGAAGTGTTCTTTTTGTGTAATGAAAATAGAGTATGTTTTATAATAGCAATCATTTTAACGCACGCTGTATCCCGCTTAAAGCAGGGTAGGCAGATAGAACTTAGCATTATTGATGGCACATGCGTGTAATGGTTTCGATGCTCACTCAGGAGAATTAATTATTAATAATTTCATTTTTTCGTTCTGGTACCAAGACAAAAGCGCGGCGTTAAGTTTCGCCATTCAATATGCAATGCCTCAAATATTTGGAAGAAAATGCGAAACGGATTGTCTTAACCCTCTGTGAAGCTGATCATGATCATTTCAAAGATAAAAAAATGAAATTGACTAAACAAATTTACTATGAAATACCTATAAGTTTTAATTTTTTGAAACAAGTGTTCATTCTTTTCATTGCGTTAATTTATAAGGTTATTTTTTCCTGTGCTTTAGAGCACCGGGGCCATATACTTGAATATTTCATATTAACGATCTCGATATAAATGGTCTTGACAGACGGACAAAGCGATCCTATAAATGTTCCGCTTTTTCTTTTTGAGGAACTCTAAAAATATTAAATTTCCAAAATGTTTACATAATTTGTCGGTAATTTTCTTGCTATCGGTACAAGTAAAAGTATAACGTTGTTTTCAGCAACGTGGCAATGAATCAAGATATTATAATTTACTATTTGTATAATTTAATATTATTTGTTGTACTAATACTTTGACATATTAAAATTATATGAGATAATATTATAACACAAAATATATTCTATGAAGTAAAGAGTGTATCCGTTTCTTAAATATATATAACTATATATTTTAAAACTTCTAGAGTCCCTTGTATAACTGAAAGTTTAAGTTAGGACATGGTCCCAAGCGGATATCGAAGCCACTCTCATTGCGCTTGCAGTTTGACATTGTCTTACAGTGCTACTGGGGCAACAATGCTATATTTCAATATATTATTAACTAGCGGACGCGCGCCGCTTCGCTTGCGTATTTAGAGGTGAATTCTAATAACCCATGAAACATGTGTTCGATTAAATATTTTTAAGAGTCTAAATTTCAAATTTTATAAAAACAGGTTGCGATTTAAAGATTTTTCCATACAAACTTTCAACCCCTTATTTGTACCCTTAGGGGGTGAATTCTAGAAAACCATGAAACACATGTTCAATTAAATATTTTTAAGAGTCTAAATATTAAATTTTATAAAAATCGGTGGCGATTTAAGAATTTTTCCATACAAACTTTCAACCCTTTATTTGCACCCTTAGAGGGAGAATTCTAGAAAACGATGAAACACGTGTTCAATTAAATACTTTTAAAAATCTAAATTTCAAATTTTATAAAAATCGGTGCCGATTTAAATTTTTTTCCATACAAACTTTGAACCCCTATTTTACCCCTTTAGGGTTAAAATTTTTCAAAATCCCTTCTTAGTGGATGTCCAGATTATGAAAGTAAACATCTGTCCAAATTTCATGTTTCTACGCACAGCGGTTACGGCTGTGCGTGCGTCTTACCTCAGTCAGTGAGGACAAGGCCTTTTATATATATAGATTAACTATTGTTGTCCTTAGAACTGTATATCTTGCAAGATAACTATATTTTATTTATTTATTTATTTATTTATAAGGTCCACTAACAATTGATACAATTATTATATGCTATTAAAGAAAAAACAAAGTAAATTATTTCTAATTATTATAGAAAGGATATTAGGATTAAAAATTAAACAACAACATATTATAAAAATATTTATTCAGTTTTATAAAAACTTACATAATATTTACATTATTTATTATTTATGTACCTATATATAAATAATAGTTTTTCCTCAATGTATATGAAAAATATTTGTAAAGGACAAGTACAGAAAAAGAAAAGTTTCTTTGCAAGGGCGCCTTTACAAAGAATTTATTGTTATTAAACCTACGTGTTAAATAAGCGTTGTAACTAATATCTACAAGCGAGCTTGTTTCGCCAGCTTTTTCTTATATAATTTGTTATCTACATTATTACATTCGTTAAGAACGCTTCAAACATTCTTTTCTTATAAGATTTATTAATACTGAACTTAAATAAAATTCAATATGCGTATCGCTTTAGCTAGGATTAGCTTAAAATTATACGAGATACTGTAAAAGCTCATGTGAATTTAATAGATCCACGCGATCTGTGCCAGCAGAAAGACACTGCTAAGCTGCTTAATAGAGAACCAGCTAAAACCAATAATCCTCCCCACAAAGCAGCAGTGGATGATATGCAAATACCGGTCTCTTGAGGTAAGTCTTCAGCGAAGACTACCCTTAGACCTTTCTCGATAGTAGTCACAGGTTCATAAGTACGGTTCCCGACGTGTATTATGTCACGTCTCTTTCTTCTTGGTTCATAGCTTCCAGGTTTAGAGCAAACTTCGCAATCAGTTTTGCATAATTCAACGTCACATTGGATGATCAAGTCCATTTCGTCAGGGAATTTAAATGCATTAAAGAAAGCATATGCAATGATTGAAGCCCCAGTATTGCCCGTGTCTCTAGTTTTCTGGAAGGATCCAAATAATTTGGGCTTTAGAATGCAACCGTTAGAATCTGTCAAAGGAACGACGTGATTATTGCTTGAGTCCCGAGCTACACATTCTCTTACTAATATATCAAAACCAGCATCGCCAGTAACAGATACCACCAAAGTCATAATTTCTCCAATCTTCACTAAGCCATTTGCTTCTGGCGCAAAAGGTCCTCGTCCACTTTGAATGTCCAAACGTGCCATTGCAGTGTCTCCACTGAAATTACTTGTAATTTGATTCAACATTCCAACACTCAAAGATGAAACTAATTGCTTGGTTAAATTTCCTTCCCATAGACATCTTACTCGACGAATATGATCCCAAACTTCTTGAATACCAGGTTCATTTTGAAGTACTAAAACATTTTCTAAATAAGCTTGACCTTCGTTTTCAAAATCACTAAAGAATCTTGTTCCACATTTGTCTAGACTGACTGTGAAAGAATACTTAATTTGATTTGAATTTTCTTTTACGTATACACATTCAGATTCCTTGAAATGATCTTGCGAATAAATGATACCATTATAAACTTTATTGAATTCAATATTGATTGTCATCATTTCTTTACCACAGTCAACTGTAATATCGTGAATATGAGGGGGATGACGATCATCGTCTTCGTCAGGGTTGACAGGAATTTGTGAGGGTTGTTCAATGTTACCATTTTCAGGTATATCAGGTTGTGGCTTTTCTGATGGTTCTTCACTTGGTTGACTAGGCTTATATGATGGGGAAGGTGATTGACTAGGTTGAAAATCAGGTTGTGATGGTTGACTAGGTTGACTTGGCTGGTATGCTGGTTGAGAAGATTGACTTGGTTCAAATGATGGTGAAGTGGATTGACTTGGTTGATATGAAGGTTGAGAAGGTTGGTAAGATGGTTGACTTGGCTGGTATGATGGTTGACTAGGCTGATAAGGTGGTTGGCTTGGTTGGAATGGTACTTGTTCAGTTTCGGAAGGCAAGAAAGGTGAGCTAGGTTGATAAGAGGGGCTTGAAGGTCCTTCGCTATAAGAAGGTGTTGGGCGACTACCAGACGGCGGGTAGCCAGTTGGTGGCAGGTAAGACACCGGTTCAAACGGCCTAGGCTTTTCTGGTTTGCCTCCAAAGTATTGACGAGCTAGAAATTAAAAATATTTATTTATTATTTATTTATAATTTAAATAAAGTTAAAAATAGTGCAGGTGTATAACAATTGTCTTTTGTGTTTTATACAATCAGCGTGATAAGCGTTCAACGTGAATGAAAGTGAGGTGTATATTTGTATCATTTCCAAAGTATATCAAATTCACTTTCTTATAACCTGTCATCATATTATACTTAAAATCGATTTAAATAAAAAACAGTTTTTAAGTATTGTACTTTTTGTCTTAGTCATACTAGCCCCTAGTTCAACAGACCTTTTCTGTTCTTCTGTTGATATAATCCCTGAATCCATTGAAGAAGATTCTGGACCATTTCATCAGCATCAGCCTGTCCTGGCTGAAGATCAGCTGGAAATTACTTCATCATCAGACAAAACTCTGATTGAGCAATTCCATCACCAGGATTATTCTCATTAAAGAGAGAAGACGGTATCAATGTTAATATCTTCATGTTTATTATATTTAAAAGTAGATCATATTAAATGAGAATATTAGATAGTAGTAGGTAATCATTCTTTGATTAGTTAAATAACTAAACACATGCAATTATATGAAGAAAAATATTTTTTTTGTAGATCTCAGTTAGTAAGTTACATAAATATTTAGTAGAGTAGTTTATAAAAGGGTAAGATAATAACGCCTACCGTCACTTTAAACATGGTAGGTATTAGGTAGGTTGAACAATATTAGAATAAAATAAATAGAATCAATTTTCTTAATAGTAACAGGTTAAATGAAGAGACATTAAAAGAAGATCGACCATAAACAATATCAAGAAAGAGTCAGAAACTTATCAATTTTGATGAGCAATGAGTAAAAAAGAACATTTTAGATTTTTTAAATGTATATACAAAAGACAAGGATAATAAAATAATAAACTGATTATAATTTCTAAATAAGAAGAAAGAAAGATAGAAAATGTAAGAAATTACAGAAATAAAGGTAAGACGAAATAAAAAAACATTATTCTTTTTGTTTTACTAATTATTCATGCCTTTGTATAGGTATGTATGTACAATGCACATATATACAAAAAATGGATGATGGAAAGGAAGTAGGAGGGTAGCATCTTCTAATAAAGATAATTATATGAAGTTGCATAAGGTGCTTGCTTGCAAAAGAACTAAGTATTTTAACAAGTAAACACTTGATAGTTCTACGTTGTCAACCCCGCTATATCTGGGAGATACCAATAAAACTATATTTAATGACACTTAAGCTATAATTAGTCATTAATTTTGTCATCACTCATCATTATCATCATAATTTTTAGTCTCATTTAGTTGATAAATAGTTGGATGCACCCAAGTGAAGCGTTCATACTGTAAATAATGTCAAAACTGCGTGTTACTCAGCGTGTACTTGTAGTATTACATGTTATAATGATTCTTTAACCAAAGTCATGAGGTTCGATGCCTGCGCATGGCAATTTTTATTTTATTATCAATTTTTATTTAATTTTTTTAATTCTGCAATATTCTTATTGATTCTTATTACTAATTGCCATTATAACATGTTTCTATTTGAATAAAGTAAAGTCAACACCTCTGTCCTATAAAGTACGTACCAATCCTAGGCCTTTTCGGTTCTGTAAAAATATTTACATTAAATATGTGATTTTTACAGTATATAGTTAGTAAAACAAAAGATATGTTCAAAATGTCAATAAACATAATTTATACGGAATTCCCTACAATATGCATGAATTAGGAATCTAATTAAAACTTAAAATAGGTATAGTGATATAATTATTTGTTTCATTGTTTATTTTTATTTATTTGTTCTAGCAGCGAGACAAAGAGCGGCGTTGAGTTCTGCTACTCAATACATAGTGTCTTTAAAGTGGTGAGTGAGCGGGGAACGGAGTATCTTAACACTAGGTTCTCTCTGTCTACCCTCAGTCTGTCTACATGCAGGACAGAAAATAAAAATAAAGAACAATTGTGAGATATTATTTGGCTTCAAAAGAAATACTTTATGAGCGAAATATCACTAAATATTAGTGGAAGCGTATTCCATTCTCCTCAGTGTCAGTCTCCAAGTTATACGAATATTTATATATTTTTTGCAATATGCTTCGTCAATATATAGCAGAGAAGATAAAGAGAACCCAATGTCAACACAACCCATTTCCACTTTTTAGGAATGTTTCTAAAAAGTGGGAATGGGGTGTTAAATGGTAGAATTCAACGTCATAATTAGTTGTAACAGGACTTGTCCCATCAATAAATACTTACGAAATCTAGAAGAACTATCTACAGCACTGGAAAGGGCCACCACGGCGCTCAGTGCTAGCAAACACCACCGTATCATCTGTAAAAAGGAAAAGCCAAATTTATAATATACAGAATAAAAAGAAATATTAAAAGAAAGTTTAATTCAAATATTAAACTAGTCTTATCCGCCATATTGTATCCTGCCGCTATATCCCGCATATTGTAGGTAGAGGTACCTAGTGCACGGAATAGAACCCCACACCCGTCGCGTGTACAATCAGTACGCTATGCCACTAAGACCTCGTTATAATCTTTAGTTCAAATTGTGTTCTTCTTCTTCTCTTGTTCGATACACAGTTTTAAAAGAAAGAACTGAGTCACAATCATTTTTAACTTATTTAAATCCTACCTAAGTTTTTGCTAACAGTTTGTTAGTTAAGTAAGGTCAAACTCAACGTAGAATCCAAAAAAGACCATTCTACCCATTCGTTTACTGATAGCATTGATTAAAAAAAATCGCACAGTCCATTGAATTGTTTATCTATATTGAAATAACGAAATAATGTAAAAAAAACTTCAAAATAAAAGACTTGAACTAAAGATTCAACAAAATAATGAATCAAAATTCGCATTTAAATAAGAAGGAAGACAAAAACTGAACCGTGTCAAGGTCTAATTAGTAGCTTTGATAAGCTCTATTGTTTCGCGATAAGCGCGCTGGGATCGAACCCGCACAATACACAATTACTTAAGATTTACGCAATGTACCATCATTTATCGTCAGTCTGTTTATCTGTAGACGCGATAGGCTGTGGGTTCAATTCCCACTCGAGGCAGTGAATATTTAGGGCAAAGCAGGGCATTGAGTTTCGCCTCAAGAATTCGGCGGAAAGTGGAGAATGGAAATATCTTAATGGGAACGGAGTATCTTAACACTAGATTTCCAGGTTACCTGATTAATTGCGTGTTGAGTGCAGAACTCAACTCTGCGCTTGGTCTACCAGAACGTAGAAACTAGTGTTGCCGATCGATAGTCGACTATCGATAGGCTATCGATATTCTATCAATCGTTGTCCGATACTAGGACTATAGATATTTTAATCGATAGTATCGATATTTTCGATAGTATCGATACTATTGAATTTCTAGGAAACGATAGTATTACGATTATTGTAAACTATCGATCGCATGCTAAGTTGCGATAGTATCGTTTACTATTTTCATTTATAGTAACCAATCATCATAGTATTAGAAACGAAGTTAAAGTACCTAACTAACTATACTTCGGTGTTCCCCTAGTCAAATTTGTAGTTTTTTAAATGTTGATAATTGTGTAAAAAAATTGTATAAATTTTTACTTAACTGTCGGTGTTCATTTTACTGTTACTTTATTAGGGAATCTTTCTTTTCACCAAAATATGAAAAAACAAAAGAAATGTAACAAAAATGTTTCTTGTACTTTTCATTTCATCTTGTAGCTATGCTTAAGAATCATATTCAATACTATCGCGATCGAAAATATCGATACTATCGATTGTCCTATCGACCGCATCGGCTTTTTTAGATTAAAACTATCGATTGCGCAACAATCGATAGTTTGGCAACGCTAGTAGAAACCTTACGGGAATGGAACCCACAACCACCGATTTTACATTTAGGCATAAATTAATAACAATAACGCATATAATAACTCCTCAATTAATGCAGAGACACGTAAAATGCAAAGATTTTTCCAGTAAAGAATACATTTTCAACAATTTCAAAATATCTCGTCTTAAATTTTAACGCTCAGAACATTAAAATAATATGCCTCCATGTTATATTAGTAGCAAAATAATATTTAATAGTAAAATTATCTGCACGACCTTCGACATTACATATTCAGAGTGCATCGTTAACTCAAGTGATGACATTCCAATATACCGATTGGCCTATTGCTTCATATTGTAAAAATTATATTACAAATACTTATTGCGAGTACTATAAAAATATATGGGGCCAGTCGTCCAAATTAGCTGTAGTGTTGAGGCATAGCGCAGCGTTGAGTTACGCCACTCAACACGCAATGGGGAACGGAGTGTCTTAACACTAGCTTCCCTCTGCCTTCCATGCTCTGCAATAATTAACTAAATCATTATAAACAATTTCTAAAGATGACCATATTTGGTCATGAGATGACTTCAATAAAAATCTGATATAATACAAAATTACATAGTCATTAATTTTTGCTTTAAGTAACATTTTCGAATGCGTGACCCGCGATTAAATAGCAAAGGTTGAGTAGCACACACTAGCGTAAAAATATATTATTCGTATTTTTTAATCAACATTTTCAATAATGTATTTTAAATTTTGGTTCCCAGGTTCCCTGATTTCTTCTGCATACACTACTATTTTACACACCGGGATACAGAGTGAAGCTAAAAAAATCTTATATTGAAATGGACAATGAAATTGTTTACCTACTTTTAAATGCAAATTAATTATACGAGTAATACCTAATTACTTTAAAAAAAATAAAACTTTTTTTTTAAATAATGTAAATTATTCCAAATATGAATTAAACGCCCGTCTGCGCATACGCGCAGTATTGCACAACATAGCACATTATAACATAGTAAATATGTGAGATTTATGTAATTTTCTATATATGTAGGTATGTATGTACTTTGTATCACCGTGGTTTTGGTGAAAGGTTATATCATTTGAATTATCATTAGTTTCTTGTATTCAATTGATTTGCATTTTTTTTCATACATAAAAAATGTACCTACATGTATATAAAATATTTAATAGCTTCATTTTAGCTTTATGCTATATCTCGAAATTGGGTAAAGTGGGAACTTGGGAACCTATTGCTTAAACACTCTGTTCCCATTAAGACACTTACATTTGCCACTTTCCGCTAGATTCTGAAGGCATTGCGAGTTGACTTTGTGAAATACAAAACAAAATTTGTTATAACCTGGATTTAAATACAGTACCATATACATATATAATACATATATTATTGTAAAGTAAGTAACCAGGACGACCGGAAGTAGCCATTGCATTCACTTTCACTCAATAGGAAGCGTGAGAGCTTCTCCAATTTACAGGTAAAATTTAACATTGCTTTCAAAACATTCTAATGTAGTTGTATAAGGATTATCTATTGGAATTGAAATTAGCATTATTTGTACCAAGGAAAGTGTTTTGTACGTGGTATTACTATTTTAGAATCTTGTTTTATGTTAATTATTTATATGAAGCGGAAATTAGACTTTATACGGCGGTCCTCACTTTTAGTTCATTATTTAAAATATTACGTAGAAAAAAATAGATGGATAAGATTCGAATTCACAACCAACAGGCTTACAGTCAGGCATTGTATCTTTGCACCACATTACTAAACTAATATATGTATAAGAAGAAGCTAATAATTGAAAAATGTCTTCACCCGGTAATAGAATCCACTGCTAGCGTGGGACGAGAGGTAACAAAATAACGACACAATATTATATAACTTTGAATGTCAATTGTCACAAATAACTTGTATAATACAATACAATGTATCAAACATTTGACAGATGGATCTTCCTTATATGGCAATGTTATGTAAAGATCTATTAACGAATGATCGAACGAACGAAATGAATGGAATTGTATGACTTTTGTGTTAGTGTTTTAGAAGTTAACGTCAGTTGCATACATATCTTATAGAACTTTATATTCATACTTAACTTTACTTGAAAATAATTATCAATTAAGTGCCTGTAAAGATAACCAGCTAAAAAAAGCAAATGAACTAGTGACCTCCGTCCCATATCATTAAATCATGTACCTAATATACCTCTGGGCTATGGGAAGGCAATTTAAATTTCTTACGTAGCAACGAAGCTATTGCACACTGCAGTTTTGCAAGCGAGAAAAACAAACACTTGTAGTAATGTTTGTATAGGTTATGCATAGAATCTGGATTCGGAATAACGATTAAGTATAGAGTTACTACGTAATTGTTCTTAATTACTAAATAAATAGAGGCAAGTCGTGGCGCGCACTAGCGTGTAACGCGACAGATTGTGGGTTTGATTCCCACTTGATGAAATATTTCATATCTTCATTCCTTCTGTCTAATAACGAAATAACGAGATAAAGGCTGCGCGGCGTTGATTATCACCACGTAACTCTGATGCCAACAGAATTCGGCGCAAGTGAGGAATGGAAACGGAGGGTCTTAGCACTAGTTTCCCAAGCTATACGTGAAATACAGCGTGAAACTAAAAAAAAGTTCTTATTAAGCTTCTTAAAGCTAGAGCGTGGAATTGAAAATAATGTATTCAGACGAATTGGGGGCGAATCGACAAATAAATCGAGAATCGCCACGATTATTTCATTTTCTCACTCTAGGTAAGGCAAAATGCGGCGTTGCGTTAGAAGGTTGAGTTAAAAAATGGAGTGCCTTATTTCTCTGCCTACCTTGTTTTATGAAAGATTGGGAAAAGGTTAATTTAAAAACCAAAAAAAGTTCCCTGGATAGAAAAAAATATAACTTCATGGACAAGTAACTATATCCCTAACAATTTTTATCCTCCTCCTCCTCCTCCTCCCTCATTATAAATTTTTATCATTTTTTTTTCTATTGATTCACAGACAATCAAAATCAATTATACTGTTATAAACCCTATTTCGAACGATATAAAGATAATATTACTATCACAACGCACGATTAAACATAGTGGAGTGTGAGAAAATTTCTTTGTAACCATCTCATACATAACTATTGTCTAGATGTAATATCGGTTAAGTTAAATGGGTTAAATGTAGTAAAGCGACGCGGTAACTGACGTCTACTATCTTTACTTTTATTTTTCTTCACGTAGCATCACGCTTTTTCCCGCATACCAGTATAAGTAGAGAAAAAACTAACCTCTGTAAAATTAATTTTAAAAAACTATTCAAGGTTTTTCTTTCAGTAAAATATAATAAAAATTGTATTTATGTATGTATCAAAAAGAGACTGACTATTTTAAGCATTAACGATCCAAACTCTTCATGACTATGTAAAGCTACTTATACATTTGTTATTTAGTTTCTTCTTATAGATTTAATTTTGGATGATTATTTTTAATATATTTTAAATATATGCTAATCTATGCTATCTTTAAAATTTAAATGATCTCCCTGATTTCCTCTGCATATCCTGCTTTGTTAGGAATACGTATGCAATTATAAATGTAGATCATTTCATACAAAATGAGTGCAAACTTAAGCTTACAACTTTTTTAATTTGCACCTTTTTTAATTTTTCCTATTGACCTACAATCCTAAAATTGGTACGAAATCCTCAGTGCGTAAGTTCACTTCGCACTTGTAGATGATGTATATTTAATTTAAATTAAATGAATATTATTAATTTATGTTAAATTGTACACAATATACATACATACGCCAATCACCAATAATTCCCACCGCGTGATGTAAGTGACTTATCATGTATTGTTCATTATACCCGTGCGTTAAACTTAACCGATGGTTTAAACAATTACTCTAATATATTGTACTATTTCAAGCGTGAGATTTAAACTTAACTGATCGTTATTTCGTTGTTAAAGTTAAACTATTAAGAAAAAGTTGGGTTTTTGTTGGAGTTGCTTAAACTAGTAGTAGTGTAGTTAGACAAGTAATTAATAAAATTATCGGTACTATCGTAATAATTAAAAACTCGAAAGAAACTCAGATATTTAAACGAAGCTTAAAAGTTTCTTCTAGCACCTTCTTTAATCATACTTTAAGCTTCCTTATATATATAGATATGTCACGCCAGTCTTGTTTTACCAAGGAATTGGACGAGATACTACAAATATGTAAAATAACCGCAATTACGGAAATACAATGTTCCTTCTCACGCAATGAAGTAAACAAATATAAATTAACCTAAATACACTTAATTAAAACATTACACTTTTTAAATAATAAGTTGTTATATAAACTAAAAGTATTTATAAGGGATGAGAATATGGCGATGATGTAATTATGGTTTTATATGTATTATATTATATTATGAAGACTGCTCTAAATTAGTTGAACAAGTCCAGCTTTGAGTTCTATATAAAATTTGCGAGCTAAGCCATTAATAAGTTCCGATTGTTGGAAAAATTATAAGTTAAAAACGTGACAGAAAAAAGATTTTTGATTTTTATAATTAATTATAATTTGGACCCTTCACTCGGAATGTAAAATAGACGGAAAGTGGAACGGTATAAATTCTACAAGAAAGAAAAACATAATCATCTTACCAAAATATGATTATTTAAAAAAAACTGTCAAAATCAAAAAAAAAAAAAAAAAAAAAA
>JAAIXI010000221.1:1161083-1327817 GCA_013403645.1 Heliconius nattereri
AAAAAAAAAAAAAAAAAAAAAAAACATGTGCACTGACCCTTATAAGCTCGAACATTTCAAATGTCATTATATAAACGTTTCGTGAGGTCCGTCAATTAGCCAACGCTATTGTTATAGTGTCGTAATATAACATCTTAACCAAAATATCTTATTTAGAAACATAGAAATTAGAGCATTTTGTAGTAGCGTGCTACGGGTTCGATTCCCATGCCCTGATAATAAACTAAAAGCGCAGCGTTGAGTTCCACAACTCAACAGGCAAGATCTTGAATTTAGGAAAATCAGGAGTTTCTTAGTTGTTTAGCTCTCTCTGCCTATCATTTTATATTAGGCAGCAGACAGCGTGAAGCTATTGTTAGTTTATAAGTGCATTTATATTTACTTGGCGACTCCTATGTTAGTGTCTATAGTGGCAACATTTAAAAAGCTGTCAGTGTGTGTTTCCAAAAATGGCTGAACCAAGTATAATGTGATTGTAATGTGTTGTTCTAAATAAAATATATAAAAGACAATCTTTATTCATCATTTCATCCAGTATCCTAACATGGTAGAAGAGAGTGGTTAATTAATGCCGTTAACGAAAGCTGCTTAAATAAAAAGAAAAAAAAGAAGAAATGTAAAAATGGCGTGCACAAGAAGCAGTGATATTGGAATACCGCTATTTGACGGTTCGGATTATTTCAACTGGAAAATAAGAATGATGAAATTTTTACAGTTTAAAAAGTGTAAAGAAGTTGTTGAACGAAAAATACAAGCCGATGAAAATCATGCAAATTGGGATGAAAAAGATGTTCAAGCAACTAATTATATTTATGGCGCAATAACGAATCAGCAGTTGGAATATATTCATGAGTGTGAGTCTGCTTTTGACATCATAGCCAAATTTGATACTATGTATTTAAAAACTTCGACATCGTTACAAATAGTTTGCAGAAATAATTTAGAAAATATTAAGTTGAAGAATTACACCGATTTGAATTTGTTTTTTGATGATTTTGAGAAGTCTGTGAATGAGCTTAAACACGCTGGAGCAACTGTAACTGAACAAGAAAAACTAAATTACATGCTAAAAGCATTACCGTCAAACTATAGTTATATTGGTGATTTAATAGATGTTTTACCCGAGAAAGACAGAACAGTTGATTACCTTAAAAGCAAAATTAAACTGAAATCGTTTGAGGAGAAAAACAGTTGTGAAGAGAATGTTGCAGGAGAAAAATCAAATGTATTTAAAATTGAAACAAACAAATCAGGTCCAAGAAAAGTATGTTTCATCTGTGGAAAACCTGGACATGTAAAAAAGAACTGTTGGCATGGCCGTAATCAAGTAAATTACCATGGTAATAGTTTTGCTAATTATCGTGGTCGAAGCTTCTCAAATTATCAGAAACGTGGTCGTGGACATAGCGAACGTGGATCAAATCCCAATCACAATGTAAACAACAATCAGGAAGGAAATAGTTTTCATACTACAATTGAAAGTAATATATCAAGCTTAAATGGAAAGATGTCAAACAAAAATGAAATTAATTGGCTGTTGGACAGTGGTTGTACTGATCATATAATAAATAGTGATGAATACTTTGAAAGCCAAGTGACATTAAAAGATCCTATTAAAGTTAAAGTTGGTGATGGTAGAATGCTGGAAGCAACAAAAATTGGTAACATTTTAGTCTCTTTTCCTGTTTATGACACTGAATCTGTTGTAACTTTAAAAGATGTATTCTATGTTAAAGAAATGAAGGCAAATTTATTAAGTTATTCAAGGATCACTAACAAACATAAGATAATATCTAAAGGGCAATTTTCAAAAATTTATAGCTTGGATGGTACACTATTAGCAATAGCAAAGAAAGATGAGAGATTATATAAAATAACAAGTTATGTTTCAAAAAGTGAAATTTGCGCAAATGTAATCAAAAATACATTAACATTAAAGGAAAAACTGCATCGTAAGTTTGGACATGTAAATTTTAAGTATCTGGATGTTATGTGCAAAGATCAATTACTAGAAGGAATGCCTAAAGAAATTGAATCAGAATATATGAAGTGTGCTATCTGTATAGAAAATAAAATGCATAATTTACCTTTTAACAATAACAGAAGAAGAGCGGAAGATGTATTGGAAATTGTTCATACGGATGTAAATGGACCTCACAGAACAACTGGATGCAATGGTGAAAAATACTTTGTGAGCTTCATCGATGACTATAGCAAATTGGCAAAAGTTTATTGTATTAAGTCAAAGTACGAAGTCTTTGATTGTTTTATGGAATATGTTAATGAAATTCAAAATTTAACTGGGAAGATGATAAAGGAACTAAGATGTGATAATGGTAAAGAATACCTGAACAACAAGATGTACCAATTCGCAAGAGAGAAAGGTATAATGATAAAGTCCTGTCCACCATATGTACATGAATTAAATGGTACTGCAGAGAGGTACAACAGATCTATTATGGACATGGCTAGATGCCTTCTAGCAGAAGCAAAAGTTGACCGATGTTATTGGCCTGAAGTAATTAAAGCAGCTGCTTATCTGAAGAACAGATNTTGAATTTGAATTGAATTTGAATAAATGCTTTTTGTAGACACTCACGGCATTACGACAGGTTAATTATTTGAAAATAAAATTTAACTAAGGCTACTTCATATATTCGTGTTGAATTATAAGATAATTTCTTTCTCGTTCTCGTTGGACTTACCAAGAAGATACCCTATCAATGCTCCCTACACTGCCTCTAAGCTCCCACTACACTACCTCTCCACTCACTAAGTAACGTTGCTTAATTTCGCTTATTAATTATATGTAACTCAATCAATCAGTGACGAAAGAATTTTATATTTAAAAGGGTTAACTTTTACGCTTCCCCGCTACGTGGGAGATACAGGTGATACCCAAAAAACTTGTATTTCTTAAGTTTTTTATTTCCACGCACTCGTATTAAGCGCTATAGATGCATGGCAGGTAAAGTTTTCAGTCTTATGTTTTCACATAAGTGTTTAGTTCATAATGTTAGACACATTGCGTGTAAGCCGACGTAACCCAACGCCGCAAAATAAAAAAATATATAATCACTATAATTTACTATTTTCTCCCTAATCACAATTGGAAACTGTTTTCTACAAAACCCTAGAAACTGCCTAAATTAAATACCATTAGATCAAATCACAATTAAATCTTAATTAAAGTTAAACGAGGTATTTAAAAATTTCACGGTTCGATCATCACTTTCACTACTTTTACTGTTATTATGTCATGGGTTATACTAATACCACGAATGTATGAAAGTCATTTACACGGTGTTTCTACAATTAAGTTTGCTTTATGTTTAATTATAAGAACACCGTGGTCTCTTTGGGCAAAATTGTTAATGTATAGATATGGTAGCGGATTCAAATTCATTTTTACTTATATTTTTGCTATAATTATTCAAGTTAATTAAAAAGAGACCGTAGTTGCGCAGGACGATCCCCACTCGAGGGAATGGATTGTTATTTATTAATATTTTCATTTCTTCACTCTAGCATCAAGGCAAAAGCCCGGTGTTGAGTTCCGCCACTCAACACGCAAAGTCTCGAAAAACCTTTAAGACAATTCACACATAGCCATATTTCTAAATATTTTTTGTTTACATTATACAAACCTATGTAGAAAACAAATATTAATTTTCATTAAGTCTCTACAGAAAAATTGCAGTTTGTATTACGAAAGATAAGTTCGCACTTCGTTGAGGTTAAATCAACTTATAGGGAACTTTAAATATTAACATTACATACTATGAAGGATAAAGCTGACGTGACGCCGCGCGCTAGAGCGTCTAGCTGTAAACGTAACGATTGTGGGTTCAATTTCCACTCGGGGGAAATTATTGAAAAAGAAAAGTGGGTAGTGTCTTAACACTAAGGTCTATTTGACTATCCTGCTACATGCTGGATAAAGCATGGAATTTAAGCGGTTTTCGAATTATCGTTTGTTTTCATCAACACAGATAATTTATTTAGGTATAGAGTGAAAGGATCTTCCTTTATAATAAATCCAAATACAGCCTTCCATACATTTTCCTTTGTCACGACCTCGACTGGAATGACAGGTCGCGTCAAGATAGCCTGCTCATAATATATTAGACTGTAGTTCTCTCTAATTAAGCAGTGGTTACCAGTTCAATTCATTTCTTCTTCTTTTTAGCTTGACTGCATTTCGCGTACAGCAAGTTAAGCAATGGGAACCTAGTCTTAATACACT
The DNA here is from genome assembly GCA_013403645.1 of Heliconius nattereri. Classification (NCBI taxonomy): domain Eukaryota; kingdom Metazoa; phylum Arthropoda; class Insecta; order Lepidoptera; family Nymphalidae; genus Heliconius; species Heliconius nattereri. The sequence continues at coordinate 1,165,330 of JAAIXI010000221.1, forward strand.
CCATTCCTCATTTTTCGCTCAATTTTCAAGATATTGCACTTTGAGTGGCGTAACTTAACACTGCTCTTTACCAGAGCCATGGAATGAAATAATTTATTCGCTGACTGGAAATTAAACCCACAACCATTGTAGAAATGTCTAAACAACAAATTGTATGAATGAATCAATCAATATACGTCTAAGAATCGTAAATCGTATAAAGATAAAGATTTTCTCATGCCATTGTTGTAAATTCACAATGATTTTTTTTAAATCTTTTTACAATTTCTGTATAAAAAAATATACTTACATAAGAGGGTAGGCAGAAAGGACCTAGTTTTCTCCGTATTCGCTTTTCACCCATTTTCTTATGTGGGAAAAAAAAAAAATTTTGCTCTCTAATGGGAACCGATCCTACAACCGTCGCATTCACTTTCCCCCGAATTTCTCTAAGCATGTAAATACCTCACCATATTATTACCAGTACGTCTTAAGACATATGTGATTACTAAACAAAAGTTGCACCCAACATAAGTCAAAGGTCAAACAAAATATGTAAGCTCTTCGTTGAATGCTTGAGGCATTTAATGAAACATTAACATAATACCTAAATATATACATATACTTTTATATCTTAAACATAAACATAAAAGTTTCATATCTTAAAATAATTTATTGCATTAACCTTTTGTAAAAAATATATTATAGTGACAGCGTTCTCTATATATGATTAAACGTTAAAACTTAATTTAAATTTCAATTTAATTAAGAATTAGAACTAGTTCTAGTCGCGGTAGTAAGGAAAGTTGTATACTGACAGTGTACAGGTAAACTAATGACATATCCGGTAGATTATAAGTCCTAGGAAGTAACTTGGTTAAGTTTGCTTAAACTGATGTAACATATCATATCAACATTGAAAAAAAAAGGAAGATTATATTAAAAAAAACTTATATTTGTATATATTAAAGTAGAAAACAGAGAAAATCTATTTAAAATATAGGTACATTTTTGTCTAATGTACAATTGGACCTTAAATTGAACAAGTATTACGTCTAAAGAACTGGACAGAGTGATTCAAACTTTATATATTCTATACTTTGCGTATAAAACAACATTCATTCAGTCATAAATTAAATGTATAGATTTCATAAAAATTGTACAGAAATAAAAAAAAATATAAAAGTAAGCTTAAATATGTCTAACTCTCTGTATACACTCTCTGATCGAATTTTATTTACTTCAAATAAACTTATTTTCATTAATATGTATAGAAAAAAGAAAAAAAATACCTTAAATTTTTTTCCAATACGTCACAGCTAAAACAGGCAAAAAAACATTAATCACACGCACACAACACTATGCAGCCGCCCAAAAAACCAATTTAAAAAAAACCAAATAGAATTAAAAAAGAAATCACGCTTTTTTTATAAAATAATAAATATATTTTTTTACTTATAAATTTTTTAAATTTAAAATTAAAAAATAAAATCAACCGACCGTCGCAACTATACTATCTAGCTTTGACTATTGGAAGAGAATGTTCACCGTTCATACATAGTTCACGCTTTTAACCTCTGCTGAGATGAACCGACCGATTTAAATTGATCCTCCCTTAGAAACTTTTAGTTAAAGACAGAAGATCATTTTAAATTGGTTGGATACAACGGGGATGAAATTGCGATGTAAAGCATCTTAAAAAACGTAATGTCATCTTCAATAGGCTATAAGAGTGTGAAGTAGCCTATATGGACCGTCGTGGTGCAGGGGCAGAAGTGTGCGACGGATGTGGGTTCTCTTCCCACGTGCGGGAATAAATATTTATTTTATATTTTCATTTCCTCATCCTGCTAACGAGGTAGAGTGCGGTTGATCTGTCTGAATGTGGAATGGAGTGTGATAACAATATGTTCCCAAGTTCCTACTACCCTCTAGAGAGAAGAAGAGTGTTAAGGAATTTTCTAATATGTTGAGTTATGAATCTCAATGTTGGAAAATGAATAATGGAGGGATTTTTTATCTAAATTAACAATGCTAGTTAGAAAAGCTTATTACTCGAACTAAAAATATAACCAAACCAGTGCACTAGATTGTTACAAAATTTAAAAAAAAAAACAAAAGATAAAGAGTTCACAGATAAAAATCTTTTTTTGAGACCCATTGTGCTGAAGTTATAATTTTACAAGATTTTACATAATCTGTGCAACATTGGGTTATAATAGTGTTTTGGAAATATATTTTATCTTTTTCACACATAAATTATCACCTTTATCACTAAAGGTTAGCATGTGATGATTGGACTTGATATTGGGATAAAATTGTTCTGTGCTTCAAAAAAATTACATTTCATACAAAATCTCAATTAAATAAGGACAAGTAGATCTCGACATTCCGATACATAAGTGAAATTGATGATTAATGGCGATTAAACATATTAAAAAAGTATATGTAAAAAACAATGCAGAATACTGTGTTTCTAGAACTATATGAAGCGAAGGTGTCTTATGTCATATCTTATGATCTGTAAATTTGTCCGATAATATCTCTTTATATATAATTTATATTATTTGTTTATTCCTTCAGTCATTGTTAAAAAAGTAAAAAAAAAACCGACCAAGTTTGAGACGGACTTGTGCTCGAAGATTTCATTATCATTATCCACAAAAGATAGCAAAAAAAATTATGACTGTTACGAGTATATGTATATGGTCCTCTTCATTATTTATTTTATTATGTTTTTCTATTATTTAACAGAATAACATCATCTGCAAAAATTTCAGCTAACTATCGCGGTTTTTAAGATGAAGAGTATAGTGACAGACAGACAGAGAAATAGACAGACGGTCGAGCAGCGGAGTTTAAGTTATAGGGTCCCGTTTTAACCTTTTAGTACGGAAACCCAATAAAAGAAACAACAGAGTACGCAAAGAGCCTAGTGCCAATCAAGTTAAGCCAATCTGTTCCTTATTTTCCGCCCAAATTCCAAGTCCTTGCATGTTGAGTGGTGGAACTCAACGCCGACCTTATGAACATAAAAGTTCTGTATTAAAAGCTTTTTTAAATCGCTCTCTGGTCCAGCACTAATATTTCTAATTACGTCAATACTGTTTTCGTTTCGCAAGTGGACAATGAAGCGCTATTGAGACTTATTTCGCAAAACATTTACATTTACTAGTACAAAAGACAATTTGTTAATAAAATTATCTAAGCGATCCATCTTGGCCGGTAGACTTGGAGGGTTCCGTTGATTTTTTTTAGCTTCATACTGTATCCTGTATTTAACAGGGTAGACAGGGAACCTAGTGTTCAGACTCTCCGTTTCCCACAGATAATTTCAATACAAGTGTTAACACACAAAAGTTCTCTCCGCCTGATTCTTAAAACATTGCGAGTTGAGTGGCGAAAATAAAAATGACTTAAATAATATATTTTTACACCCACGAGTGAAGTTTACATGAGTTTACATACATATTTATTAATTATAATTAAATTTACAAAAATATATGCGTGAAACAACTAACATCTAAATATATCTATTAGTTCAAATCAAGTATCTCTAAAGATTTTAAAGCTAATTACGAGCATGTGAAGTAAACTGGACACAAAGAGCTTAACCGTTGTCGATTTTGACAAATCATTTCAAATACTAAATGACCTTAATTCTTATAAGCTTATTGTTTTGAAAGCATTTTTGAAAGCGAACTTTGACGCTCTCTAAGTATTGCAGATTGCACGATCCAATACATTATGAAATGCAGTTTCAAAATTCTGAAAAAGTTCAAGTCTTAATTGAACCCGTAACCTTTAGAGTAAAATCAAAATCTAGTTCAAAATAATATTTATTCAATTAAGCCACTTTTTAAACGTGCCACGTCCTATTTGTCTTATAGTAAGCCGCCACCAGCTCGGAAGGCAGTTCTGTTGAGAAGGCTCGATGAATATGTTCCAAGAATATTTCATTTCTAAGAAAGAAGCCCAAAAGGATCTATAATATCTTTAAATACAAAGAAAACAAAAGCGAAGTAGGTAAGTATAGGCCGTGACACAGTGTCACAAGTATATGTAAACGCGCAAAGTGCGGCGTTAAGTTCCGCCACTCAACACGAAAATGCCTCCAGAATTCGGCAGAAAGTGGGGAGCGGATTGTCTTAACATTAGGCTTCCTCTGCCTACCTTTCTTTGTGGGATACAGCTTGAAGCGGAAAATAAAGAGTAATGAAAATAAAGCCAAATTCTAAACAAAACCTTACAAGCGTTCGACGTAATACAAATATTACAGGACCCTCGTAACATGCTTAGCACGTTACGTCTGTCGACTTTTAGCTCACAATTACGTATTGGTTATTGTTTTTATGAATTTATGTTGTGAATTATTGTCGAGGCCAGAGCCGTAGTGCAGGGGCCCAAGCGTGCGACTGTAAACGCGAAAGGTTCTGGGCTCGATTCCCACTCCAGGAATTTAATTATTTCCTCATTCTGGTAATAAGTTGGGTGCCGCCATCAGAATTCGGTGAAGCTAAAAAATATCTTTGAGAAAATCATTTCGCAGTGGGACCAGCACCTTCATGTTAACGCCGTAGTAGTAGGTTCAATCTTCACTCGTTGATATAGATTACTTCTATGCTAACAACATAAATAAGCTGAAAGGCGTGTATAAGAATTTCGACGCAGCTTGATATGAACATAGCGATAAGAACGGAGTTCCAAGAAGAAGATAGACCGTTTCCAAAAAGTACAGGTTTAATCCTTGCTACGTTAAATTTTTTATGTTTTCTAAAAATGCATTTTAGTTTCCTGAATGACAGTTTTAAAATGTTATAAAATAAGTTTCGTCACTCACTCTGCATATCCCGCATATACGAGTAGCAGGGTAGGCGGAATGTACACATTTAATTCCCCCGAGTGGGAATCGAATCCGCTAACGTCACATTCCAGTCAGTCGCTGTGCCGCTGCGCCACTAGGGACTCATTGTCACTGTTTTAAGCGCATATATGCAGTAACATAAATTATTATTTAAGCACTTAATAACAATAGTCTCATAAGCATAGGAACAAGTATTTCCCTAACTTTGACATAGTATGTTAATTTGTTAGGCCTTACATAATATTATGAGTAAATAGTGAAGTAGGTATTAAGAAATGAGGTGAAAGGTACAGGTAAATTTTAATCATTTTTAGCTTCACGCTATAGCAGGGCAGAGGAGGCCTAAGTACCACTCTGTTCCCATTAAAACACTTCCACTGCCTACTTTCTGCTGTATTCTGAAGCCATTACTTGCTGAGTGCCGGAATTCAACGCAGTTGTGAGTTTAATTCTGTCTTCTAAAATATTTATATAACAATAAACGTCTTAAGCCAATCCTAAAAATAAAGTAGATACCTATTTTAAATTTAATTAGAGCAAAATATATATAGCGAAGTGAAAAATTTAAATCAATAAGTATAAAATATTTTTAAATATCTATATAAATTTAATTAGAATTTCCGCAGGGTCTCGAATCTCGTTATAATTATTCTAACAATAGGGTAAGACAGAAATTTAAATCCATCAAAATGTTACATCCGTTTTTTCATGGTATTAATCCTGTATAATAAATTAGCCACGCGAATTAAAAATTATCTTCACTCTATTGTCATGGTAATAAATATCCTTAATTTGGGTGAAACTGATTTTTTTTAACTGAATTATCAATTTGGTTATTTCATTATCATTATATTGCTAATCATTATTATCTATCCGGACAGGAAGTCGATTAGTGTTACCGTCATCTATGATGTAGAGACCGTCATGGCGCAGTGGCATAGCGTTGGAAAGGTGTGGGTTCAACTCTCACTACGTTAAATAAAATATGGTTAAAGACGCAGTGAATTAGGTACCTATAAATTGTCTTTATTTGGATTGTAAGGTCTCACTTTGTCCACGGGAAGTATCCTATATGTTTTGACTATGCGATGAATTGCAAAATGCAGCTGAAACTACATATACTACGTGTATATATAGTTTTAGCTGCATTTTAATTTCATTGACTTAGAAGTTAGACTTTTTTTGTACTTCAAGAGACAATAGATTTAAATATCATATTTGACTTGAATATTTGTTAATATTTTCAGTTTGATATCTCCACGTGAACTCGAGATAAGTGGTATTGACAAACAGACGGAACAATATAGTGATCCTATAAGGATTCCGTTTTTAACTTTTCAAGTACGGAACCCTAAAAACTACGTTTTCGCTCTGCTAAAACGCTGAATTGTCCAAAAATCTCTCACGCGGCTCTTCCAAATGGTAAGTATTAAGCAAAATCAATTAGTTACTCCTACCTAACCGAAAATTTCAAGTATTCTGACAATTCTTTAATAACATAATTGTACTATTTACTTACACTTTCACTAAAAACTTAAAAAAACAAATTCATATATTCATTTATGTATATGCTGTAATATGAATGTGTCACTTTCTTCGCCTTTGTATTCAAATTATATATGTTTATCGTATGGTACAGTGGCTAAAGTGGATTTATATAATGAACATTGTATAACAGGTTCAATTAACATAAGTTTGTAACATATATATTATCTTAAGACCGTCGTGACATTGTTACTTAACGTATGAATCTAGGGAATGAACTAGTTGTAAGACTCACCGCGGCGTAGAGTTCGTCACTCAACACGAAATGTCTCGAAAATTAGCTGGAAAGTAAAGAACGAATGTCTTAAAATTAGGTTCCCACTGCCTTCCCTACTATATGCGGTATTCAGAGTGAAAGTAAAACTTTTGCTAAAACTTCAAGGATGTGACTGAAACGTGACGGTTGTTGGTTCGATCTCCACTTGAGGGAATGAATTATTATTTCTTGAATTTTTCATTTCTTCGCTCTGGCACCAAAGCAAAAGCCCGGCGTTGAGATCCGCCACTCAATACACAGCGCCTCCAAAAAATCGACTTTACACTAGGTTCCCTTTGCCTGCCTTGTTCTATGCAGAAAATAGCATGAAGCTGATTTAATTCTCTATCTTTTTTATTTCTTTTCCTATCTATTTTCTATTTTTGCATCGATAAGTTTCATCCTACCTTAAAGATATCGATTTAAATAGAAACTAAGATGAAACGATAACAATCAATAGAGCTTGTACAGGAGCCGATATAAGAGATTTGCAGACAATGGCGCCGTAAAATTAGTCGTTATTGACTTTGAAATACACCGAATGTGTTTTATCGAGAAAGTAAAAGTACTTCACAATTTTCCTGCTTATTGCGGATTTACATTTAAGCTATACGCTGTATCCCGCATGATTCCCGCAGATTAGTCAAAGGGAACCCAGTGTTAAGACACTCCGTTCTCTACTTTCCGACCACTTTTTGACACGTTGCGTGTTGGGTGTCGGAACTCAAATCCACTTTAATCTTGTTACTCGAGCGACGAAATGAGAATAATTTATTCCCCGAGTGAAAATCGAACCCGGTCATAAGCTTCGCGCTTACAGTCAGATGTTGTACTGCTGGGCCATGACGACCTCTATTACAACTTCCACATCTTTACATTCCCCGGAGTGGTACGGCTGTTTTTTTTGTCTTCTTTCATTTAATGTATTATTTCATTTTCTCGCCATGGTAATAAGAACACTTTTAACATGTTTTTAAAGTCTTATACCACACTTAGGAAAGAAAAATATTTATTAAGAAAACGTATAAAAAATTGTACGTAGCGGGATTTGAACCCGCGCCTCTTTGGTTCGTCCCGTCCAAGCTCTGACCAACTAAGCCACACGTTTCTGCGAAACAACTGATAGATAACATGCATTTGTTAAATGCATGTTATATGCATTGGACAATAGCTGAAACGACCCGACAAATGTCAGTGGACCCGCAATTGATGTGTTAACATAGAAGAATTGCAAGTCACAACTTAAATAAATTTTATGTTTTAAGTATTAATAATAGTTATTATTGGTTTCTTTGGTTTTTGGACAATATTCATCATAATCGTTATATATTTATATAAGGTTTGCACAAAGCTAAGAGTCAAGTTCTGCCACTCAACAGGCAATATCCTGAATTCAGGCCGATGGCAGGAGTCTGCCTGTTGCAATCTGGAATCGGAAGTGTCTTAAAGCTAGGTTCTTAGGTTCCCTCTTCCTACACGGCTATGGTAAAAGCTAGAGAGCAGGTAAAACGACGATATATTAAGAAATGCGAATATTACACCGACAATCATTTATCGAACATACCTTAGCAAAACTAATATACAAACTAAATACATTAATTAATACTGTTTTATAATATGCAAATATAATGTATGAAAGAAAAAAGAATGGTTAAAACCATTTAGATTTTATCTAGAAGCAATAATTAATTATAATTAGCATATACATGACGGAAGTACCAATGTTACTTGTTTTTAAAAGAAGTCATTTATAATTTTGAAAAAAAAAAGAACTTTTTCGTTTTTATTCTTCAATTTTTACAAATATTATTTTATTAAAAAAAATAGTGTTAGGACACTCCGTTCCCATTAAGATTTCATTTCCTCGAGTGGAAATGAAACCCCTGATTTGTGCCCCAACGTCACGACTGGCCTTAGCATTATTTTCCCTCTCCCTACCCAGCTGTGTGCAGGATAGAGAGTGAAGCTACAAAAATCCATTGAAACGATATCCATAACTAAAGTGCGTTAATTTCCGATTAGTTACAGTTTCATTTTCAAGGTTAACGATATTCTATTTACTATGTTTCAATTTTCTTATACAAAGATTATAAAGTGATAAACTTTCACTTAAATTGTCTATCTTATATCTTAATCTATTCGTTCAATCAACCTAATACTAAAGAAAGATTAAGTAGTTACCAAAAGATAAGTAAAAATGCCATGGGCATACGAATGGGAGACGGAGAAGCGAGTGCCCACTCCGAAGTTTTTACAAATAAAAAATTAAGAGAAACAAAAGTTATCACTTCGATTCACACTCAATCCTCCACTCAACACGCAATGCTTCCATAATTCCGCGGAAAGTGTGAACCGGAAGTGTACAAATGGCAACGGAAGGTCTTAACACTAGGTTCCCAGGTTCCCTCTGGCTACCTGAAATGGTTTTTACATTTTCTAGTTGACATGAACGAAATTGGGGGCTACAACCAGCACCTACACTACAAAACTCATCGACTCAACTGGGAAACGCGAACAATACCGCACGATTACGTAATACGTAACGTTTATACTATTAAAGTAGCATCGAAGATAAGATGTGGGTTATGCGGCTTGCAATCTCAATCTGTGACAGCCAATTTACATCTTAGAGATTGATGCTGTGTGACGTCATATATGCATCTCTGGATGGGGCATTGGGAGCTTTGGAAATTGAAAATTAGAAAAATGGCTACTACTAATTTTATTTCATTTTTATTATTAACTAGTGGACTCGAACGCGGCTACGCCCGCTTAAACTATACGTACGAATCTTTATCAAATTATTTTCAGTTTTCAAATAGAGGGATGCGTTAAACAAACTTATTTTGGGTGACGTTTTCTAACAACAAACTTTGCAAATTGTTGCTTAGCAACGGCGGTTGTTATAAACATGGCAGAATAAATTGCATGTCAAATTAATAAGTGTTTTAATGTATTGGTATATATCGAAAATATTACAAATATGAGAAAAAAAAAGTATCCTATGTTCATCCCGAGACCCTCAATATCTCTATATGAGTAAAAGACAGACAGACAGACAGAGTTACTTTCGAATTTATAATATAGGTATGGATAGTGAATTAATTCCGCTATATCCCGCACATAGCAGGGTAGGCAGAGAGAACCTGGGAACTTAATGTTAAGATATTTCCGTTCCCCATTTTTCCCCAAATTCTGGAGCCATTACATGTTGAAATTCAACAACTTATTATTCTGTTTTAGTCTCATTTTCCAACCAAAATAACTATCGAGAAGTTACAAAATATGTCTATGGTATTATTTATTTCAAATAAACCTGTGAACAAAATACTTTTTAGTATTTTTTTTTATATTCCAAGTTAAATTGTATATGTATAATTACATGACATATAAAACTCTTCCACTATTGAGTGATTGAAAGACAGCCGAAAGGCGAAACTACTGAATTTAGAAAATTACAATTTGGCATAAATGTAGTTTAGGGTATATAGGGGAGCACTAAGAGAAAAATTCTCAAAATCCCAATGGGAACAGGAAAAGAAAGGATTTTTCGTTTTACTTTTTAACACTAACGAAATTGCAGGCGACTATTAATATCATAATAAAATATAAACTACATAAATAATTTTGATGGTCTATCTAGACACTTTTATAAAATGCCATTACCATAATATTTTACGAAACTTTTCAATGCACTAAATATTATACATATATATTGTCGATACTTATTTAAAGTATGAAAGAAATGTTTCGTAAAACAGAAAGTAACAAATTTCATTTTCGTCTATTAATAGGTTAATAGATAAATTAATCTACAGCCGTCGTTGCGCAGCGGTACAGGGTCTGACTGTATCCGTTTCGGTTCCCATCATCATCGTCGGTTCCCATTGACAAATATAAAGTATTTTTATTTCCCCGTGAAGTTCCTTTTTTATCAATATTTTTCTAACAAAAAGTGATCAACCAAAATAATAACAGTTTCATATATTGGTAGTCTTTACTATTACTTACGATGTTTAAAAATGACAGTATGTAAACGTGTACACGTAGTATATCATAGTCCATCATTAGGTTGCAACACACCCAGTATCAATGATTTCTTAAAGATAATAAAATTTCAAATGCATTACAAAATAACCAAATCTGTGTTGTAGAGGCCGCCCTTAGGTATCTCGTTAACTTTATTGTACGCTCCTATCTACTTCTATACTATAATATTATACAATTGAAGAGTACGTTTGATTGAACGCATCAGTATTGGGAACTACTAGTTCAAAGTTTGAAAAATATTTGTTTCGTTTGTACGTTTCCTCTGCTTACCCTGGTGTGTGCAGGATACACCTTGAAGCTGAACTGTTTGGCTTAACACCAATCTCGGGAACTACTGGCTTAAATAAAAAATATAGCTTTGGATAGTTCATTTATCGAGGTATTATATTATAAGTTATATCAAATCACTTTAGTCGTTTAAGTGCAACCTACTGTACTTGGGGTCATAGGTACCTCATGAATTGAGCGTATAATTGGTCATACAAAATTCTCATTTATTTCCATTGGTCCTCGGAAGCGAAGTCGCAGTTAAAAGCTAGTAAGTCATAAGTGTATGTTTAAGTAATGTAACTGACATGATAGTTGGCACTGTACTAAAATTGCCGTAAAGATGGCGAGTGACGTAAGATTTAGGTAGCATGATGGTAAATTCTGATCATTTATTACGTACCCTGGGTCTTTTTTCTTTTATAGTTATTTTTTTTTTAGTTTTAACGGTCTAGTTCAATAGAGAGCGGCGTTAGGTTACGCCAGCTAATTGTAATGTTTATCAAATAAGCGGCCATTACCATCCTTAAGAATCGATCGTGTTCGAAACGAGCAATTGGCGCAGCCCTTTAGTATATTGATATGTCTAGTAAGTTTTTTTTTTTTCCTTCTCTATAAGACTTCGTGAGGTCCATTCTAGTTAGAGGCCTAGCGGAAACCAGCTTTCCCCATACCCAGAGACACCATAAAATGGAGAGACCGAGTGGTCTGTGCTAATCCCATAATAATCTGGTGTATCAGAATCTTTTATTAACAGAAAAATTACTCTGGAAAATAAACAAAAAGGTCTACACGTCCAAACCTAAAGTCCAAGCTCCCCCCAGAAATTATCTCTAGATAAATCCATAGACAAAGAACTCACAGTCTTACACAACAATTAAATGTAATGCAATACTAAAATACAGAGAAAAATCATCTCAAGTTACGTTCACTAATTACAGCCATATATAAATTAAATCAGAATTTAAAAAGATATGGCTGTATAAAACATGTAAATAGCCATTTCTGGTGATTTCATTATTCATCTAACGATTAATATTTGCATATTTATTGTTATTAGAGTTGCTTAGGTTGAAGTGTGAAACGATATTATCGTTATAACATCTTTTGGGTGGTCTGATAAAACAAAAGGATCTTACGATGCTGAAATTTGAAATTCCGTTTTCTTCCGTTCCGTTGGAATTTCCGGGAATTAAATTGTAATGTTCCCTCCTCAAAACATTTACATCAGGATGTGCCTTGCCTGTCATTCGATCAGTAGCTGTGGAGATTTACAAAGTTGTTCAGTTTTTCTCAATACATAGCAGAATAAGCAGAAAGAACCTAGGAACCTAGTGTTAAGACACTCTGTTCCCCATTGAGACGAATTCTTGAGGCATTGCTTTGCCTTGATATTTAAAGTAATTTACTTCAAAAAATAACATTTTATGATGAATACGAAAACAATTTTCATGTAAAATGCTGCCATGACGATGTTTCACCTCAAACAGTTATACAAGTAGTAGTAGTTACACAATATCCCCTTAAAGAAATATACATTAATTACCCAAAAGAACTTTGAACCTACAAGCACAGCAATTAATTTACCCACCAACTGTGCAACGGCATTGTGTCAAAATGTAAATTATTTACATTTTTATTCGAATCCGCATCCACTGACCTACTAACGATAGTCGATTGTTATTCGAAATAAATTGGTATGTAAAATAAGTAGTTTTTGACAGACGCCCATTTACATTTGGTAGCAAACTAATGTTCTTGTATAAATAAAATATGATTTAAAAATATTGTTTTGGCAGGTTTTGAACTAAGACTATAGGAGCACAGGGAGTGTGTCTGGGTGTCAACGCGATGATTTGTAGGTTCGATAATCTTTTTGAGGAAATTATTTATTACTTCCCTTTCCTTGGTCTATTAAGACAAAACATGCCGTTGTGACTCTAATTCGGGAAGAAAGTGAAGAACGATATGTTCTTTCTCTATGCCTGTAATCATTTGAATTGGTCATATATGAATAAAGTGAGTATCATATCTAAAAATACTAAGTAAATTAAAAAATTAAATGGGATAGGGTCTGACTCTGGACGAATGAAGAGACGACACGAGGGAATGAATTATTTTAATTTTTAATTTTAATTTTTGTTCTGCTAACAATACAAACTTAACATCAGATTCCCTCTGCCTACCCTGATATATATACGTGATACAGCGTGAAGCTGAAAAAAACAAATTAATTCATATTTTAAAAAAAAACATAAAATACGGAACTCTATCATCTACTACTAAAAAGTATATCTTGACCGGAATTTCCTGTGGCTTACTTTTTCAGCAAATACTCGTATATCTAATATATATGTAGATAGATAGCATGTCTGCGAATTTAAAACACAAATTACGCAATAAAGAGGTTTTTATAATAAAAAATGTAAAAATATGTATTAAATGTGAATATTCTAGTATTTTATTATTGTATTTGCGCGTTCCAGTCATTTACATTTTATATGTTTTATTCAAATAGTATACTAAGTCAACAATTAACGAGGTTGTCATTAACTTAGGTTGTCAATTTAATTCTGGTTCAAGCAAACTTTTGTCTTTATTTAATATCTATCTGTGTTATTATTATTACCTTTATATATGCTAGTGGATAAAGACTTTTAATAAAAGGAGTTGAAAACCCATAGATGCAAGTTTCAGCGTTCAATTTTGATTGGGTTTCATTCATTCATCAATACCTGAAGAATTCGGCGGAAAGTGAAGAACGGAGGTGTCCTAATTCGAAGGAAGGGTCTTAATACTAGGTTCCTATGTTCCCTCCGACTCCGTTACATGCGGGATACAGATTGAAACTAAATAACGTTTAATTCATTTCCATAAATAATAAATGTTGTTTTTTTTATTTCGTACAAACATTAACTAATAACAAAAAAAAGCGTACAAAAATTAAAATAATCAGCTACATACATGGTGGTCACGCTACTTAAACATGGTGACTGACACAATTTCGTTTTCTAATGTTTTTTTTTGTTATTTTTTAATTATTATATACTTACATATTTTGTAAATACTAGTATTATAACACGGTTTTCCGTTTTGATTTTTTTAATGCAAATATTTTGTATAAAACTAAAATCAAATCAAAATTAAATCAGCGTCACGCTGTATCCCGCACACGGTAGGGTAGGCAGAGGGAACCTAGTGTTAAGACGCTCCGTTCCCCTCTTTCCGCCTAATTCTGGAGGCATTGCGTGTTGAGTGCCGGTGCTCAACGTCGCGTTTTGCCAACTTGCTCAACACCAGAGCGAAGAGATTAAAATATAAATATAAATAAATACCCATTAAATTTTCTCGAGTGGGATCGAACCTACAATACAACCAGTCGCGTTTACAGGCAAACTTTGTGCCCCTTAGCCACGACTGGCGCTCGATACTAGATGTTATATTTTGTATAAAACTACAATTATAAGTTTTTTCTTATATAGATATTCATATAACTTTTTTTAAATTCTTGTCAAATTAATAATTAGTCATAATAATAGGTCCACGAAAAATAACATTTATCTACAGGATGGAAGCGACAGCGCAAGATAGCTCATCAGTTTAGTTTCTTCTAAGATATAGAACCTAAAAGTAATAGTATCTAACACTAAGTTCTTTGTGCCTTCCTTTACCAAATGCGAGCAATAAAAAAAATGCTAAAAATTAGCTTAAGCTTAAGAGCAGGAAATATTCTTACGTAATAACAGACCTAATACTCCGAAGACAACGTCAATTTTTCATCAAAATATGCAAACAACTGGAGTATCAAGTCACGACTTCCGGTGCTACTGCATTAATTCAATTTCAACTGTTGTATAAATCCTTTCCTTTTCAAAAGCTTGTTAAGCAAAGATAAATGCTGGATACTATATATAGTATTGAAATTTAAATAGGTACTTATATAAAAAAAAGAGACCGTCGCGGTGCAGAGGTTGTCGGTTCAATATCCACTTAGAGGAATAAATTATTATTTCGTAATATTTTCATTTCTTCGCTCTGGCATGAAAGTAATAGCCCGGCGTTGAGTTTCGCCACTCAACATACCTCAGCTGCTGCAAAAATTCGGCTGAAAGTGGGAAACGGAGAGTCTTAACACTAGGTAGTATGGGCAGAGGGAACCTAGTGTTAAGACACTCCGTTCCCCAGTTTCCGTCAAATTCTGGAAGCATTGCGTGCTCAGTGGTGGAACTTAACGCCGTGTATTGCATCGATTGCTTTATTTTTATAAAATAATATATTACCTAGAGCAGTTCCACTACACAAATACTAATTTAGTAATAAAAAAATCACCGTTGCTTATAAGAAAATAAATATTTCATAATTTTGGTAGCCTCATATTAAATAAAAATGTTAATAAATATAAATAAATTTAAGATATAAAAATTAAGAAAAGTTATTGAAAATGCAAAAATATGTTTCCGCCCGGGATCGAACCGGGGACCTTCTGCGTGTTAGGCAGATGTGATAACCGCTACACCACGGAAACGATGAATTTCAAGTCGAAATTAAAATATATATACAAAAAGAATATAACTCCTTTCACATTATCCTGTAAAATAGTTGGATGCTAACTAATGTTAAGACACTGCGTTTTCCACTTTTCACTCTATTTTCGAATCTTACATATTGAGCGCAGAACTTAACGCCACGCTTTAAAGAAAGCAAATGAATAATACCTATATCCTATATGAAATATTTGGTGTTCCCTATGTAAGTATGTAGTGAAAATGGAACTCACATCCGACGCGATTTGTCAGTTGCCGCAATGCCACGACGAGCTTTTCGATTTCTAGGCTTACTAATTTATTTTTATTATAAGAAAACTTATTGTTACACAAGAACTATGTAAATAATTTAATTGTTAGAATTTTGCAACAAATGAAATATTTTAAATATTTTTTAATATTCACACTATTAAAAAAAATGCATTTTGTTTGATATTACGGCTCAGCTCTAAATACACGCTTTAAATACACTATTAAGTATTTATTTACTAATCTGAATTACTGTTGTGTTCTTATGGACTATTAGAAAGACAGAAGAATATTTTATCCTGCTACTGTATTTTATCCTGTACTGTTGTACCAAATCAACAAGTACATTATGTTCTCGGGAATGTATTGATATAGTAAATATAACAGTGAATGAATAAGAAAGGATTATAAAATATTCTTTAAATAATAAGATTTTATTAAAAAAAATGATACAAAAGTAAATTGCAAGCATTTATGAGTCATTCTTAAATCTAACTTTTAAATGATGTAACTTATTTCTAGTTTCTTTTTTAAATATATTGACTTAGCTAACTTTTCTTATTGATTTTAATTAATGATAATATTTATAAGTGCAATATTATTTTTTTAAATTACTTCATTCATGTTTGTTTTACAATAACATTTTAATGGAATGACAATGTGTTTTTTACATTTAAATAAAATATATAGAAATATAAAAAAACAATTACAATTGAAGCATCTTTTGATGTAATAAATTACACAATAATTATGATAGCTCTTTTGTTTTAAATTTAAATATTAACATAATAAATCGTTTCCTTAAGCCATTTTTCTTAAAAAATATTTACTTAAGCATGTTCCACTCTAGATAAGGCCACAAAACTATGCTTAGTGTTCATGTCATAATAACCTATAGGTCCAGCGTCACAGTCTGCACAACTCAAATATTTATAATTATCCACTGTGTGGGTAAAGCCTATATTTTCAAAGGTATACATGTTCTCTACGTGATAGAATTCATTCACTTTCTCATTTTGTACTTCAATTTCTTTTCTAGTATCTTGAAGCATAAGAGGTAGGTCCTTCTGAAAATATACATAAGCAAATTGTGAATTGATATATTGATATATAAAATATTAATGATATATTACAGTAGACAGTTACAGTAACAATACCTCTTGATTGATGTATACACCTAATTTTTTGTCTAAAATCTTAGATCCACAAAATTTACATTTCACGGCTAATTTGTTAGTTCCATCTTCGACGTACTCGTTAGAGAGTTTTTCACTATTTTTCTCAACAGCATCTGGTTCAGACATTGTGTAATTATTTTAAATAAATAAATATGTATAGAAAGTTACTTGTGAACATAAATTTCTAACGCCGGGTGATTAAAATTTGCGAAGTGCAGTTTTCTAAACGGCAAAATTGCAATAGTAAAAAAACAAACTGTCAAAATTTACAATATGAGTTATATTGTATGTTGGCTGTAGCTTTATTTCGACCTGGAAAAGTAAAAAACTGAATATATACAGATTCAGAGTAATTAGAGTATTTTGAATTTATATCTTATTTGTTATTTATATTTTAGTATTTTATGGTATATTATATATTTTATTATAGTAATGAAGCACAGTAGTTTTAGTAGTAGTTTTACTGCACAGTAAACGTAAAATTAGTATTAACTTATACTGAATATACATTGTTTTCTTATATTTAAATGTAAAATTTTAAAAATTTTACTTTAAAAAAAGTTTCTATCAACACCATATAATTGAGGCGTATAATATATTGGATTGTTTATTTGTTTATCTATATTTTCATATGACAATAATTTCAATATTGACATAAGTGTGGTTTCTTCTTGTCAGACGCATATTTTATCACGTTTATTTCTTATCGAACATTAAAATCATCTGAAAATCAATAAAATGAGTTCTGGATTTATATCTGAATCTGAAATTTTGGAGGCTAGACGCAGTCGCCAAGAGGAATGGGAAAAAGTGCGATCGGAAGATCAGCCAAAGGGTAATTTTTTATGTATTAAAAAAATGTATGTATCTATTAATCTACGACTGAAAACACTTTATAATAATATAATTTACATCATATACTTCTAACGCTTCAACACTTCTTATAATTGATTAATAATAACAATGATAAAATTCTGCATTAGGCAAATAATGTTTACTTATTACATTTGTTATTATTTTGTATAATTGTTGTACTGTGTAATTTTTGATATTGATACTACTGAGCATCTAATAATTCTCGAATAATTATGTAGGAAGAAAAATCAGTTTTACGCTGTATCCCACACACAACAGGGAAGGCAGAGGGAACCTCATGTTAACAAACTCCAAACAACCCACTTTCCGCCGAATTCTGGAAGCATTGCGTGTTGAGTGGCGGAACTCAACTCTGCGCTTTGCCCCGATACCAAAGAAAAGAAATGAAAATATATAAATATATAAATTTAAATAAATATTTCTTTTCATCGAGTGGGGATTGTACCCACAACCAGTAGATTTTGCAGCACACTTTGTACCCCTGTGCCACACCTGACCTCAATAAGTAACTAAAAATTAGGAAATATGAAAAGGCTTTTTCTTGCCTTAAGTGAACAATTTGGAGTTTAGTCTCAATTTATATAATATTCTTAATTTTTTAATAGTTACATAAATTTAATGATTTCTTGAATAGAGGCACCTGAAGAAATATATGACTCTAGACCGTTATATCAGCGATTAGAAGAACAGAAGATGAAGAAAGATGCTGAGTATGAAGAAGCGCACAAACTTAGTAAGTTTAGTTTGATCTTAGAATAAGTAATCAATCTGACTTGCCACACTCAGTCTTACCAGAAGTTAAGTTTACTAAATTTTTCTTAGATACATTTTTTAAACTTTGGAAGGGAACCTCAGAACCTAATAAAAAGACACTGTATTCCCTATTAAGAAACTTCAGTTCTCCTCCAGTTTTCTGCTTAGTCCTTGAGGCATTGTTTTGAGTGGCATAACTCAACATTATATTTGGAGAATAAACAATTTAATATTCACAGAGAATATGATCAGGGGCTTGGACGATGATGAAGTTGGATTCTTAGATTTGGTGGAACGTACCAAAGCTGAAGTGGCTCAACAAATTCACATTGAGGAGAAGAAAGAGATGCAGGAGTTTAGGTCAGTTTTATAGTTATATTGTTATATTGGTTTTCAGCTTCATAATTTATCCTGCATCCTGCAAGTTAGACAGAGGCTCTTGCACACAGATGCATCTTCCCATCAGACTTAGAATTTGTGTATTGAGTGGTAGAAAACACAAAAAAAATGTAAATCCTATCCTATTAACAATATATTATGAGCAGTCAGTTACAGTCACAGTCACAGTTTTATTAGCTTTAAGTTGCATCATGCGCAGCATAAGCAGAAGGTCACTTCCGTTCCCATTCCCTTTCGCCGCCTTTTGCCTTGTTACAGGAGAAAGGAAAAGAAAATGTATTTCATTCCGGGTGGATATTGAATCGACAAGATTTGCGGTTACAGCAAACCCTTGTGCCACCGGTATACAAGGACCTCTATTTATATTTATATTAATTAAAATAATATATTTATTACAGGGAAAGGGTATCGAGCCTAGCTGAAAGTGAGGAGTTGACTCGCCTCAGAGCTCAGTTGGCTCCGGCACGCTCTACACAAACGTCTGGACAGTCACAGAAGAACAAATTACAGGGGGTTTGTAGTATTTTTTTGTATATAATGTTTCATAATTGAAGGACATGTTTTCATGTATATTCTATTTTTATATTGGTTTTCTGATCTGATAGATAAAATGCGGCGTTCAGTACCGTCTTTTAAGACGGAGGGTCTCGAAAATCAGGTGGTCTGTGGGGAACATTGTCTTAACAATAGGTTTCTTTTACCTTCCAATATGTTGGATACAGCGTATTTTTTTTTCAGGTGGTAGTAAGAAAAAGGAAAGCAAGTGAAATGGAAGGTGAGAAAGCAAACAAAGAAAAAGAAGCTTCACTGCCCAAAAATGGTGAAGTTAATAATCAAAAGTAAGTATGTGTACTCTACTATATCTGTAGTATGGTCGAGGAGTCGGCCGTCCTGAACTTCAGTTTTATGTACTTTGGGAAGAAAATAGTCAGACTTCTGAAAATCCTTACCGCCGCCGGTGCACAGGGTCTCCAACGTGTGACTGTAAACACGACGATTGTGGATTCTATTTCTACTTGGGGATTGAATTATTTAATATTTTTGTTCCCTCAGTCTGGTAATGGGGTCAAGCGCGTCGTTGAGTTTCGTCGGTCAGTACGTAATACCTCGTTTTGAGTCGAGTTTGGCGAGAAGTGGGATACAAAATATCTTAATATGTCCAACACTACGTTCCCTCCTCCTACCAATATGCGAGATAAAGCATGAAAATAAAAGAAAAAATACCATAGCATAAAATGCACAGAATGTGAAAGTTTTAGTGACATTAACATTCTTCGAATAGATTCATATATTTTTTCCTTTATTTTGTTTAAATTTACATTTCCATTTTTTTGCTCTGGTGTAGAGGCAAAGCGCGGCGTTGAATTCCGCCACTCAACACGCAATGCCTCCAGAATTTGGCAGAAAGTAGGGAACAGAGTGTCTTAACACTAGGTTCCCTCTGCCACCCTGCTGTGTGGGATACCGCGTAAAGCTACTTTTTTTGCTAATTATTATTTTTCCAGCAGTTCCATTCAAGCTATATCAGGTCAGAGTGCCCTACGTCTAGTCGGTGTGTTACCAGGGCTTGGGCATTATAGGGAGTCTGATACTGACAGCTCCTCTGATACGGATTCCAGTGATATTGAGTGTGTATGTATATATGTATTATTGTGTCATATTAATTAAACTTGCCATGACGAGCCAATTGTGGGGCAGAGGTACAATATGCGACTGCCTGCAATGTGTGGTTGTGAGTTCCACTCGAGGGAATGATTATTTAAACTTATATTTACATTTCTCCGTTCTAATGTTAAGGGAAAGCGCGGCGTTGAGTTCCGCCACTCGATACGCGATGCCTTTGGAATTCGGAGAGCGGAGTGTCGTAACACTAGGTTCCCTCTGCCTTCTTTGCTGTCTGCGAGATACCGTGTGCACGCGACGATTATGGGTTCAATTTCTATTTGGATTTATTTTCATTTCGTTGCTCTGTTTGGTCGGTCGTAATATATCGTAAATTGAGAAGCGCGTGGGGAAGTGCCTTAATGGGACCAACATGTCTTAACATTAGGTTCCCAGTTTTCTTCTGCAGTGCCCAACATATTTTGTAAAGCTGAAAACATTTCATGATTAATACTAATAACATTAATAACATTTTTTTTTATTTCAGTCGAGCAAAAGTTGTGTGAAGCGTGACCTTCTAGGCAGGAGACCAGATCAGATGGACGGAAAGAAGAAAGACGAAGATAAAAGCTAGATTTTTCGTTTTTGTACATATTTTTAGTATTTAAGCTTTATTTTAAATATGTATGATACTAAGTTATAAGTTGTTTGACAAATGTTATAAGTATATAAGTATAAGCTCCATATTACCTTGTGGCTAAAATTGTTCTTAGCTCTACGCTGTATCCCGCACTCAGCAGGGTAGGTAGAGGGAACCTAATGTTTCACCCTTTCCCCAAACTTTGTCCAATTTTTGAGCCCACAATCGTCACGACTACAGTCAGACGCTGTGCCGCTGCACCACGGTGGTTTCAAACAATATATTATAAAATGTGTCTAACTTTAAAAACTATATTGTAATTAGAAATATTTTCGATTTCGAATCGAATAATCGATTCTTTAATTTTTAAAAGTATTTTAACATTACTGTTATGTAGTGTGCTTAATGAATAAATCTTTCATTTGAATTTCCTATTTATAAAAAATGTGATTTAAGTAATTAAATATATTGGTCTATATATTTATTTTAATGTGTTTTTTAATTTACCCAGGGAAAACATATATTTTTGAAACGAGACTAACTTTGGGATCAGATTCTAAAACCTAGTAATAACTATGTTCCCAGGCTAGCGAGATATAGCATCAAGCTAAAAAAAATTGTTTATGAAATATAAATTAAATGAGGCCATCGTGAGACAACGGTGTGACTGTAACGCAGCGCTTGTGGGTTCGATCCCCACTTGAGGAAGTGAAATATTTACGTACGTTTATTTCCATTTCTTCGCTCTGGTGTCGAGGTAAAGCGCGAGGTTAAGTACATTGCGTGCATGCTTCCAGAATTCGGCAGAAAGTGGGGAACTGAGTGTCTTAACACTAGGTTCCCCTTGCCTACCCTGCTGAGTGCAGGATGCAGCGTGGAGCTGGTTCTTTATTGATAATTTAAATGTATATTTTAAAAACGAAATACAATAGGGTTAAATTAAACAACTTTTCTTTAAACATGTTATAATCAATAATGTCATATCAATAGATTAATGACAAAACAATACTGGGAGTACATCGCCTTTTAAGTATTTTTCAGATTCACGATCCCACGTAAGCATAGTAGGGTGGCAGAGGGAACCTAGTGGTAAGTAACTGTGTATTATCAATCAAAACACTTAAATTTGTGTGTCATAAGTAGAGCTGCTAAGTTTTGATGTTATCTTGGTACATTTGGTACAATTTTTGCCAAATTTTTCACAAACTTCACTAGGTACTTTTATCAAAACTTTTAACTACTAACATAAATGAGATTTTATAAGCACGTGACTCGTCTATTTTATTTAAAGTATAAAATAAAGTCTCTCTTAAGTACCATTGCTCATAGGTAATATTTTTTTTCCAGTAACTTAAAATATTTTAGTTATAAAACTCAAAGTCAGGTCAAAATTTGAAAAAAAAAGAAAAATACTAGCAGGAATTGTAAATATTCAAATGTACTAAACACATTTCGAAACATTGCGCGTCGAACCCAAAACGACAGTCAATTATTTAATGCTCAATAAATTAATATATACATACATATAAATGCTTAAATTACATATAAAAAAAACATCTGTACTGTCTTTTCGTCGTAAACTTAATATTTATTATTATAATTATTTTATGTTTAGAAAAACCTAGTAATAGTAAAACTATGTTACTGTAAAGTTTCATCTAAATCCGTTCAATAGTTTTCGCGTTAAAGCGGAACAAACAACTATCCTTACAAATTTACACATTCATCTATACATATAAGATAAAAAGCTATTTAAAATGTTAAAAGTCTCCAGCATTTAACAATGTAAATAGACCACAAGATTATGATTTTTAAAATTTTTGTCTGAGCGTTTGTGCAGGCTAATCTCAATAAAGGCTTAACCGATTTTAATACAGTTTACACTATTGTTTTTTGTTCAACCAAATTGCTACAAAATTATTGTATTATAGAATTGGCTAATACTTTAATTTTGAATGTCTTACCTTATTACTTAAAGGCAATATCTGTATATTCATATTAGTAATATAATATATTAGTATGAATAAGATGAATGAATACTATTTTCATATATTTATTAATATTTCTGGTAACTAAGAGTTAAATAATCAATGGAATTGTTCTCTGCTGAGGTAAGTACAGGTTCAATTTCCATAGTTTTTGGATCCTTATGGAGTTCCTCACAGCTATCTTCTGATATACTTTTCTTTTTATCTGTATCTGTCTTTTTTCTTCTGTTTCTGTGAATTAATGTTATGTTATTATTATTACTTTTAAAACTTACTTTTAAACATTGAATAACTTTTTAACGAAATTGAATGTTTCATATCTTTATTTATATTGAATAGTATGATTGTAGTACTTATTTTTTTTTCACCTTCACGCTTTATCCCGCACATAGCAGAGGGAACCTAATGCTAAGGCTCTTCGTTGCCATTAAGACACTTAGATTCCCCCTACTTTCCGCCGAATTCTGGAAGCAGTAATGCCACATAAGTGTTAAGTAGCGGAACTCAACGCCAACATCAAAAACCGGTAGTAAATTAAATTAAACATCAATTTAATTAGTTTCAGCCCATCGTTTCATCATGAATTGTATAATTTTTATATATTTGCTTATACATAAGTAAAATAAACCCACTTACCTCTTTGGGTAGGGTTGCTTCAGATGTACGGTCCTATAGTGTAGCTTCATACTGTTGCTTTGGGTGAAGCGTTTCTCGCATAAAGTACACGCAAATGGTTTTTCACCTGTATGTGTCTAAACAATATAAAAAAATATATAATTTTATTTATATACAAATAAAGAGGCTAGCTGTGGCATAAAAAAAGTGAGGAACTAACTGGGTTCCCCTCCCAGCTTATCATCGACTCAGAATGTAAAGTATAAACCTACTAACAGTCTATTAAACAAATTATCAGGAGAGAAAAAACTATGAGCATATATAATGTATATTATTAGAAGTTTTTTTAAAGTTATTAAAAGACAGTAAGTTATTCAGATTAATAAATAAATAAATAATTGTAATAATAAGCCAGTAGACTAATATACATGTCGTAATTAATTCTAATTAAAAAATCCTCCATGACTTACCAGCATGTGTCTTTTAAGGCCGATGCTAGAATGGAACTGCCTAGAACAGACCGAGCAGGAGTGCACTTTGGCTCTTGTATGCATGTTTTGGTGCACCGCCACACTGCCAGGCTGGGAAACAAATATTAACGATTTTATACGTAATGTGTTATAAAACCGTATAGAGTTACGAATTTACGAACTTCTTATATGAAACTGATTTTAATTAAACAACCAATATTACATTTTAACTAAAAATAAACTCGACATAAGGCAAAACAATAATTAATGTTGAGGCCTGTAGTGGCGCAGGGGCACAAAGTGTGAGTGTAAGCACGATTGGTTGTGGGTTCAATCCCCGCTCGAGGAAAGTTAAGTAATATTTATTTAAATTTATATTTCGTAGTCGAGGCAAAGCGCGGCATTGAGTTCCCTCACCCAACACAAAACGCCTACAGGATTCGTGAAAAGTAGAGAACGGAGTAACTCTACACTGGCCTCCACCTACCACACTACGCGCGGGATAGAGCGTGAAACCAAACAAAAAAACAAACTCACAGCGAGGCTGACTCCGCATATCTCGCATATGTGCCTCTCGTTGGGCGGGCAGAAGGACGTGCGCGGGTGCGCCGCGTAGTGGTGCTTCATACACGCGGCTTGTGTAGCGAAGTGTTTGCCGCACTAGAGGGAAAACATTTTATAGTGTTAAAAACCAGAAAAAATATTAGAAGTGTGACGGAATTAAGCGCTGCGCTTCGCGTAGTTACAGGAGCGAGGAAATAATAATAATCATAAATAAAGCTACAATCTTACTACAATTTAAAAAAAGTTAAATTACTAAGCCTGTTGGTTTTACTTGGCACCGACTTCAAAATAATAAAATCTTTCTTTGATTATTTTTGTTTAACAAAATCAAAAAATGTTTTGCTTCGGGTTAAGTATAATTTATTTTATATTTCGACGTCGGTTTGTTTTTTGTTAAAAATTTATGTTAAAGCAAACCGGACATTAAGAAATGGATCAAATATTCAAAATAATGTTGCTATTTCATCCTATTAACGATAGACCAAAACATAAATGAAAAATGGGAGCCAAGTTCAATATTAAGTAATAAGTCATTGAGTGCCTAATTGTATATCTTTTTACATTATACATATTCATGGGGGATTTATAATTTTTATTTTCTCGCTCTAATAAATAAGATAAGGCACAGCGTTTAGTTCCACCACTCAACACAGAATGACGAGAAAATTGGACGGTGCCTGGAATACAAAGTGAAGTTCAAAAATGTAATAACCTACCTGATGACATGTAGTGGGTTTACTTTTTTGTCTTCTACGTTTTGTGTTCCCGCTTTGAGCTTTGATTGGAAACTCGTCGAAATTTCTGGAAAAAGAAAAAAGGTTATATATCTATATACAAATACAGAAAATATATTACCCACATATAATATATTTTTAAGCATCACGCGCTATACCGCACGTAGAAGGGCAGACAGAGGGAAAATGGGGACCTAGTTTTAAGAACTTCCGTAAAAATTAAGTATTTAATTTCCTCGACTCTTATTTTATGTGATTAATAAAATTTACAACATAAATGGTAGCTTACCGAGATTTTAACAAATGTGTGATCTGAAACAAAATATTCAATAAAAGAAAACAATATTACACCTTTTTTCGATGTATCCCGCTTGAAGCAGGTTATGCAGAGGGAATCTAGTATTAAGACATTTCGTTTTGGGTGGCAGAGGAACAATAAGTACAAGAGAAAACAAATTTCTCAAGTGGGAATTGAACCGCCGCCGCACCATGAGAGTAATATATAACATTTTCATTTCCCTTCTTAAGTTAAATAAAAATTATCAAAACAATATACATACATATATACATAGAAAACGGAGTGACTTAACACTGCTTACTTAAACTAAAATACGCGAAGCTAATATAAAAAAAATACAAATTTCATACTTTATGTTGCATTTTCTTTGCTAATATTTTCCTTGGAATGGGTTCGGCTTTTTCAATTTTAATCCCGTCCCTGTAGAATAAAAAAAACTATATTAATTAATTAACAATTAATAATAATAAACTGATTTAGATGAAACTTTATAGTAATAGTTTATACATAACAAAACAAGTTATAATTTACGTAAACATTATGTACAATTAATCCTTTAACCTTTAATATAATAATAAGCCTAAGCGGGCGAAGACTCGGGCGGGTCCCTAATTAACAATAATCATTCAATCATTCAATAAAAATCATTTACTCACTCAACGACCTCAGCGTGTAACGCCGAATGAAACAAATGTTCCTCATACGCTTTCCTAGTTTCAAAGCGGATGTTGCAACGGGAACAAAACGTATTTAGATCTTCATCGTCATCTGCTGATTCCTGCAACATATATAATTATAAAAAGTACTAAAATTTCGTAGTTACATAAAAAAAAATTGTTAAAATTATAATACAAAAATGTTTAATGCTTGCTTCGGTGAACCCACGTTTCTTCATCTATGTGCTTTTATACATTTATGTGCGTGTGTATACTTACAACGTCATCAGTGCAATGTTTCAAACGTTTGTGCATATTGAGTCCCGCCTCACTAACAAACGACGACCCGCACAGAGTGCAGACAAACTCACTTCTGTGTGTGCGAAGATGTGTGTAGTATGTTGATGTGTGTCTGAAATATACATACATATAATATATAAAAATTATATATTTCATATTTTTATGATCAAAAAATATGTAAAATACCAGGATGTGTTTTTTTAGCTTACTTTCTGTATCCCGCAGAGTAGAGTAGGTAGGGGGACACTATTTTTTTATTCTGCTTTGGAAAGAAGACAGCGCGGGGTTGAGTTCCGCCTCAGTACTAATGTATAAAAATTGGGCGGTGAATTGAATATCTTTAGACTAGGTTCCTTTTACTGCATGCGGAATACAGCGTGAAGCAAAAAAAAACTTAAGAAATATGGAGGAAAGAAGAACAGAACTAGCCATGTATATACCTGAACTCCTCACTACAATATTTACACTTAATCGATGCACCAGTGTGATACTGCTCATGGAGGATTGCTGTATTTCTGTGGAAGAAAATGAACAATTTTATATCTTTACATTTAACATAAGATAACTTAAAGAACTATATAATAAATAAAATAATAAAACAATAAAACCGACTTTTTAAGACTATACTACTATTTATATACATAAACTTACTTATAAAAACGAGAAGAAGTGAAGTAATTACAATATCATTGTCTTTTATACACAACAATATTGTAATTACTTTAAAGTTAAGAAAATTAAAAAGTAATATGTAAATTTTTGTTCAGTGTATTTAGTAGTCATCTCAAAATACGTTATTTTTTGGCTGGCTAACTTGGTGGCAATGGAGCCAATGGGCAAGTACTTTTTTTTAAATACAAAAAAATCGGTCCACAAATGGCGGAAAAATAGAAGCACAAACATAAAAAATATATTTCACGAATTTAGAGCTTTCCCTCCCTCCCCTCGCCGAAAAAAAAACTTACTTTATGGGAAACACAAGCTGACATCGTAAGCACTGATATTTAGTGTAGTGTTTCTTTATATGTTTCCTGACGTGACACTTCCATTTGAAACGCATGTGACAAAAGCGACACTCGAATATGTTTGACTGAAATTATTCATAATTTTAATATTTTATATAAAAAAATAAAAAAATGACTGTTAACGCGACGAGTGTGGGTTTGTTTTTCATGTAGGGACAAGGGCAGCGTTAAGTTTCGTTATACAAAGCGCAATGTTTCAAAAATTGGAAGAATATATATATATATATATATTATCAGCCTCACGCTGTATCCCCACAGCGCAGGGTAGGCAGAGGGAACCTTATGTTAAGACACTCTATTCTCCATTTTCCGATTCTCCAATTCTGGCGGAACTTAACGCCGCGTTTGAAAATATCGACTTAAATAAATATTTAATTTCCTTGAGTGGGAATCTAACCCACAACCTGTTGCGTTTACAATCTCACGCTTGTGCCCCTGTGACACGACTAGCCTCTTCTTTATTTTTCTCATGATCTTACAAGTTGATCCATGAATAATAATAATATAGGACTTTTATAATTATTTTCTAATCTTTTTTGAATTTGAAATCACATTAGCTTATAAGTTACTATAAAAATAATAAACCTCATTGTGAGTTAATGTTTTATGCCGTTTCAACATATCCTCTTTGGAAAATCCTTTTAAACATAAATTACATTTGTATGCAGCTGCTAAGTATTTCTTGTCACTGGCTCTTTCCATAAATTCCTAGAAATAAAAAGAACATAAAATTAGACTACTAAACCAAATCTTTATGAAAGTCAATTATTTTGAAGAAAATGTTATAGAGTTAAGTTTGTAGTCTTTAACAACACAGGTTAAAATATATTTTTAATACTTTTTTAAAATATAAACATATTTGAATGTAGTGGTACCTATTTAAATATCTCTTTATTCTCTATATTCTCTATATTCTCTTTATATTTCATGCTCCTTGGAAGCATCCAAGCAATCTGACCACAGCTCTACATTGCCAACATTTTTAACATAGCGTAAATTTGAGAATAATGGTGGAATTAATTAGAAATATTTCTTTTTACCTTTACAGCTTCCTCTTCATTCAACTCCATTCTCTTCCATTTATTTTCATCCAATAGACTTCGTTTTTCCATTTCATACTTTGCCTCTTTTACATTCTTTCTTTCTCCTTTTAAATCTATTTCATTATCCATGTCATAACAATATTTTTTTTCTTTGTCTGCATCTATTTCTATATCATCTATGAAAGTTTCACTGATATCTATTGATTCTATTTTAATAAGTCTTTGGTCGCTTGTTTCTTCTTTTATACTTATGTTTTCTGTTGAGGGTTCTCGTTTTGGATTTAAATATATTATTTCTATTGGAGATTTGTTATTTAGAAGTGGTCTTTCTAATTTATGTAAAGCTTCTAGTGTAATCTGAAAATATATGAAAATAAATAAATTAAGGATAATATCAATTGTATCTGTATTCTATACTAATATTATAAGGCTGAAGTCTTTTGGTTCAACATTAATCTCAGGAACAGATTGTAGTGCAAGTCATATTAGAGGCTATATTACATGACATTAATCATTCCAATATAATCCACATTACCTGAAGTCAGAGCTACCTCAGACAATTCAATTATGTCATGTATCATATAAAATTATTTACAAGGGAAAGCTTAAGCAGTGAACATAAAACAACCAAATTAGTTTCTTAATATTTTATACTCCTTGTTGTTGATGCCAGTTGTGATGCAGGGACACGAGCATGTGAGTGTAAATGTGACAGGTTGTGGATTTTCTTCCTACTTGAGGAACTGATATATTTATTATTTTTATTTTCTTGCTCTGGCAATGAGAAAAAGAGCTGCATTGAGTTTCAACACTCAACATATAATACCTCCAGAATTTGGCAGAAAGTGAGGAGCGGAAGATTATTATTGGGAAAAAAGAGTGTGTTAACACTGCATTGCCATTAATAATGTTCCATTATTAAAAATATTGTTTTATAATCTATATAGATTTTGATTTATTTTAAACATTACATATAACATATGAAATATATACTTACAGGGCCTTTTCTTAAAATCTCTTTCAATATTTTCCAACCAAAATGACATTTTTCCTTAAACTTATGAAACTTGTGTAATAGCATTGCACATTCAAAGCAAAAGTAATGTGGTAAATCATCTAAGTCATTTACCTGCAATAAAGTTTATTATAAGTATGTTGCATATGAATGGTAACTTAATATTAACATATTTAGCCTCATACTACATCCTGCATATAGTAGGATAGGCAGAGGAACTGTCCACCAAGCACCAGTCACCAGCCTATTTTGATATGAGTCACCAGCATATTGAGCAGCCAAATTCAATGTAGCACTTTATCTTATTACCAGATTTAAGAAATAATTATTTCAATATACTTAATAATAAATTGTATATATTGATAACATGAACAGTTGCAATACTAAGCAAGATCAAATTAATTATTAGTATAGACATAAAAAAGGAAGGCATAAACTTTTAAAAGAACTATCTGTTTACACGAAAAAGTAAAATATTTACGTATATTTTAGAAAAGAAGAAAACACCGGTACGTATGAAATTTTATTATCATTAATGATATAAAGTACTATTTATATTCGAAATAATAATGTATTTTTTTGAAAAAAGTATAATTCGAATTATATACTAATTTTGTTATACTTACTCTCAAAGCCAATACTTCTTCATAAATTGATTTTAGTTGATATTCGACGTAATTGTAAACTTTCGCATCAGTTCTTAAGCAAATTCTGCATATTTTTAGTTCAGCCATATTTCAATTTATAGTAAAAAAGTGGAATAACAATTATCAACTTAAAAAAATATTACTTAAGTACAAAGTTATTTGTTATTATTATTTAAATTTCATTTTACACGATCCAAAATCCAAACAAAAATGGTAAATAGAAAACTTATGTCAACTGTCATGTTCTCTGTCTCTCTGTCAGGCAATTTAGTCAATAAAATTAATGTACGAATTAAAATTTATAAAAAATAAAGTAAAAAGTCATTCAATACATTTAACTTAATGATATTCTTTTTAATTCATATTTTTTTTTTCTATTAACTGAATTCAAAAATTATGAATTAAAAAATATGTAAATTAATTACCACATTAGGTACCGTAGTTTGTTTTTTAGCTATATATTGCTTATCACTAGTTTACTAAGGCATAGCACATAGAGCATATATTATGTACCTTGGTAAAAGCTATGTAATAGAGAGAGAGTTAGTCTCAGCCATCAATCAATTTATTGGTTTTATTGTGTTAAATACA
Source organism: Heliconius nattereri (assembly GCA_013403645.1). Taxonomy (NCBI): domain Eukaryota; kingdom Metazoa; phylum Arthropoda; class Insecta; order Lepidoptera; family Nymphalidae; genus Heliconius; species Heliconius nattereri. The sequence goes on from JAAIXI010000221.1 coordinate 1,196,478, forward strand.
ATTGTATAAAAACATTTGTTACCTAACGTATTATAAGAAATTAAATAGATGTTCATCTATTTAAATTAAAGTTCAAGTGTGTGACTTTAAACGCAGGTTGTGGGTTCGACTGAAGGTCATCAACTAACACTATTGCCAGGCAAATGCAATAGAAAAATAATATTTAACCATACACACACAAAATATTGATTTAATTAAATTAATGAAAAAAAAAATACAATAATGTGCCAACAGATTATATAATGTTTCTATATATATTTGTGAGGAATATTGGCTGAATAGCGACGCGTCTTCGCTACCAAGTTCCAATTAAGTTTGTAAACTAAAAATTATATAGTTGGCCTTCGCATCCCATTCGCAATTCGCATTCTGTACTTGTGCATTGTCTTGTTCGACTCGTTTTTTATTTTTTTTCGTACGTTTTTTTGATAATAAATTATGAAGATTAAGTAAAATTATAGTATTTAAACTGTTTTTAGTTTTTAATTTGTATGTGGATATGATATCATGATATTTTAGTGCTTTTATGATCTACCTATACGGTATGTATATTGTACATGTATATATTTATGATTTAATTTTAAAATAACTATAAATTTAATAAAAGTTCTGCCATAATAATATTTTTATTATGAATTTATTTAGCGCTGTATCCCGCACAGTAGGCGGTAGGGAGGCGGAATTGTAGTATTTTATTTTAAAACGAAAATAATTATTTTTTATTAATATTCAATGTTTTTTTTATATTTAGAATCTACATATTACCTGTATTATTATTAGGTATGTGTATTGCATTTAATTATATTTTGTTTTATATTATTTCAAAAACATAAAAATAAAGAAGTAAATTAACTGCGTGTTACATAAATAAAATAACTAGCTATGCTAAATATATTATATAGTCTATACATAATTTGTATATAAATTATAGTATACCTAAAAGGCTTTTATGATATTTCCCTTGACATTTTAATCGAAATGTTATAGAAGACGCCATCATGGAGCAGTGGCACAAGCGTGTGACTTTTATATACCGCGGTGGATTCGATTCCCCCTCGGGCAACGAATTATTATCTACTAATATTTTCATTTCTTACTTCTGGTAGTATAGCAAAGCGTGGCGGTGAGTTCCGCCACTCAACACGTAATACCTCGAAAGTTTGGCGCAAAGTGAGGAACGTAGTGTCTTAACAGTAGGTTCCGTCTACGTAGCCTGCTATATGCGGGATACAGCGTTAAGCCGAAAATAAAAACAATGATAAAATTTGATAAAATGCAGGTTACTTTTAGAGTAAAATTGAACAATACAATGCGTAGGCGATGAAGACTTAAAATATCCATGTATGGATAAAGCTTAAACCCACGTTTTTACTGCGATGTATTATTATTAAAATATTTTTTTAATGTTTCATATTGAAGATTTTAGAATTTGAAGCCATTCTAAGGCAAAACTGTCAATGTGATAGTTGTGGGTTCCATTCCCAAAGTGCGTGTGCGTTCAATAGCGTGAAGCTAGAAAAAAAGATAAAAAAAATTGGAATCTGACTCTTGGATCTTTAAATACGTAAGTTGCGTTACGGTTTTAATATTAAGAAGCATTACGAAATTTGGTATTTACATCACTAAAACGAATACACATAGCGTAGAGCTTTTTCGTCTTTGGCTTTTCTATAAGTAGTATATTTAGCCTTGTTTTATATATTAAAATATTATAAAGTTAAAGATTTTTTTGCTGAACAAACTTATTCCAGGATTAGATACATAGACGTTTTAGGTTCATGGATCGGAGTACATTAATCGAAAGGGGCTAATGGATATAAGAATAATAGTCTGTATTTCATCTTCAATTACCTAAAATTAAAGTCAGTAAACGATTTATTATTAAGTTATCCACAAACTTCGCGGATACCTTCAGTCACACGCTTGTGTCCCATGCAGGCCATGCACCACGAGTAGCCTCAAACAAGATTGCGAATAATTATAACATGCTAAAGATCAAAAGGCTATAATTATTATGAATAACAAAGTATGATAAGAATGTTTCTTTGTGATTTACTTATATATAGTCTTTCAAATCGTGTTGTACATCACACTTGACTGAATAAACGAAAGACTTGTTGGTTCTACTTTATTTATAAAATAAACTTTTACACTTTTGCGGCTTCCTGAAATATATAAGAGTGGCAAATTATAAAATACAAATCATTGCCAATTCGAATCAGTATTTCCTTAGACGATCAGGCATGGCTATATAAGTGAGGGGGGCAGGGTCCTAGAAATTTAAGTAAGAAAAATAAAGAAATGTTTTTACATAAAAAGGAACGAAAGTGTCATAAAGGGAACGCAGCTCCTGTTTTGCAGGATACTGCGTGAAGCTATAAAAATATTACGTCGGGCAAAAGCCCCCCAATATGTAAATACTGGTTAAGTGCGAATCGGACTTGCATACTGAGGCTTACTGTAGAAACCATAAAAGTTGACAAACTTAAATTTGCAATTAATATTCCCATATATGAACTCATTTTGTATGAAATGTACAACAAACATAAGTTTGTATTTTTTTTTTTCTATGAAACACCTATAAATTTTCAGTTTTCGTATCTCTCTCTTTATTTGTTTTGTTTTCTCACTTCGTGCTAAATTTCATAACTGTAGTGACCTATAGGTTTTGATTACTCTGCAAATTTCATACAAAATGCAGAAAAATCGATAGATAAATATTCGCTCTAAATCTTTAGATTGCGTGAACTTAGATCTCGAGATAAATGGTCTTGACCGATGGACAACGAGATGGTCCTGTAATAATAATAATAATAATAAGCGTTTTATTTCACATATCACTTTTTTTTTACAACTATTATTAGTTAGATATTAGTAGTAAAAAAGTAAATAATTAAATATCTTAGAAATTAGTAAGTAAATTAGTTTGTTAGTTATTAATATTTATGTTAGATCTTGTTTTGGTGATATGGATCCCATTTCGTCCTCCACACAGTATGGCCTATACTGTGTCCTCCATTTCGCTTCACAACTTTCTGTTTTTCCCCAGAGTCATTCAATTTTTTCCAGTTGTTTTGGCTATACTGTCAGCCCACCGGCTAATTGGTCTACCAGCATATCTTTTCCCAACTGGGCCCTTCCATCGTGTTGTTTGAATTATCAATGTAACGTGATATGTGCCCAGCCCACCGCCATTTGAATATTTGGGCTTGGTTGAATGCATCTAATATATTAGGTTTTTGTCTTATCTTATGATTGTTAACTTTTTGTGTTTTTCTATATATTTCTCTCCATTTTTCGCTGCGTTACGTTGATTTTTTGTTTTATTGTGTTTGTATAATTCCAGGTTTGACAGCCATACAAAAGACTGGGTGAAATGCAAGTGTTCATGATAGTTTTTTTCATTTTCATAATAAATTTGCCTTTAAAAAATCTTTAAGTGTCCAAAACTTTTTCCAAGCTTATTTAATTCTTCTTTCTATTTCTTCTTCATTACTTGTTTTTCTAAATGATATTTGTTTCCCTAAATAAATATAGTTATCTACATATTCTACGTCAATTCCTTCTATTGTAATATCTCTCTTAAAGCTGTTTGTCATTATTTTCGTTTACAAGGGTTCATTTCCAAGCCAACTTTGTGACTTTCTTGATTTAGACTGTTTATCATTGTTTCTAATTAATTAGGTTGTTCAGATAATAATGCAATGTCGTCAGCAAATCTAAGATAGCTCATATACTTTCCGTCTATATAGATTCCCTCTTGTTCCCAGGTTATTTTTTTTATCCTATAAGAGGTAGTCCTACAAGAGATCCATTTTTACCTTTTGAGATACGGAGTCTTAAAACAATCTACAGTAAGTCTTGAAAGAATGTGGGAAAAATGTCTAAAGATATGATATGACCAAATCTACACATTGTTTAGCGTGAACCACGTCACGGTTCACGCAGTCGGCTAATAATCGTAACAATTAAAGTTAAGCGTTGTAACTTATAACATTCAATTAATGCTATAAGGAAAAATACTATCAAATGGAAAACATGCTTCATATTTAGGTGATGTGGTTCATTTTGTAGGAAATACATATTTTGAATAACAAATAAATTACTTCAGGAGACGAAATTAGTATTTGAAATAAATAAACAACATGTCAGTATATTTTCAGAGGCCGTTCAATATTCAGGTTTAATTAAAATTATAATAAATCTATAGATAATCATTAAGCGTTTGTTTTGTTGAACGTTCTAAGGTGTTGGATAATCCATTTTTAGAAATTAGTTCACATTATTTGTACTGTATGCGAGGTAACTCACTGTTAATGTTGTCGAAGGAAGCTGAGACACTAAAAAAAATTCATCTGACATACTTATAAATATATACTTTACTCTTAGTTAATTGCATTAAACCACGCAGGTAAAGCTGCAAGTAATGGCTAACATAGTTACAGCAAATAAAGATTGTTAATAAAATATACCTACTAATTTTTATATATCATTGCTTTTTATACTTCGCATTGTTTTATTTTGTTATTTCTTTTTTTTAAATTTAATTAAATATGTCTCATTTTTTTTAATAATAATATGTGATTGGATGATGATGATGCTTAAATTATGTGTACTTAGATAGTTAGATAATACTTATAAGTAGAAAACTGTAATTGGCTTTATTTTTTTTGTACAAGTTTATTTTTATTAGTAGTTAAAAATATGCTGTTGTTTTCTGTATAATAAATAAATAAATAAAATAAATTTTGATTTATTGCGTACATATATGGCAGGTTATTTTCTCTAATTATAAAAGTAGCCAGCTCTCTGTTTAAAAACACTTCGTTCTCCACGTTCCACTCATCTTCTAAAGTAATGTAGGCTTGGTCGCGCCGCGAATATTGAACTCGCAATCATCGCGATTACTCAGACATGTGGCAATTGGCCACTGATGACGTCATACTATAATGCTTTAACAACATCATGGTCTTATGGTGTAAAAAGTTAAAAAAGAAATACGTATCGTATGGCAACAAAAGCTTTTAATTTTATAACTAAACTACCAAATAATTAATATTTTTCATAGATTTCTTCAGATTTTTAAATCTATAAAACAGGTTCCCTTCCAGGTTTTCTTCGCATAATAGGGTCGGCAGGGGGAACCTAATGTTACTTCGCAAATACATTTCGTTGTAGATATTTCTCTTCAAGTTTTTAGCTTCAAGCGGAATGGCGGATTTTTATTTAAATCTATTTTCTATTTCTTTTACAGATGGTGATCGCCAAGTGTTTTTTGGGGATCACATTGCTTCCACTTCTAGTAAGCAGAGCAGCATTTATCGACACCGACGATGATCCTAGCTTAGAACCTAGTTTAGATGGTAAGTTTTTAAAAGACTATTATTTCAAATAACCTGTAATTATATATTTTTTATTTTAAGCTTCACGCTTAATCACGCGCAAAGCGGGGTAGGCCGAGGGGACCTAGTGTTAAGACACTTTTTATTTTACGCCGAATTCTGGAAACATTGTGTGTTGAACGGCGGAATTGAACTCTTTGCTCCAACATAAGTGCGAAGTAATGAAGTTATTAAATATTTAATTTCCTCAAGTTTATTATTGTTTTGCTTTTCAGTAAATAACCGTTAGATCTTTTTTTTATTAAAAAAACATATTTTTGATCCATTCCAGATAGAACATTTGAATCATTAGCATGCAAAACGAAAGATGGCAGAGATGGCATATGCGTGCAAGAGTCCTACTGCAACGCGGATCACACCATTCTGCCGGGAGGGGTGATCGATGAAAGTGAATTCAGGTAAAAATTACGTTTATTAACATAAATACTTAGAATGAATAATAAGTAGCTTTATTCTGGAATTCTGGAGTCTGTTGCGTGTTCAAAAGCAGAACATAACCATAGCCAAGCCGCGCTTTGCCTCGTTCGTTACTAATTACCAGTTAGTGGTGTTAATAAAATTATCTTTGACAATATTAATCAATTTTGGTGTGTATAGTTATTTTTCACTGTGGATAAAATGTTTCTTATAATTCTTGTTACAGAGAAATGACACAAAAGCCATGTCCAGGATTGTTTGTGTGGTGTTGTACGCAAGACTTGGTGATAGCGCCGCCCGTCATAAATAATACTCGTAGTGGTAATGTTTTTATATTAATTTTAGTAGCTTCCATTACACCGTCGTAGCGCAAATAAAATAAGAGTCTGACTTCAACGCGACAGTTGTGGGTTCATTCCCTAATTGAGAGAAAAAAATATTGTTTTAATAAATCTTAATAGATTTAATTTTTTCGCTCTGGTACCAAGGCAAAGGCTCGTTCGTTTGTTTAATCACCCTCCCATCCTTTTACCCGACTGCGCATTGCAAAGAAGGATAATATATTTATCAGTCTCTGTATGTATGATTACATACATACATACACATACATACGTACATACATACACATACATACGTACATACATACACATGGATGTTTGTTCTTATGTGACCTTGTGAAGACCAAACGGGTTGAACGAATTTAATGATTTTAAAATATGATTAATTGATTGACTTCGTTTGTTTCATTAATTGATGAATTACACAAATATACTCGTAAAAGTGATTTTGACACTTTGAATTTTAATTAATTATTTCATATTTATTTCAGATAACTGTCTACCTCTCGATTCCGATGTATGTCCGTGGTGCGTTAAACTTTATAAGTGAGTATTAAATTCTATTTTTAGTGGCTTTAATGCTTAAACAAATGTTAAATAATATACAATTTTATTTTAGAGTAGCAGATATAAAAATAACCGATACGAGTGTATTCTGCGCTGGAGCTTTAATAGGATCTCGTATAGTACTAACCTCAGCCACTTGTCTGAAAGCCGCTCAGCACCACATGCTATATGCGCGGGTTCCGTTCTCGGCTGACGCCAAACATAAATATATAGCGCAGCATAGGAAATTACATCCGCAGTATAATTCTGGTAAGTTTTTCATAGCTAGGTTATAGTAGTTTGATGAGTTGTGAACTGTTGTGCATTGTGCATTCGGTAGTAAATGATCAAGGTAAGAAAGTTTGCCCCGTTACCAAAGCAAGAAAATGAAAATGTAATATAATCCATTTCCCCGAGTGAAAATTGAACTACGACTGTTTTTTTATTTTCCTACTTTATTTACTAATAAAATCAAATTTCCAGGTACACATTGGTACGATTTCGGTATAATAATACTAGAAAAGGAAGTAAATTTTGGAGGAAAGCCGGGTAGAGGGGCTTGTCTGGGCTTCAGCAAACTGTCGGGCAACTGTATGACTGTGGGTTACGATACTAATGATGATTTTGGTTCGGTAAGTCTATTCGTACTTTAATTATTTTTTCCTATTCTCATAGTACTATAGACTAGGGTAGCCAAAGACAAATATGTTTTTTTTCATATTTACAGACAATATTAAAAGTGAACGACGGTGCGTGTAAGAACATGGGCGGTGGAGGTTCCTTCGAAGCGTCTTGTGGGGAAAGTATGGAGAAGTTGTGCTTTGCTGCGCCCGGGGCACCCGTTATATGCGAATCTAGTGTAAGTTATTATTAAATGGTAGTTTTTTTAATGGTTTATCTACCCTTTTTATTTTATATGTTTATATTATTAAAAATGAAAAAGTAATTAAGTTTTGACGTACCTACAGAAGACTACAAATTTGGTTAGGCACTACTTAGTAGACGGTATTCCAAAAAAGATCAGCGTGGCTCCAATATTTGTGCTATCATCTGCATAGCAACACATGCCAGGATCCTCTTATATTCTGCGTTCATGTGCATATATTATCATCGTTTCTAAAAGACCACAGAAGAAAATATCTCTAGATCTTTATACGCCAATGGCAGGAATAGGGGATTCCTACGCCCATGGTCTTTCCCCGGAGTGACAATTGAAACCTCTGAGAGCCGCAAATTTTAACTATTATTAAGCTTTAAATTATTTTAGCATAATAATAATAAACAAATAATAATATTTTATTTTAATATAAATAATAAACATTAATTCTCTTTACAGACTGGAGGTTTAATAATATACGGTGTGGTACGTACCGGATGTATAAAGAACCAAATACTGCTCGGAAGTATAACTTCGTCTTCCAGTTGGCTGTTGGGAGAGCTGGACGCTATGCAAGTGGCTAAACATATTTATATACAAAAACCTTAGTTAAAGATATATGTAAAAATACCATTGTGGTGCACTTGGTCGAGTATAAGTACGATAGGATGGTTGTAAGTTCGATTTCGAATTGAGGTAATTATTTAAGATTTTTAGTCTAGATAACATAAAGTGTATTTTTGTATTTTGTTATTTAAACATGCGTTGAGAATAAAACATTTTAGCAGAAAAGAAATGTATTGAACTGAAAAAAAAATATGTACATTCAATGTTTGTACATTCATTACCTCATGAATGTTTGATACATGAAATTAAAATTGTGGTACTAATAACTATTATTATTAGTATTGTTTTATAAGTGATTTAAATGAGATTTTAATCCTTTACTATTGTGCAAATATTAAGCAGTTTTCCATTACGCTACCCCCAGAATGGGGCAAATTTTAATTGGCAATAGGTGTGTAAAGGTCAACATATAAGTAATAATTAGTGTACTTACTTCTAATTAATTAATTAGTTCTCAATATACAAACAATCAATTGTAAATATTTAATTGTTAATTTCAATTAAAATTTGCCCAACTCTGGTTACCGTTTTAAAATACAACGTGAAATTAGTACTGTGATATTGTTAATGAGATTTATTAATTTATACGCAATATTTGAAATAATTTGATATATTTTAAAAAAAATTCAAATTATTAGGGACATTCGTGGCGCAGGGTCACAAGCGAAGTAAGGAGGCACTGCGTGTTGAGTAGCGGAACTCAATACCGCGCTTTGCCTCGTTACCAGTGCAAGAAAATGAAAATGTTAAACATTTCATCTCCTCGAGTGGGAATCGAACCTACAACCTGCTTGTACCCCTGCGCCACGAGGGCCTCTATACGTATGCTCAAAGATTTTGTCAAAATATGTAAATAAAATAAATAGTTATCGATATTAAAACCATAATTTCTATTTTGAAGATTCTGTTTACTATTAAATAAAACAACAAAATATATTGTAATATTTTATTTGGATTGCACATAAACATAAATGCGTCGACTGGAAATTATTTTTTAAATAGAAAAATTCTATAACAAAACCCTTAATTTAGATTTGGTTTTAAATAAAAAAATATATTTTAGTTATTTTCTAATTAATTTGAAGCATTGATTAAAAATATGCATAATTCTTGGAACAATATAAAAAAGGAATTGTAAATGTAAATACACATTAAATATTTATTTCTACATATTGTATAATTATAAAATTTACATAACAGTTTTCAAGAAACAAATATATACTTAGCATAATGGGTTTAATTTTCGATACAGTCTTAATAAAATGTGTTTACTCCTTTTTTCTTCTATTTCTGTAAAATATATAAAAAATATATATATTGTCAATTTATTTTGAGAGATAGTAATTTAATATTTACTATGAAAACCGAATTAAAGTACTAAAGTATTGGAATATTTAAAAGTATAATGAAATATTAGATTTTCGCGATTTTTATACATTTAGTATGTTTTGTGTAGTTTTAGTATGTTAATAATACCTCTTAGGGTAAGGTTGCTTTAGATGGAACGTCCGATAGTGCAGCTTCAAGCTCGCGCTCTGTGTGAACCTCTTGTCGCACGAACTACAAGCAAATGGTTTCTCTCCTGTGTGTGTCTAAAAGATAACCAATTAATATTTTAATACTATATCAATTTTGTGATAAGCCATGTAAACAGGGAGTAACGGGATAGACAGGTACAAAGGTGTGATTGTAACATGTCGGTTATGGGTTCGATCCCCACTCAAGGAATTCAAATATTTATTTACATTTATATTTTCATTTCTTCGTTCTGGTGTCGAGGCAAAGAGCGGCGTTGAGTTCCGCCATTCAAAACGCAATGCCTCCAAATTACTTAAGACGAAGAGTGTTATTACATACTCAAATAAATTACAAATAGCAGTGAGACAGCGTTTGACTGTAAACGTTTTGGTTGTGGGTTCAACAACTCGGGGTTATGAAATAAATTCATTTCTCCGTTCTAATAAGACACAGCGCGGCGTTAAGTTCCGCCTCTCAACGTTCCTAGCAAGGGCCTACCCTGGTAACGCTGAAAAAAAAAACTAAATGTTTACAAAATAACTTGCCAACATATGTCGTTTCAATCCAACACTCTCATAAAACTGTCTCCCACATATTGAACAAGCGAATACTTTTTCTCTGGTGTGCATATTCTTGTGTACTGCCACGCTGCCCGGCTGCATATATGAAAAAATATAATAGATCAGACTCCTTTTATTATCAGAGAGAAAAATATGGAAATCACATTCTTCCGAGGCCAGTCGTGGCGCGGGGGCACGAAGCGTGACTAAAACCGACTGGTCGTGGGTTCGACGTGACGCGGGAGGAGGTTAACTAAGTCGGCGCCTGGTAGTAGTAACAATGTCATTGCACGATGTGACGTCATCGCAAGTACCAGGACCCCACAACACACAAGGAAGTCACAAGAGCTTACCGCTAGTGAAGCTCCGCATATCTCGCATATATGCCTCAAGCTGGGAGGACAAAAGGAAGTTCCGGGGTGTTCCTCCAAATGATGCTTCATACACGCCGATTGCGTGTTAAAGTGTTTCCCACACTGATGACAAGTCGTTGGCTTTTTGCATCTTTTGGCCGATTTAAATGATATATCGTCGATCTTTCTAGAAACAAATTAAATGATTATTTATTATATAATATTTATAATAAAACATTTGCGAAGTATACTTATATATAGTGAGAATATAATATTTAGGGCCTACCTTCTCTTGAATAAACTTGTAACCTGAAAAATATAAAGTTTAATTTAATTTAATACTAAGTACATAAAAAAATATGTTAACGGCTTACGGAATGGAATGCAGTTTAAATGGATATAGAAGTTAGTTATTATTATTATCATATTATGCTTCTTACCTTTTCTTGACCAGTTTTTTCTAGTACATCAACAGTTCTTGCATCATTTTCTGTGCCATTTCTGAAATAATATGAACATAAAGCGTTAAATGTAAGTAAAAAAAATGTGGAAAATATATTATTATTTAATATTGATTGAATATCTTATAAATAAAATAAGATCAGATACCAGAAAAGATTGGATATTTTATTTGAATAATCTACAATAATACAAGCCAAAGTATAGTAACCAAATATTAAAAGAAATTATCTACATATATTTGTAAAAATTATATGTACGAAACTACGAAAATGTATGCAGGCAGGCAGGCAGTGAAAACTTACTGTTTAGACACTTCGTTCTCCGCTTTCCGTCTGAATTCGAGACACTGCTTAATACGGAACCCAACGCCATAGTTATTGACATTTTTAATATCAAAAATAATATAACTTACTCGTCAGCGTGCATTGTAGAGTGATACAAATGTTCTTCATACGCTTTTATAGTTTCAAATTGAATATTACATGTAGGACAATAAGTGTTCACTTCTTCTTTGTCTTCTTCATTTTCTAAACTTTTCTGTCAAAAATTAAAAAATATGTATAATACTAATCGTCGCCTGCAAATTTGTTTGTATGGACTTAAATATGTAAAAGGAACAAAATCCAATGTTTTCTGAATGTTATCTCTCAGTGCTTCCAGACACTCGCCAACATACTAAATGCAACTTTCAAAACACAGTAGTTTTGTTTGTGTGTTGTGTGCTGAGGAGCGAGTAATTTAGTAGCTAACCGTATTTGAATATAAAATTTGCCCAGTAGTTTTAGCGTCGAGTCGATTGCGTAGTACGGAATGGACGAGTATTCCGACACATTAACCAGTGGGACGTCATCGCAAGTACCAGGAGAGCATAATGCACGAGGAAATAAACACACCATGACGTCACATTTTACAACACTCACGTCTCTGGTGCAATGCTTGACGCGCTTGTGCTGGTGCAGGCCCGCCTCACTCACAAACGAGGAGCCGCACAGAGTGCACACGTGCTGGCTCCTGTGCGTGCGCAAGTGTGTGTAATAGGTTGATGAGTATCTGGAATATAATTAAATTTTATGACATATATATTTATGTGATCATTATTAACGCAGTGATAATTCCAATAACGACAAAATATTTTTTATCTTTATTAATATTACATACTAGCGACCCGCTTGCGGCTTTGAGCGTTTGAAATACTCAATTATTTATTTACTACTTTCAATTACTTTCATGCTCTAATAAAATAATCATTTATGTTTCGGCCAATCAGTCATCCACTCGTTTCTATATCATTCTTGTAGTATCAACTACATTGATAATAGATTTTCTCATATATTTTCCATGTACAGAAAGCAATCAGTCACAATTGTATTATACGTATAGATTAGCTCACCTAAATTCCTTACCGCAATATTTGCATTTTCTTGTTATACCGTTATGAAACTGTTCATGACTCAATGCTGTACTCCTGAAAAAAAAATTGCGTAATAAATAATATGTCGTACCACATTACACAATTATATGATTGTTTGACGTGGGGGAAATACAATATACAAACGTAATTTCAGAATTACTATAGGTACCTCAGATATTACTATATTTAATAAATAACAGTTTATATAAATTACGAGCATAAAATTTAAAAAAAAATACTCACTCTAAAACACAAACAAAATTGCATCTCAAACATTTAAACTTTGTATAATGTTCACGGATGTGTTGACGGAGACGACATTTTCTTTTAAATCTCATTCTACAGAACTGACACTCAATGGCGCCTTGTGACTGAAAAATAATGATATGTTTTATCTTGTTAACTCTTAACGCTAGTCGTGACGCAGGGGCACAAAGTGTCACTGTAAACCGACTGGATTCGATCCCGACTGGATTCGACCCCGACTGGATTCGACCCCGACTGGATTCGATCCCGACTTGAGGAATGAAATATTTATTCAAAATTTATTCTGGAGGCATTGTGTGTTCAATATAAATTTATTTATATTCAACACGCACTGCCTCCACAATTCGACGGAAAGTAGCGAATGGAGTGTCTTAACACTAGGTTTCCTCTGCCTACCTTCCTGTGTGGGATACAGCGTGAAGCTAAAAAAATTAAGAGATTATATTATTAAACAAAGTAAAACATTGCATCATTTTAATAAATAAATATTCCCAACTTCATTCATTACAAATCTAAAATTCATTAAGAAAAATTGTTTAGTCACATAAAATATTAGACTTAAAAAATTACTTACATTATAATGTTTTCCTTACATTATAATTAATTTTATGTTTCATATTGATTCAAAATCATAAAAACATACCTCGCTATGCCTAATTTTTATATGACGTTTCAACATGTCATCTTCAGAGAAACCCTTTAAGCAGTCTGTACATTTATATGCCGCGGCTGTATATTTCTCATCATATGCCTTTGCCCTAAATTCCTGTAAAGAAAACAGGTAGCCATAAAAAAACATTTTTGTTCAGTTTTGAAAACATTATAAAAGTTTTTAAAAATTAAAAAAGCATGACTGCAAAAGGTACACATATTTTAAACTAACGGCCCGCCTGCAACTTTGCCCATTGATTATTCATTTAATAAACAGAAATGACTGACAATAATAATGACTTCTAATATGAGTTTATATTACTTTAATATTTAATCTCCTAATGTGATATTTTTACTACATTATCGTAATTTCTAAAAGGATTTTTGATTGTTTTGAATTAAAATATATGAACAATGTTGATACTTCATATTTATAATAACAAACCTTGAGCATTTATACATAAAGCTAATTATTTATTATACATATATATTTTTTACATGTACATAACATTATTTTTACGTATGTTATGTATGTGTTATCATCACTTTAAAACTTTATTAAATGTGTTGTAAGTAAATAATTTAATTTATTTGTTCAGAAACAGCCTTAAATGTTAAATTATTGATTTGGGCAGTGGCCCTAAAATATTTTTACAGGGTATATTTTAATAGGTGAACACAATATAATTTCATATGTGTGTTTAAACAGTTTTGTGGACTATTTGGCGCCCCTTTATGAGCGGTGCCCGGGGCATGATGGTGATACTCAAATAAAATTATTTTTCACCTGAATAGCATCTTCTTCTGTGAGATCAAATTTCTTCCATTTACTGACATCCATTAAAATCAATCTCTTAACAACTTTTCCCTCACTTTCATCATTTTTATGATTACTATTACTATTCTTATCATTATCAGCTTTTCCTTTATCTTTAAATTTCCTATCTTTCGTTTTTAATCTAATACCCTTTCTTTTTAATTTGCTTTTCTTTTTAAATGTTAAACTATCATTAATTATAAATTCATTACTTTTATCATCAAAAGATATATCTAAGTTATCATAATGATCATTATTTAACTCTAAATTATCTGTGCTTTCTTCATTTTTATTTTCTTCTTTTATTACTATGTTATCTATTGAATGTACATTTTGCCCTTCAGCTTCGTAAATGAAGATGATTTTTTGTGGGTTTGATTTGTTAAGGAGTTGCAAATTTGTCCTATCTATAGTATTAATAGATTCATAAGTAATCTGTAAGATAATTATGTAAAGTAAAAATAAAGTTAAAAGCAAAGAGGCCAGTTATGGCACAAGTATATGACTGCTAATGCAACAGATTGCAGTTTCAAACTTTCAATTCTCATTCAAGGAAATGAAATATTAAATATTTTCATTTTCCCACTCTGGCAATGAGATTTGCATCATGTCCTTTGGCACAGCATTGAGTTCCGCCACTGAATACACAATGCTCTACAATATAGCAGAAAGTGGGAAACATAGTACACTCGGTTCCCAGGGTACCTTGCTATTACATATTAATTTACTTGCAGATTCAGATTGAAGCAAAAAATATTAGAATATTGTGGCACCATGTCTGACTGAATATGTGACAGGTTGTGCTATGGGTCTAATTGTCAATTAAGGAAATAATTTATTTTTATTTCCTTGCTATGTATAAGTAAGTTCTGCCAATCAACATGCAATATCTTGAAAATGAAAGAAAGACATTGGGGATCAGAGTGGCTTAACACAAACCTTTCTCTGCCTACCCTATTGTACGCTAAATACAGTGTAAAGCTAAAAATTGTTATATAGTATGATTTACACTCTAAGAAAACAAAAATATTTAAATAAAATATTGACTTGCTATATGTGCAGGTATAACATGAATTGTACTTACAGGTCCTTTCCACAACATTTCTTGAAGTATTTTTTGTCCAAAGTGACATTTTTCTTTGAATTTGTGATATTTATGTAAAAGTATAGCACATTGGAAGCAAAAATATTGAGGTAGACTGTCAATTTCATTTAACTGTGAAAGAATATGTTAATATAATATAGATCATTATATACTTTTTTATTATTACTATATAATCAGTAGTATAGTATTTATTAAATAAAACATATAAAACAACACTTACAAAAATATTTAAGTTATATTGTTATAAGATTTCGTAGTATTATAATTATATTATACTTACTTTTAAAGCTAAAATCTCTTCATAGTAACTTTTAAGTTGGTATTGCACATAATTATACATTTTATCCTCGGTTTGTAAGCATATTCTACATATTTTTAAATCAGCCATTTTTTAATGAAATTATTATGTTATTTTAACATAATTGCCTTATAAGTTTAATTTATAAAATATATTTTGTCTAGGCATACAAAATAGAAAACAAAAACTTGAAAGATCGAGTGGTGTAACCGTGTGGCTGTAAAAGGTAGAGTAAAGGTTTTATCGATATGACACTGCTTAAGATAATAAAAATGGAAACATACTAAAAAAAGTAGACAACGGTATGGTATGATCAAATAAAAGTATAAATAGAAATGAGTTTAAAAAATGAGGTATAGTTTTATTAAAAAAATAAGCAACACTTAAAATACTAATAAAAAAATACTATACGTCAAAACCATTTTTTCATTTTGACATTTGCATGACAAATAATTTTTGAATATTCCTTTTCTGTAAAAATATACATAAAAGAACACCAATAATAAAGAACAACAACAAATATATAAAAAAAATACATAAATTTCAAATGTCATTCTACTATCGATATAAGATAATTCAACACTAGTTATTGAACTGTCATTATAATATAGTAAATAAATGCATTTCGTTTTACGTTACTAGTAAGCCATAATGTATATAAAATGTTACGAAAAAAAATAATGATATAAATTGAAAGGTTTTATTTACTTTTTAGTAAGGATATCGTTACCCCGAATGGGAATTGCGACCCACAGCGGTTATTTTTCAGTCATACCCTGTACCTCTTCGCCTCGAAGGTCTATCTCTATACTGTATTAGTATGTAAGTTATGCTATGTAATTTTATTTATTTTATATCCAATTAAGGATTATTTCTATTTCCACCAAAAGTAGATTGTGTAATAATTAAAGTAATAATTTAATTGATTGAAATTTTAATTTGAAGTTAGTAATATAGTTAATATAGTTAATATAGTTAGTAATTAATCCAGTGGTGACGCATGACCCATGCGGTAACGTGCGACTGTAAGCGCGATAGGTTTTGGGTTCGATTTCCACTCGACCAAATGAAATATCTATTATTCTCGCCCTGGTAATGAGGCGAAGCGCATCGTGGATTTTCGAATTTCATCGCTCAACACGCAGTGCGGCTCGGTGGAAAGTGGTTAACTGAAGTGTCTTAATGGGAAGGGAGTGTCTACTAGGTTTGCAGGTAGCCTATGCCTACCTTGCTATGTGTATAATAATACGCAATGAAACTATATCCAGTTTTTACTACAAGTTTAGCCATTTCACGTTGAGTTTCATCGCCATATTAGTAGGTACCTAAACAGCGATGTGCGTTTTAGTTGAAAAGCCAAAACCACATACGTGGACGTCGGTGAAAATTATTGCCTGGCCATATAGAATTCTCTCTTGGGAACTATTTTACGCACTACATATGTACGGAATGAGTTACTGTTAGTTTTCATTAAATGTAGCTTGGAAAAGCGGCAAAATGAATATATTTTTAGTGTCTTGCTTTGAGAAGGAGTCGAATTCCTAGCTATCGCATAACGCATTGTTACTATTAGTTCTTTCAGACAGATTTTTTTTTTAAATATACCTATTAAATTTTAAATTATAAAGATTTTAAGATGATGTATTCTCTCCTCTACCCAAAGGTTGCCTGGAAGAGATCGCTCTCTTAGCGATAAGGCCGCCAATTGTATTGTTCTATGTATTAATACATGTAAATGTGTCTTTTCTATGGTACAATAAAGAGTATTTTGTTATTTTGTTTGTTTGATAGAAAAAGTGTAGACACTTGTAAGATAGTATTTCGTAAAAGGACCTAAACATCGTTAAAATTTTGTGACTAAACATGTAAACTGTTATTAGGTGGTTAGATGAGATAAAAAATATTAAAACTTCCCTAGTGAAGTGTTTTAAATGAAACTATTTAAGCCGAACACTTTGTAGTAGTCCGTGGTCACTAGTAGAAGTGTTGCAATGGAAACTAAGTGTGTAAACACTAAGTTACCAGGTTCCCTGTTTCTATCACTTCCTACTGCTACGTTTGGGATCAGGTGAAGTTAAAAAAAAACCGTAATGCTTCATTTTAAAAAATGGGGAGAGCGTCGTTAAACCTGGCACCACATGTTCTACGCAATTTTTTCTAAATTGTCGGAAAAGAAGACTCTTTATTTGGCTTTTTCAGCTGCGCATCATGCTTAAGACCCTTACACACAACTAGGATTTACTTTTTCACTTAAGATTGTTTCAAGCTTACACCAAAATTTCTTATCCTACCTAAAAATCTATTTTCACACGAAAACTGTAATTTTCCCGAAAATATCCTTAGCTTTTTGTAAATTGCACGTTATTTGTGCTCTAGAATTACAATGGTGTTATTACATCTCATTATTTGTGAATGTGCATTTTCAACGGTTCCTACGCACGCGATGTTAGTTTAGTGAATTTGTAGGTAGCTTTATACGTACCTATATGAATGTATGTAGTATGTATATATATATATATTATAATATAGTAGGAACGTGTTTGACTGTATATTTAAATTATACTTCATTTAAAGCTTATATTTAACACTAGCGACCAGCACGCGGCTTCACCCGCTTGACCTACACAATTATTTATTTTCTCACCTAAATTTTGTTTGTTCTAATAAAATTATTATTGTAAAACAATTAAGTTGTAGTAATTTTGTCGGAACAATATTGCCATCGTTTTTTTTTAAATTTTGTAATTCGATTATAATAAAACAAACATTAAATGTTAGGGGAAGGTTTACCAAAATACAATATAGCGAATAATATATGTAACTACAATCTTTAGGTATGTGCCTATCTCATCTCATCGCAAGTCAAGCTCCGAAGTATATATTTTTTTTCAATAATTTAATACTATAGAATTAGACATTTAAGTTTTTCACTTACCACATATTTTTCACTTTAAAATATTCACAGAAATACAAAAAGCAATTTCATAGGACAGAGGGTTATAGACGAAAATTCACGTAGTCACGCTAGATAAGGCGATCGGTCGACAGGGAGATGATTAATAGTGTTTTTTGCAGGTGTATTCTGGTGTAGTCCAGGTTGGAGACGTTGAAAGACTATATGATTTTTTTTTCATATAACACTTATAAATTGTACGTTAGATTATGAATATGAGACCAGCGACCAACCAACATATTATTGTAAACGCAACAGGTTGTAGGTTCGATTCCCACTCGAGGAAATAACATATTTAATATTAACATTTCTTCGTTGTGATATCGAGTTCCACACCCAACATGGTAATACCGCCAAAATTTGGCGAAAATCTGGCTACGGAGTGTTTTGATACTAGGTTCCCTCTGCCTACTGTGGTGCATGTGGAATACGGCCTACGCCTGAAAAACTTGAGTAATAGACTTAGACAGAATCGGACATCGGATTTAAAATCGGTATCTGTAGTCAAGCTAATAATAGTATTTACAAACATGCAATATCACGCAATTCATGAATCATCTGATTAAGAATCATAATGACTTAGCTTACGTTTAGTAAAAAATAATGAAATGCAGCTGTAACGAAAGTGGAGTAGAGCTTGAAATATTTCTTTTTAGGTATAATAATTAAAAAAATATGTTCCCACTGTCGCTGTCCAACTGCGCCACGACGGTCTTAATAACATTAATTTAAAAATAAATTATCTATAATAGCGACTTGCTAGGAACCTCCTTGGTTACATTTTATATAAAAATGGGTAAAAGAGGGTGATATATTAGAGCACTTTGACTTCGTCAACCATTTGTTAGTACTAAGTGGGTAGATCTTAGAATATATTGTAAAATTAGTTCTGGCTATTTATTTTGAAGTTGTAAAACATTAGTTAGAACCAGTTGTGGAGCAGTGGTACAGTGTCTGACTGTAAAGGCGATGGGTGGGTTGTTCGATCCCACTAGGAAAGTGTATGTGGTAACAAGACAAAGTGCAGCGTTGAGTTCCGCTAGTCAACAAGCAAAGTATGGAAAACTGAGAGAGGCATGGTGGAATGGAGTGTTTCAACACTAGGCTTCCTCTGCCCTCTTTCTACCTACATGACTTGAACAATTTTGAAGATATTGCGTATTGACTGGCAAAACAGAAACTTCGCTTACTCCTGTGACTAGACGCCAAAATGAAAACGATTCATTCCTCCGGGTGGGAATCGAACCTACATCCAGTACATTTACAATCTCACGCTTGTATCACCACAGCCTCAGCAATCTCTCCGTTCTCTACAATCACTTATATAAAAACCTACCTAACTATTGTCTCAAAAGAATGTACCAGAATAACGCCAACGTAACGCAATTTCCCGTAAATTACGGTAACGTCTAAGGGCGGAAGCTTTTAAAAGATCTTTTTGATCGGACAGCCGTTTCGATCATCGGCACTTTTTATTTTATTTCGAGATATTATGATTATTGTTATAGTCTAATGGCGTTTCATGTGGATGACGTGATCCTGGTTTGTGGCGCAATGGTGTATGCGTGCGCCTGTCAAGCGGTGGCTGTAGGTTTGATGCTTGTTTTCACGCTGTATCCCGCATATAACATGATAGACATAGGGCAACTGTGAACGTAGTGTTTAAGCACTCCGTTTCCATTAAGATAATTCCGTCCCTCACTTTCCACCGAATTCTAGAGGCATTGTCTGTTAAGTGACGGATCCTAACGCCGCGCTGTACCTCGTTATCAGAAAGAAGAAATTAAATTATTAAATGTTTCATTTTCTCGAGTGGTAATCGAACCCTGATGCTGATATCCTGTAGCGTTTACAGTCGCACGCTTGTTCACGCTTCGCACAGCGTAATATTTAAATTTATTCACTTTATTAGATGACACGGCGTTAAGTTACGCCACTTAATACCCAATGTCTCGAAAATTGAGTAGAAAATGGGGAACGTAGCGTCCCACTACCGAGTTACCTTTGTTTATGGTTCTCTGGGGGAAAAAATTGAAATACATTATATTGAAAATTATATTGAAAATACATTATATATTAATTAGAGCCATTGCGTGATATCGGTATCAAATCTACATTTTTAGACAAAAACATTTCACAAAATCAGATTTGAATAGCGGAACTGAAAGCCGCGTTTTGTTTAAATTTGAATAGAATGGCTAGTATAAAATGGAAATACGATTTATTCGTATATGAATTTGTTCTGTCTGTGTATTTCGTACAAAAGCCAATGCTGTAGTAACTAATTTTCACATAAAGTACCTAAATTCCAAGTCTTGCTTAACACGTGGTGGGTGAAAATTCGGTTCCCATTTGAGGGAGTTGTTTTAATTAAATTACTTCAATTACCACACATTGCTAAGTCAAATTGCAACGTCTCAAAAATGTTTACAAAGTGGAGGACGAAGTGTCTTATCTTATATTCTCTTAGTTTCCCATGAGAAACATACTCGACTTGTTTAAAGTGTTTATTATAAAATATCAATATATTTAGGAAATAGTACTATAACTCTCTTTTTTATCAAAAATATGGACAAAATCACAGGATTTCGCTAGCCTTATACAAATTAATTCAATTCAAAATGTTTGATGTAGTAGAATTTCGTTCGCAGTAACTATTAACTTTAATGGTTAGACGCTGTTGATGCCGAGTAAGATTTCTAAGCACATTGTTTCATTAATTACTATAGCAGCTTATATTAAACACATGAATATTTTAAGCATCGTCTAAATAGATTATGATGCGGTTTTATATAACATAAGTTTTATACTGCGACCTCGTCTGTATTGTTGAATGGAAATAATTATAAGTAAGACTTCTTTGACCGCAGGCACAGTGGGTTACATTAAAACAATTTGTATATTCTCTATAATATAGATCGAGGACGATTTTTAGATAAATGGACTAAAAATAGATATTCCTGAGATTAGGATGCTTAACCAAACAAACTCTTCGACTTTGGGCTATTAAATCAAAATAACAACATGATTTTTGTCTTACTTTACAATGTATTTAGTGGTCACAGACGTCCCCATTAAAAGACTTTATTTTCCCGTTTTCCGAGGAATCCTGGAGGTATTGCATTATGAGTGGCGTAACTCAACACCGCGCTTTGCTTCGTTACTAGAGCGGGAAAATTATAATATTAAATATTTTATTTCCTCGAGTGGTAATATAACCTACAACCTGTCAAAAGCTTTTACAGTCCAATGTATTTATTTATGAGCGTTATTGGTTCAATTGTCACTCTCATTTGCTAGGATCATGACTAATTTTGAGCTCATATTTCAATAGTAATGAAACTAATAATATAACTAATATAATTAACTTTCAACGTAGGTCATTATTATATATTGAGTGCCCTGAAAGATACGATTGTTCGAGTTCGAGATATCTGCCATAGGATATATTAAATGAGGCCCCGGGCAGCGTCATGGGTTTTATGTGAATGGACATTGAGTCCAGAATTCTTACTTATGGCATATAAGCATTTCCTTATTCATAAAGATTTAGAATTATAGATTTGTTTGTGAGTGTCAGTGTTAAGTGAATGTTTATTCATTTTTTTGTCAGCTTCACGTTGTATTCAGAGTAGTCAAAATTCGCTTTTGCCGTGGAAGAAATAAAAATATAAAACATTATACTCAGTGGGCAAAATTGGGAAAAGTTGGTTGAAGAAAAGTTTCCGTAAAAAAAACTATTGAGCTAAAAAAATGAACTATTGCGCTTGTTTTTTTTTCTTTTTAGTTTAATGCTGTCGGGTTAATTGTTTCACTTTTTTTGTTAAGATTTATTAACTTATCTCACAATCCATCAACAGCAGGCTATAATTGCTTAAATCATCGCGTAACTAGAGCACATGATTTTTATTAGTTTTTAAAACAACTTTAAGCCGTTATATCCTAAATCGCTACTTAAAATGACAAATTATGAAGGGGACCCTTTTATTTAGCTTTTTATTTTGACAATATGGCGACTGGTTGTGGCTCTTATGAGTTTTGTTTACGGCCACGTGAAGGTGCTACGTTCCTGTTAAGAGAACATCCCGCTCTATACAACCTTTACCTAACAACCTTTCAAGCCATCATTCCCTCGAGACATCAAAATTAATTGCACTGGAATTGAATACAGAATCATTCACCCACTACGCAAAGCTATATAATGAGATTTGATCAAACGGCTCACTCAATCACTATTTCAAATTGTAAGTCTAATCAATCGGTTGAAAGGAAGGAGCGTGGTAATGGAAGATGTTATTCGTTGTCTGCTTAGAGTGGACCTTGGCTCACTGCAGACCACCGATGTCAATTTAGTTATATAAAATTAGTAGTAGTCATATTTTTTTTTCCTTGGTGTAGAGAAACACTATGAAAAATTAAAAAAAAATGTGCATAATTAAATAAAGGCTTTACGTTATCGTCGCGCATAGCAGGATAGACAGATGGACCTATTAATACATTCCGTTCTCCATTTTCTATCAATTTCAGTGACATTACGTATGGGACTCTTCACTATTCCGAGTAGGAATCAAATTGTCAAATGTCTCGTTAACAACCAGACGCTGTGCAACTGCGCCAATATGGTCCTCAATGTATCACAAATATATACATTTAAGTGAAATACACTGCTAAATAATAAAAACTTAAATTTTCTGAAATATTATTATATGGTAAATAGAGAGAGCCAATTGTTAGAATACTACACTTCATATATTTCAGAGAAATATTGTTAAGTGGCGGAACTCGCGTTTTTTAAACTAAACCAAAATATACAATAAGCATAATAATTCCCTTAAGCGAGGATCGAACCCATGATCTGACCTGTAAATATATATTAGAACACGAACGCTATATATAAAGACCTAAACCTAGACCTAAGAAACGACGATATAAAACAGCAATGATGAAGATGTGTCGTAATGCCTCTCAATCTTTTCAATTTCCTTTAGTAGTTGAGCTTCCTGTATCTAAGGAAAATATATGTATGTAATATGTTTAACTGAATAAGTTTCTACTCGAATTTAAATAAATATATACTCGTATATGGTTCCACCATCAGATCAGCTCCGCGAAGTATATTATTGCTGCAGGGACACAAACGTTTACTGTAAGCGCTACGGATTGTGGGTTCGATTCACGTTTGAGGAAATGAAGTCAATTATTACAAATGGGTTAACTTCACTCTCTTAGATTTTATTACTTAGTTACAAATTCACATAGTTACCGTTGCAAGTCGACCTACGAAAAGCATGTCGATAACAAATGATCCATCTTACATAAATCCAATGACGTCACATTTATCAGAACCGTTCCACTGGTTTAACAGTTACAAGGGAACAAACGAACGGACATACATATGCGCTAAAAATAACCCTACTTTTAGGCTTCATTGCAGTCAGGTAAAAAGACAATTGGCGATTTTTAACAAATGGAAGAACAACGAGCCCTAATATCAGATTCCACAAACGACTGTCAATAGCATTATCTAAGTTGATATAACGTGTAAATCTAACCGAGTTAAAGCAAATTAACTGAACATGTCAACTTGAGTGGGGTGCCTCAGCTCATTGTTTGTAATTTACTAGCATGACAGGCTATTATTGGAAGTAGCTCAGATGTCATCACGAGGTTGTATTACCCCCATACAACCCATACAACATGCATGTAGAGTATACATTATTAATTAATAGTATTGTTATGTACAATCTAAGCCCGGTTTTGAATATGAAAGAGAGATGAGCGGGTTAAAATTTAAAAAAAAAATTAAAATTTGGGTTAAATTTAAAAAAAAATAGGTTAAATTAAAAAAAAATAGGTTAAATTTAATTTATTTAAAAGGAGTTCCGTCTAGGAAATAAAATACGTTTAAATTTCCACTAACGCGAATTGCAATGTATGATTGCGGGTTCAACGTAGTCCTTAATGGGTCCGTTCCGCTTGCAAAGGAAACTGGGCTTTAGTTCCGCCTTTTCAACAAGCAATGACTCCAGAATTCGGCGGTGCGTGTGGAACAGTGTCTTAACACTATGTTTCCTCTGCCTACCCTACTGTGTACAGGATACAAGCGAAGCTGGTTTAATTTGTGGGTGTGGGTTCAATTCCCACGCACATAAGTTAAAGGAGTAATTCAAAACTCGGTAACAAGAAAAATTGTTCTCAAAGCGTGATGTTGAACTTTGCCACTCAACACAAACTATCTCATAAGTTGAGTAAAAATTTCTTTCAGCATTTAGTTAAGAACGAAAAAAATTGATTAACCTAAAGCAAGCCGAAACTATTTCTTATACTAGAATTCCTGAAATTCAAGGTAAAGCGCTCCTAAGTTTGACGCACACCAGCCCTCAGCGCGAAGGCCTGCCCTGAAGTAGCGTGCTCCATTTACAATACATAAATACCGACGAAATCTTCGCTATTAACATAAAACATTGTTATTAAATGGAACGAAAGAATTCGTGTCGACATTCTGACGTTTCCAAATGAATTATAATTTACTGTACCATTTTTTAAGCGCCTCATTTTCATATGGATATTCGATCGTAAAATTGTTCAAAGGTCGTTGTCGTGTGACGTCACGTGGCGGTTAGAAGCACGCAATGTGTATAAAAACCAACAGAATGTGGACTGTGGGAAGTTAAGATATTTTTAAACCTCTCCTACATAAAGCAAGGTAGACAAAGACAACTTTGTGTATAGACATTTTGTATGATGAGTAGTGGATTTATCTTTTTACCAGAACGAGACATTTCCTCAATAATTCACTTCACCGAGAGTAACTCGAATCCACATCGGCCATGTTCAAATTCCGATGCCATCCTACAGTGACACGAGGCTTTTATTTAACTTGCAATGTATGTATGTATGTGGGTTCGGGTGAAATCTTTGAGCTCAATTTTGAATTAGATATCTTCAACCGATTGAGCTGAAGTTTTGTATACACGTTTAGTTTGGATGACTATGCACGATAAAATATGTGACGTCATTCTAAATCTAATATGGCGGACCATGCAAGATGGCGGAATAGTTATTTTTAATGTACTTCTACAATATGGGTATCAAATGAAAGGGCTCGTTGAGAGCAACTCGAAAAATAATGTGATATCATTCTAAATCCGGTATGGAGGAAATCTATTTAGTCCACTTCTACAATATATATATATATACTAAATGAAATGGGTCGTTGACTGTAACTCGAAAAATAATGTGACTTTATTCTAAATCCAATATGGCGGAACATCTAAGATGGCGGAATAGTTATTATTTATACACTTCTCCAATACGGATATCAAATGCAAGATATTGCCGAGAACAATTAGAAAAATAATGTGACATCACTTGAAATCTAATATAATTAACACTATTCAAGTTTTTTGTGCTTTCATATAATGAAAGGTGTATTCGTACGATTGAGCTGAAATTTTGTATACACATTTGGTTTGGGTGATAATGCACGATAAGATGTGTGACTTTATTCTAAAACCAATATGGCGGACCACCCAAGATGGCAGAATAGTTATATTTAATTGACTTCTATAATATGGGTATCAAATGAAATGGCTTTTTGTGAGTAATTCGAAAAATAGTGTAGCATCATTTTAAATTCAATATGGCGGACTATCCAAAGTAACAGAATAGTTATTTTTGATGCACTTGTACATTATGTTATATATTAAATTTTTAACAGATTTTGCATAATTAAATTAGTACTGGTTTATTTACAAAAGTAAATCGCGCGACAAGCTTTTATGATCATATAAATTGTGTATAATGAGGTTATGTGTTGATAGAAAAAATATTTAAAAGAGAAATTTTATTTTCTCCTCTTTTAATCGTTTAAATAAAAGCTTTTTCTAAAAAAGTTTTTTTGCTATTAATTTATTTAATTATTCATAAAGTTAAATATACTTTTAAATCATAAAATCAAAAGTCAATATCACATACTTTCCATATGCATATTATGTCTCAACTCTAATCCAAATAATTTCAGCTTTTCTAGTCCGTGCCACTCAAAGTAATAAAAATATTCAGTCTATACAGTTTAAAATATCTAGCAGGATAGAAAGGCTTAAAAGAACGTATAAAATGAACTGACAAACACACGCTATTTTCTATATTAGGCCTATTTTTCGATCCTCATATATTTTACGAGGTTGTAAACTGTTGTCAAAACACCGTCGACCCGTCCCCAAAGGAATTTGTAAGCGACTTAGGGGCAGCCATAAAAACTATTTATATGTATATTTATATACCTACTACGAGACCAGTTGTGGCGCAGGGTCACAATAAATGCGACAGGTGCAGCTTCAATGAGAACCAATCACTCGAGGAAATGAAATATTTAATATCTATGGCGTTTATAGGAACGGAGTAACTTAACACTAGGTTCTCGGGTTCCCTTTTCCTATCATATTATGTAGGGACGCAGCGTGAACCTAAAAACAACTTATTAGTATTGTCCCTAATTTCTTTGATATATATACTATTTTTATATAACTATAATCTGTGGCCGTAGAAAATAGAAAACCTTAAAATCAACTTACCATACATTAAATTCAAATTAAAATTAAAATTCAAAATATTCTTTATTCAAATAGGCAATTATTATAAGCACTTTTGAATCGTCGAGTGAACATATGAACAAAAAGCTACCACCGGTTCGGAAGGCAGTTCTGCTGAGAAGGACCGGCAAGAAACTCCACAGTTCCTCTTTTCAAAATCAATGATACAATCTATAAACATTAGCTGGCAGCAATCCTGCATTACGTTCAATAGACATTAATTCCATACATACTTATCCTCCAAATTTTCTTGAACAGTGTAATACGCTTTACTTGCTAGAATTTTTTTTACAGATATTTTAAATTTTGGTAGTGGCAAACTAAGAATACACTGCGGAATTTTATTATATACACGTATACTCAGACCCATAAAGGATTTACTAACTTTTTGGAGGCGAAAACTTGGTGTAACAAGCTTATCTTTATTTCTCGTTCCTATCGTATGACTGTCACTATTTTTGCTATGACAATGTATATTTTGTCGGACAAAGAGAATGTTATAATAAGGTCATGGTCAGGTTATGGGTAGGTGCAACAGAATACAATAAAAAAACCTATTAAATTCTGGTATTCATATACCGATGCATTTTTGCTTTAATAAAGCAATCAAGCAGCTTCACCCATTTTATAATAAGCCGCTTGTGCTCAGATATCTATTTTTTACTTTCTGTCCAATTTTCAACATGTTTTAGGAGTTACTTTAAAATTTGCGAAAGGAAAATGTCAGAAATCGAAATCCTTTAGAAATAAATGGCTAATTCGAAAAGAAAGCAACAATCCGATTTCGGGTGCTTGTATCTGAATAACGCTTTTAATGGGTTCTCCATGTTTTATCCAGTTGATCCTGTCATTTCTCCCGTCTCTTAGGAAATATTGGGAAAAACTTAGTTTTATGAGCTTTAAAATATTGTCTACTTGTGTCTGTAAGCATGACAGTCGTGGGTTCGATTTTCGATTTTCGCAGGTATGGATTATTTTCTTTTTTCCCACTCTGGTAACAAGACAAAGTGCCGCGCTGAGTGATGTAACACAACACGCAATAAAAAAATAAGTGGAAAGTATAGAACGGAGTGTCCCAATGCTACGTTAAGGGATAATTCACCCTAAAGTAGCGTTCACGGTTCGTTCTCGGTTTAATTATTAGTTTAATTTCAGTCTTTAAAAACGTTTTTAGACAAGAAACGTGCCGGTTAAGTTCTGGTCTAATCACGCATATAAGAATATAGCTCAAGCAAAAATATGAGAAGGAACTGTTACTGGCACTATATTGTGAATCCTCACTAACTCTGCTCACCCTGCTATAAGAAGTATAGAGCGTGAAGTTAGAACAAAAAAACTTTAATTTTAACTTATTATATTTTATGCTCTCGAGGCGCAATTTGGACATGCTTGGTTGGGCATTGAAGTTGTGGCTCGAAGGAACCTATCTTTGTCATATTTTCATAAAATCATCTTAGTGAAATGGGCATCTATGGCATCTCACAGCATGTGTCATGAGTTTATTTACCACTCGAGAGAATAAAGGCAGAGGAAGCCTAGTGTTAAGACACTCCGATCGCCGCTTTCTGGCTTATTCTGGAGGCGTTGCCTGTTGAGTAGCGGAACTCAATACCTCGCCTCGAAACCTTCTGAGAAAAAAAATTCATTGTTGAAACACAGTATTGATTTTCGCTATTTAAATTTAGAACGGAAACTAGAGAACGGAGTGTCTTACCACTTCTGTTTACTTCTGCTTAGACATGTGCGATAAAATTTCAAACTATTATCTTGCATTGTAATTTTTTTAAAGAAAAAATACTTGATTTAATGACGTCAGAACACATGCTGTAACATTTCCTAACGACGCCGGAGACTTCAAGTCTACTACAAGTTTTCAACTACCCTCAATATCTTGAACAATTTCAAAACTTTATATCGGGACTCAACACTGTCTTGTGTTCGACACTTCAAGACTCCAATTCTAATATAATAACTATACTAGAATATCTTGATGTATGCTTGGCCTAATTCTATTGATTAAACAAATACCACTTGCATATTTAAAATATTTTCACTGCCTCGCTCTGGTAACAAATCTATATTTCTTAATACAAAATATATTTCAAATATATCTATTCAGCTATTACTGCGTTTAATTAAAAAAAAAAACAAAACTACGATTCCCAACTAATATCTGTTCTATCAGAGTTCATTGGAATGAATAAGAGTTTAATCTAACACTATAAATATTTTAACATACTAGCTTTTAAGAAATTCTCCACGAATATAAGAACAAAAACGTTTATATACATACATATATAAATAAATCTTTAAAATTATAATATGAGCTAGCACCAAGTCGAGACGTTATATTTCGTTTAAATCCAGTAAATATTTTAGTAAGCAAGTGGGTATGCGGTGTCTGGTCAAAGATCTTCCATTTGTATACATTCATTGTAGGATTAGGTTTTTTAGTGCGATACTTTATATTTTGGTTTAGTGTGATTTACTTTTATGGCTATGGGATACAATTCTGGCGGAGTGTCGCAGTAGACGACTGTAAGCGCGACGGTCGTGGGTTCGACTATCCTCCATTTTCCACATGTAGCCCAATTTTCGAGACATAGCCTGTTCATTGGCGGAACTCAACGTTGGGCTTTGCGTTGTTACTACAAAAAATGATTGTATTTAAGGAATCTTTATTCCTATATCCATATCCATATTTCTTCCATTACTCTTCTTTAAGAGTAATGGAAGAAATATGGAACGATAGCTACAAAATATTTTTTAGTGGGGTGAACTATCCATTTACTGAGGATGTAGCTTACATTACACACTGCGACAAATAGAAGCGAAGTAACAACGACAAGTTTTCCAAGAACGGCAAAGTGGAGTTTTAGAGATGGTGATGCACTCTGTTACTCCAAGTTATTTTCACGTTACGAAACGCCAGCCTTGTCACCTATAAATATGTTTTTTGTTAATCCTGCTATGTAAGGCCAACAAGCTAAATTTAGTTTTATTTGGCCGGTGTATGGGGTCTACCTCCTGTATCTTAGCTACCCTCCCTACTGCTGATCCCTCTGCCTACCCTGCTGTGTGTGGTATAAAGCAGAGATAAAATCAGAATTTACCACTGATGTCATATCCCTAAAAAAAGGCATTCCATCCCCCCACGATCCCCCACTAAACTTTGCGTAGCCTATCTCAAACAGAACCTAACAGATAATTAGATTTACAAAATTAGTTTACAAAATGTCCGCCAGTGACTCTTGACTGAAGTGGTTTAATTAAATCTGATTATACTATACGTATCTGTCTGTACAGTACGGTTGACGAGTCGTGCCCACTTGAAGTTAGGTTTTCTGAATTATTGCGCATTTTTAATTTGGAAAGTAATCGAGGTAATCAAAAGTAAGTGGAATTTTCTGTGCAACCATATACAGTTTAGTTTAGTGCGGCCACAACTCATCGACCTTACTGTACGTAGTTCGTGCTTATATTAAATGTACCGCGACATATTGGATTTGGACAGAAACTAAATAAACTGATATGGCGACGTATGATGCAATCTTTGGGAAGGTGACTTTAATTTTTATAATATCATTTTTAATGTAATTAATAACTTGTGATAATTATTAATTAATACGTTAACTTAAACAACTCGACAAGAAAAGTACACAGTTCAAATTTAAATTTATTTGTCATTATCATTTTAAACATTGACAATAAATTCAATTTTCAACAGTCATGATGTAAATTCATTTATTTGCTTTTATAGTTTTCATTTCATTATACTTTCTTAAGACACTGTTCCTTACTTTCTGCCCAGATATAGACAGTTAGTGAGTTAGAGTGAGAGAATTCAACGCCGTGTATTACCTTAAATTTTTTTTTTCAGTAACACTTCCTAGGTTCCTTTATGAAAATTAAGAAAATATCTTTAAAATTGATTATTTACTGAGAAATAAGATAAAATAAGGAAGTTTGCAGGAAATTGACGCCGGCGTGGCGCAATTGAGAGGAAGCGGACTGTAAGTGATTGTTAATTCCAACCTCGCTTGATGAATTGTTAATTTTTTTGTTGAAAATACTGTTTCTTAGTGTAGTTTTTATTTCTAAATGATTATACTTAGAAAATTAGCAAGAGTTTATTATAATTAATTAAGTCAAGGGTATCGTGCTATTGTAAAGGCAACGGGTGTTACATGTTTTTTATTGCAAAAGGGGCAAATGAGCTGAAGGACCACGAACCCTTCGTTCATGGACGTCTACAATCTGGGATTTCGATTCCCATGAGGAATTGCATATTAAATATTTTAATTTCCTTGCTCTGGTAACGAGGCAAAGCTTAGCAGTGAGCTTTACAAATATTACGCAATCCCTCAAGAATTCGGCGGTAAGTGGGGAACGGAAGTGTTTTAATGAGAACAGAGTGTCTTAACATTAGGTTCTCAGATCTCGTCCATTTCTAACTCCCTCATGTATACTTTCCATGCAAAATCGAAGATGAAAGATGTTGACTTGAGAGACGTAACTCAACGCCGCGTTATGTCTTACCAGAGTGAAGAAATGGATGTAAGTAATTAGCCAAATGATCATTGAACCCTCAACGCTGATGGACACTGTTTTACAAATGGTGTTTTTATAATATAAAACACGTAAATTTATACAATAACCTATTTTTCGTCGTTTAGAAAAACAAAGAAAAATCTCAGATGCGATGATAATAATTGTTGTTTCTTTTCATAAAATTCACCAGTCAAATGTAAATTTACGTAACGCGAGTCGACATTTAGCTCTGTAGAAAGGCTAAAATATTTTATTTTTGTCGAAATTCCAAATCTATTTATACTGTATTATTTTATCAATACATACGCGCGAAATGACGAAAACATCGTGGTTTTATATTTATGTATGTATATCTGTCTGTAGCGTACTTATAAAGACTAACTATTAATAAGTTATAAGTAATTTTTGCTTTACAAAATATAAAACATATAGATAGAGAATAAAAAACATTATCTTCTTTACAGGTCGCAAGCGGTTGAAAATAAAATTGCAATAGATGCTATAAAAGTCTTCTGAGTGGTTTAATCGTAAATCGAAATGCAGTGCCTTTATACCGACCTGACTTAAGACTTCACTAACATAAAACAATAGTTAATTATAAATGAATGAAAAGTAATTATTGGATATTTTTGTATAAAAATAGGTTTTTTTTTAAAAAATATTTAGAACAAATACAGTTTCCACACGTCAATATGGGAAATAGCGTAATAGCCATGACTGTGGAGTCCATGCAGGCGAAGTCGTGAGCATATTAAGCGTAGAATTTTATAAACGTATACAAATGAAAATAGCAGGGCTCGAACGTAAACTGATGCTACCTAGCTTGATAAGAGGTTACGTTTTAATGGTCAGAGCGCTTGGATGGTCTCCAAGAGACGCGAGTTCGAGTCTAGCTACGTAAAATTTTTATACGTTTTCTCAAAATATTTTACTACTAGCGATCTTTACAAAATCTTGACACAAATTATAGAGTACGTATTATTCTAATCTGTCAGTAACCTATTACTGTAAGGTTTAATGTTAATTTGTTCTGTAGTTTTTACGTGAAAACGCAACAAACTTTCATATTTATTATATTAAGTAAGGTTCTTAGTGCAGAATATCACTAATAAGTATTAATAGTTTAAGTAAGTTGTTTTGGTTCATTCTGTATCCATAGGTAACCTGGGAACCTAGTGTAAGACATTTCAATCTCTATTCAGATAATTTCTCACTTTCCGTTCAATTCTTAAGGTAATGCGTCTTGAGTGGCGGAACACAACGCCGCGCTTTACCTCGCTACCAGAGTAAATGGAAATATCAAATATTTTGTTTCCTCGAATGAGAACGGAATCCACAACTAGTCGCGCTTACAGTCACAGGCTCGTCACCCACTGCGCTACGACTGGCCTGGATCTTTAAGCATGGTGATAATATTATAATTTAAGCAAAGAATCCAATATAAATCTAGTCTATTTAGCAATAAAACAAATGTCGGTGGATCACCAGTAAGGACTATAAACCCGATACTGTCGCTCGTAAAGCAGACTCTCATTTAACTGCGACCGTTTTACTATCACTCTAAAGTCTTTTTAGTGCGTTCGAAATTATTGAATAACTTCGCCATTTGTATTGTTGTGTTGACCTGTTTATTTGTGTTTTTGTCGTTTGGTGTTCGTGTAATGATTTACTTATTTCGTCTCCAGATGTCTTTCGTTTTTATTTGGAGAAAGAAAGAATATAAATTGGTCAAGAGTTATTATTATTTTGAGGGCGATGGCTGTAGTGGGTTCTATTCCCATTTGGAGAAATAAGTTATTTCATTTCCTCGCTCCTGGTAATAAGACAGAGCTTTACTTCAAAGTTCAGCTTCTCACCTTTTCTCACATACATAGTCAGGGAAAATCTAATACCAATACACTCAATTGAGAAATGTATGTCGTAAATTAGTATACGGATTTAACATGTCTACGGCAATATTAATT
Organism: Heliconius nattereri; assembly: GCA_013403645.1. Taxonomy (NCBI): domain Eukaryota; kingdom Metazoa; phylum Arthropoda; class Insecta; order Lepidoptera; family Nymphalidae; genus Heliconius; species Heliconius nattereri. The sequence goes on from JAAIXI010000221.1 coordinate 1,230,189, forward strand.
GGGTTGTTAGTACCTAGTAGTATTAGACCTAAGCCAGAACTAAAAGTTTATTTATTTACTATACTCACGATAGAGTTAATGAATAGTTTTCTATAAGATACAAAAATATATTTGTTTTCTTTAAAAAAACTATTTAAGTTAAACGTAGAGTCGAAACACTCCGTTCTACATTTTTAACCGAGTTTTCTCAATTTTGGCCTAATATGGGTATCAAATAAAATGGTCTGATTTATAAAATAATATTTACTAATAAAAAAACGTAGAAAGCATTTTTTCATTAATTTATAAATTATACTCGTAAGCATTTCAATCTGATTAGTAACACTTTATAGGTATATATATATGTTTATAGACTTCGATAGTATAATTAGCTAGCAAATATATAAGGTTAATTGATTTCTATTTGTTACGTCTACACAGTGTGAAGCACAGCTTGTATAAATCAAGTTAATTTGAAATTACACGAATTATTTTTATTATTCGTAGTGCAGTGTAAAATCAGGATTGTTGTAAATGAAAAAACCTTGTTGCAATAACTAAAAAAATACATGAAAATGGAATTTTGAATGAAATTTTTATAACCCTATATTCCTATTACTTATATGATATAAAAACTATATAAAATAGAACTGGCAATGTTATAGCAAGAATCATTATTATTTTTATTATATTCTTTTTAGACAATGAGACACTTAGGATACTTACGAATTTTTCATCGAATTCTAGAGGCAGGCGCATGCACCACGACTATGTAGGCGAAAGACGAAATTGTAGGCGTCAACTAGTCATGTATAAGATCTATGAAAATAATATAAACTGAGTGAACGTTGTAAGGCCGCGCCTATTGCGGCGTATTCATTCGCGAAATGGGTGACATAGCGTTTTTTATTAATATTACACTTTATTACGTACAAGTATTGCAATTTATGTTATTTTTGATCAGAAATATATGAAAATATTATATGAAAATTTAGATATACGTTCTTGTACTTTTCTAAATTTTATAAATAAATCAAAATAATATTCTGTTGTGTTAAAATTTTCCAAAGAAATTTCCATTTGATATTAAAGATTATACAAAAGTGGATTGTGTCTGTTATAAAATGGAAATCAAGAATAAATCCGTAGAGAGACAGTACTAAAGAAATACAACTCTTAGAAAACAATGATGTATTTGCACTTTTCGAAATGTTGTTGAACACGCAAACAAATTGTGTTAATAGCTTTTTCGCATATATTAAAACGTTTAAGTCGATTTATGTTTTAAAGTAAGTAACAAAGTAAACTTATAAAAAATCCTTTTTTTTTCGTTTTAAGTTACCAAGCCAAGATATTATATATTATCTTTTATATCTCCTATAGTTTTTTAGACCAGGCACGCCTTATCTCTAAATATACAAACTGTAATTATACAAACCGAATTTGAATCCACAATCAACTGAGCTTCAATAGCGTCAAAATAATACCTCACAGATAAATTAATAGATACGTGTTTGTATTTAAAAAAGAAAACGATTTAAAAAAAAAGTTAGTGAACTGGTGGTAAAATATTTGACATTCAAAAAATAAAAGCATAAAGCATGTAAATTCTTATTTTGAATAAAATTATTCAAAATTAAATTATTAATTAAATTAATTGACTTCGACTCTATTATTTTAAGCTGATAACAACACTACACGTAATAAACAGTTCCCTAACGCTCAAAAGGCCACTGTGCCGAATGGGTGGTTTTGATTAATTTACTAATTACAGCGTACAAGCAAAGGTCCGGCGAATGAGAACCATTAATCAAATTATTGTTAACTCTGTAAGTCCTTGGAAAAGTTTGTCCTTTAAAATGAAAGGCTATCAAGGCGCAGTAAACTGTGTGTAATATATTTTTAGCATTAAGTACAGCGTGACACTAGGTTCCGTCTAGGTGCCCGCTGTGTGAAGCTGATTCAAATAATTTCCTTCTTTCTCTACATTATCGGGGTGTCACTCACTGCTTTCGACCTAAGCAGATACGTCTAACCGGATCAATGAAACGAAAATTTATATATTTTGATACTAGTGATCTAGAACGTAAGTACTGAACGGATTTAGATCCTCAATCAAAAAAAATATTGCTTTTACTAAAAGTACGAAACAAATAAAACTGATGATAGTTCAAATCAGTGACATTTCAATATCTGTGAAATCAATTAATGCTTGAAAAAATACTGTTATATGGTTTAGTGGTTGGAACGCTTAGATAGCTTTCAAGGTTTGCAGTTTCAAATCCAGGTTGTCTTAAAACGTTTCTTTACTTTTTGTGGAATTACAATTTAAAAATACTAGGAATAAGTACTTCAAAGGCGAATGAATTCACAGCTGATGCCAATTTATTGTTTCTACTAAGCTTGTAATAATGTATGTAGCTTTAACCGTATACATTACTTAAGTGGCTATCAAATAAACTATAAGTGCGTGGAAACGATGTTTTTTTTGTTATCTAACTCTCATAAATATTTCAATCGCAGAATTCATTTTGTGTGTTAATACATTTGCAAAAACTTCGTTATTATAGCTTTTTCCTATTAAAATAATGTAAGCATATTGCTGTATTCTTTTATATGTTTTTCGGTACTTTAAATAAAGATGTACTAATAGAAGACGCGTCGATGGAGCAGTTTAGTGTCTTAACGGGGTGGTTGTGGGTTCAATTCCCACTGAATCGAATTAGGTCGGTTTGTACCTTGTTATAATCTATCATATAATTACTTTCAAGATTGAAAGAAAAATGGATTACAAGTAGTATGATTTTTGACAAAACAGTGTTTATATGAAATTTCCGTGGAACACTCCATGGAGAATGTGCAATAAGGTGGACGAGTTGTAGCAACCTTGAAGTCAGTGAAGACTTGATTCTTTTTTTAAAAATAAAATTTCAAGTAAAACAAATAAATACTTCTTGGATATAATTTTATTGTTTATAAAATTGTATAGTTGAGCTGGTCTGGTGATGGAGCCAGGACCTAAATCGCAGAACTTTTCAAATGTTCCAATAAACCACCAGAGCCACTCAAACAATCTGTTCCTGTGAACACAGCAGTAGAAAGTAGTGTGAAAGTAGCAGCAGTGGAAAAGAGTGCTTTTTTGATGTTTTTACTATTTATTATCACTAAAATTTTTCGATAAGAACACAACATATTAAATGTATGCACAATAAAATTCCTAGCAACGCATTAAGTAAAATATCTCATAATCTCCATTAGCATTACATCCGCATAAACAAACAATGTAATTGAAAAATGCTATATTTAAAATTTAATATAAACAATTATAACGACAACGTTAAAAGAATTTACCGAATTGTTTTGTAGAAACAAAACAAAAATGTATTTTTGTTTAACCTGTGCTATTGCTATTTTTATTTCATGTTAGAAATAACGGCATAGTTAAAATGACTCATTTCCTTTAATAAGAATCGAACTCACTATCATTTTTTTAGCTTCATGCATGCTGGATCAGATAGGCAGAGGGAATCTGAGAACCTAGTGTCAGGATTCTTTATACTTCTGTTTCCCATTTTCCGCCCAATTTTCGAGTCATTGCATGTTGAGCGGCGGAACTCAACGCCGCGCTTTCTCTTGTCTCATACATTTTCTCTATTTACATTCAGATCCCATGGAGAATATGTGCTGCTACGCCATTACGGCCTCAAAAGTACAAATATTTCCTACTAAAATAGTAAAAATTACAAAATGTAAGCAATCTGCTTATTCGCTGTCAGTTTCACAGTTAAACACATAATAGACACTTTCGCGGTAATATTATGTTTTGTTTTTCATCTAACTGTTTATTTTGGCCGTTGATCTAAATATTTGTAATCTGTTTTTTATAAGTACAAACGAGTGTTGTGTTTGAGTGTAAACCTAAACTTTCGACAATAGTATTATTTTTCATGATTCCGTATCTACAATCAAAAGAACGTAGTGTCTTAACACTAGATTTCCTCTGCCTACGCTACTGTGCGCGGAATACAAGTAGCGCGTGAAGTAGATTTATTTTTGTTGAGATTTTGAACCTACTACCATTACGTACGCACACAATGACTTAACTAGATATAGATAACTAAATTTAACTTCCGACAAAATTTCATGAGGTAGTTCAATTTCTTTATACTAATCGACTCTTGACGACTTAAGCAGAATATTCCACCACATTTGTCCTAATGACAGGATCGTTAACGAACGGTTGTCATGACTGCCCACGATTACTTGTTACTGCGACCACAGGGACGAAACCCTTTGACTACTGTTGAAGTTAATAAAATATGTTTTTGCTTAACTTCACGCTGCATCTTGCACATGGAAGAGTAGGCAAAGGGAGCCTGGAAACTTATTGTAAAGACACTTTCGTTCCCCATTTTTTTCCACGCTTCGCCTTTTTTAATACACAACGTCTTCGAAATACATTAATACCGGATTCTTTGCCAGAACAGCATAAGATTTGTGTAGATTTTTTTTAACTTCACGCGGTCTTTTTGCTCACAATAATGGATGGATGGTCTCTGGTGGCCATTAAATCTGCTTTCTCGTCAGCAAAAGCTCGTCCCTTAGGATTAGAAATCCTCTATACCGCCTTCATTTTTTGTGAAGATCCTAGAAATGTATTAATTTTCATTTATCGAGACATGTGTCATTCGAACTCGAGCAAAAAAATTGGGACGCGTCTGAAGTGTTATGTGACGCAATCTTCAGCTTGTTTATATCAGTTTCACGCTGTCGTGGTACTCAACGCCGAGCTTTTGCCTTGGTGCCAGAGCAAAGAAATTAAAATATTAATAAATAATAATTCATTCCCTCGAATGGACAGCGACCCCCCCCCCACAACCGTCGCATTACAGTCACACGCCCTGCGCTACGACTGGCCTCTTAATCATTATAGGATTCGCTTTTACAGAGTTTTTTTAGCATTTTGCTATTATAATCTCATGTTATTATAATCTCCTCAGAGAAACAGAAATTTTAATTATAACACTCCGTGGACGTATCGTCTAATGTTATATTAAATTTCATCTTCATCGGGTAAATATTTCCATAAGAGGTATTGAGATTTTTATTTTTTAAAATATTTTTCTAAGCAAGTATTTTCTCGCATATTTATCTGTAGATATTATTTAAATGTACTTATTTTAAGTGTTATTAAGTTAAGCTGTTGTTAAGTTGAGGCAAGTCTCAGTCATCATCAGTGACTCAGGTCAAAAGCGTGCGACTATAAACGCGACAGATTGTGGGTTCGGTTGCCACTCCAGGAAATGAAATATTTAATCCTCTTAATGGGAACGGAGTTTCTTAAAAAGAAGACTTCAGACAAGAAGAAGACGCCACACAAAAAACGGTATTTTTTCAAATCGAAGAAAGGAATATTAAATTTAACGGGCGCATAGTTGCCCGTGCCTTTTTTTAGTTTATGAAAGTTTTTTTTTTTAATGTGGCATACTTAATTTTGGGACAATTTAAACTGTACTTATATCTAGAGCTTATACTAGAGGGGTTGGATGAGACCCCTACCGACACTTTTTTTTTTTTTAAGTTATATTATTAACATTTATAACATATTTAATATATATAATTATAGTACATTAAAGAAAGGAATATTAACTTTAGAATATATGTAAGTCCAATAATTTTATAAAGTTTTATTAAGACCGAGTAGTTTCTAACGGCAGTACGGACCAGGTGTGAAATGTATATCATGTGAAAATTTGATATCCGCTATACGATATACGCTAGATTTCAAGCTATTTTAAGACACTGCTATATCCATCTCAACAGATTTTGCCAATAATTTTACCCCACTGTCCCTATAATACTAATCAGATTTGCGGGTAACCCAATACCCGACAAGTCGCATTCATCATTCTACACGAGATGAACGTCCGGTACCTCGCTCAATAGACGCCTAATTAATCTCTACTAAAACCGATAGTGTATACGAGTAGACACTATAGATAATGTTAATAGATATTATTATATAATTGAAGCAAAGCTAAAAAAACCATTTCAATTAGGGGTGTCTTTAACTGTTTTATTTTTTTTTCAGAGAAAACTTAATTCTAACATACTTATAATATGCCTTCCAGAAAGTATGAAATTATAACCACTTTTATATAACTAACACAAAAATATGTCAGAAGAAACTACCACTGACCCGGAAAATAATTCTGCAAAGGAACTTCCTTTAATCTGATTTTCTACATTTTATTTTATTTCTGAAGTCGATGAGCAAACCAGATAGTGAATTTTGTAAGAACTTGAAAGTTTCTTGTTACCGCGTCGACGTCAATCTTTTGATATTATACCTAAGGAAGAAAGCTGTTCTAAAAGAAAGATGTCGTTTAAAAGATAGACTTATTTAAACTTCGGTCTAACATTAATTGAGGTGTGGTTTTCTCATGTCAAACATAATTATTATAAAATTCTATCTGACGATGTATTAATTATATCTGGCACCTGGCTTTTAGAACGAGAAGACCACCACCAGTACCTCGGACCACCGAGGGACTTATATGCAGACAGGACCTCAATTGTAGAACTTTTCAGTTACAGCTTATTAGAATATTTTTTAACTATATACTATACAAATATCACCGAAAATTATTTCCCAAAATTGGTCATGCAACAAGTAGTCTCCAAAAGCAAAGAGGAGGCAAATGTAAGAATTTATCTCGAACTTTTGACATTGCTCTCAGAAGTTTCACGCACTTTGGCCTGTCGTCCTCGAAAGTTATTTACGGCCACTTCCAAGATTGTATAGAGGAATTTCACTTTAAGGTCTTTGAGATTTTACCTAAATATCATATGATAAATAGACTGATATAATTATATATAGTTTTTTATGTGTAATCTAAGATGAGCTTTCAATGAAGCATCTCTCACAGTTTAGCTGAAAATACATCTGCTAGTTCAGGAATGAGGCTAAGCCTGTAGAATGGCAGCCTATTTATAATTATGTACAGTGGGAACAGAACAGTATCCACTCTACAGACATAGATACAGTACAGATTGTTTCTTATTTTTTTGCTTCTGAGTGGGCTTCGAATTCTTTCTTCCTTCTTGTTTGTTCCTTTTCGATAATAAATACTCGTATATATAACATAGAGTTACAAGGTTTGTAACTCGAGTAAGGGTTAAGTTGTATGGTAAGTTGATATATCATATTCGAGAGTAATGGCCTATTTCTTTGTAAATAGTTTCACAATATAGCTTTTTATCGAGCAGAGATTATAAACATGATTATGGTGAATTCGATTCCCACTTTAAGTGGGAGTAATTACTTTCACTTCACCGCTCCGGCGAGACGGGACGTGGTGTTGAGCATCGTCACTCAACACGTCATTGACTATAAAATTTGACGGAAAATGAGGAAATGGAATGTCTTTGCACTACGCTGCCTACACTGCTATGTAGGATAAAACTTGAAATTACTTCATCAAACATATCTTTGCTTAGCTTCTGGTTCTGAAGAAACTAGTATTAAAAAAAGAAGAAAAACACTTTCGTTTCTCACTCTTCGTCGATTTCTAGTTATTCCTATTTATGAGACACTGCGTTGTTAGGGAACCCAATGCCGCTCTTTGTTTAGTTACCAGCGCGACTAAATGAAAATTACATCCTCCGAGTGTAATTATCGCTTTCACAATACCTATCACATAGGTAAAAAATTTTATTCGAAAAAACTGTTAAAACAGTAAGTGAATTATCACTTCTTCAATCATCGTAATAACAAAATTAACCATTTACAACAGTTTCTAAGAGATCGAAGGTTATATGGGTTGCACGTGGCTCGAGAACTATTGGATAAATTAAAGTGGCTAGTCTGTTATTGAAAGGTTATAAATTATACAATTTAATTATACACCTAAATTATTCAATTATGTAATAGTTTCAAAAACTTACGTCTTAGTAGCGTAAATTCTAAGTGCGGAAGGTACCCTTGACCTCATGAAATGTGGCCTTTCTCGATGAATGGACTATCCAATACAAAAATATTTTTTCAATTTAACCTTTAACTATATGGACGTGATTTTTTTATCACACACACATGGACGTCGGGTCTGTGAGACGGTTTTTATTGGTTATATTCCGTCTGTTTTTTAAAGGAAGAAGACAATTTTATGTGTTAGTTTACATGAATAGCCTCAAATCAAACAAAATAAATATAAATAAAATCGCTTTTTATTAAACTTTACGCATCAGAACTATTTAAGTAACTTAAAGTCACAATTTCAGTCTTTGACCTGGCCTGGGATGACTCATAAGAAAATAATACCAAAAAAAAGACAGATAATAAAATAAATATTTTTTTAACAAAATATTAAGTCTAACAATTAAAAAAAATAAAGAAATTACATCTTATGTTATAAAATAAAAATTCTGACAACACCTCAAGATAAGGTACTATTGAACATCGATACACAATGGCTTTCAACATTGTAGGCTAACAGGACGATTGCAGTCAACATAAGTATGTGTTGTCTTTCCATATATCTTTTGGGGGCAAAGTGTACATATTTTTCAAGAACCCAAAACTATTTTTTTAGCTTCATGTTCAATAAATGAGTCAAAGTCATTCTCAATTCTTAGAGTAGTTTAGTATACGAAACGCGTCTTTTTATTTGATAAAGTGCTATTTTCTTTATAAAATGTCGTCGTCCAATTCTTTTGTTTGATGTTGATTATAAAGTACCGATATATTTGTCCCTGACGAGCTTGGTCGATCATTTTTTTCCATTTTATCATAAAAATAAAAAAAAATGAATCTTTTTTAGGTAAATAATATTTATATTACTAAAATATATAACAAACATTGCAAAATAATAAATGATATACAACAATAAAAACATTTGAATACAAATAATACAATTAAAATATTAAAGTATATTTTGTAATATTATAATAATATATTGTATTTTGAAATCATTATGTATGGGAAACATGGACGTCGAGTCTGACAGACCCGGCGCCTGGGTCTATAAAGTTTATAAAGTTAAATACTGTTTAAACCAAACAATAAACGTTCAACCAAAAAATCTCTTCAGCTTTATGATAATAATATACAATGAAGTTTCCCCGAATGGGAATCGAAACAATAGCCCCCGTGTTTCCAGACCGACGCTGTGCCGCTGCGGCATCACGATTTACGACCATGAATACTTAAATAGCTCCAAAATTTACATATTACAAAATGCTTGTTAAATAAACTATCCCTTTCCCAAACTGATAATGAAAATTTCAATAAACTTCGTCCAAAATAAATGATCCGCTCATTTAAGTTACATTTTTAATTTGCAACACAATTATTCGAGCTCGATCTTGTTCAAATTTAAATTGCAAATAGCCGAGCGCTGCACTCTAGATAATATATATTATAATATTAATGTTTTAAGTAAATAATACTATAACCGTCGCGACCCAGAGGCACGAGCGTTAACGGGATGGTTTGAGCTCGATTCCCACTCGGGGAATTAAAATATTTATCATTTCCTTTTCTCTGTCTGGGAATGAAGCAAAGCTCTGTGTTGAGTTCCACCACTCCACACACACGCCCTCGAGAATTAAGCGGAGAGTGGCAAACGAAATTGTATCTTAACAGGCAACGAAGTCTATTAGCAATGGTTCCCAGGTTCCCTGTATCTAGTTTGCTATGTCCAGGATATAGCGCGAAGCTAAATAAAAACAAATAATAAAAAAGATTACCTATCCCTTTTTTTACATTACGCTTTACCCCACAAAGACACTACGTTTATGTCAAACCGGAGAACGGACTATTTTACCACTAAGTTCCCTCTGTTAATTGTGCCCTGCGTCACGATTGGTAGCTATTAGATTAAATAGAAAGATAGATAGATTAGCTATTAGAAAAATAATTATTTAGATTCTGTATATTTGGTAATAGAACATTATAAGCTCCATTATATATCGAGTTCACTGTTTAAGTTTAGTTCGTAGTTTCGAAGTTAAAACTTTAGTTACAGTCGACGCACGGCACAGTGACACTACAAAGTTATATTCATTAACTATTTATTCATTTAAAACTTGCTATTTATTATCTATAAAACTAAATGTAATTAGGAAAAAAAATCTAATATATCAGCTGTATCCCGCATACAAGAGGGCTGGCAGAGGGAACCTAGTGTTAAGATACATTTTTTCCAGGTATTGCGTATTGAGTAGCGGAACCCAACGCAGCACTTAGCTTTGTTACGAGAGCGACTAAATGGAGATGAAGATAAATTGTTATATATTCCTCTCCCCCGAGATGGAATCGGACTCGCAACCTTTTAGTCATATACGGTGCCTCAGCGCGGACGGATTTTACCACCAAACTTACCTCAAAATCGCTTCGAATTTACCAACTCGAGTAACTCGAGTAACTTAATAAGGTCAAGAGCAGGATTACCAACACTTTAAACTGCACTAAGCTTTCTTCACACCGTCAAAGGTATTAAGGTCAATGAGGGATTTAGCGTGGAACATTTTTATGTATGGAAATTTGGGAGTAATTTATTATAAATAGTTTTTATATAATTCATTAGTAATTTAATCTTTAATTATTCCTATAAATAATTGTTAAGTTAAAGATAGTGAGTTCGATTCATATCGAAGAAATTCTAGAGAATTACGAATGAAACAAAATAAAATCTATAAAACTAATATTTGTAGGCCACACAAACTTCCGAAATACAACGCTGATCAGAACAATGAGGCATTGTTCGGATCACTTTAAAGTTTTCCTGCAAAGCATCACAAAAGACTGGTTAGGAGTTGTCCGCAGCTACTAAATTTTAACGTCATTTAAGGACTAAATCTAAATATGAATTAAAAGTTTCACTTAAGCTTTAAGTTTTCGATTATCCGAACTAATTCTCCAGTTAATTCCGGTAATCCTCGAAAATCCGTTTTTTCAAATATTCGAACTGTATGGAAGCAGGCGTATGCATTGTCATATAGAATTATATATCTTTACACAACATTAGAAGTTAACTATAAATCTTTTAACTCTTACATACTACGGAAAACATCGCTTAAATACATTTTCATCTATTAGTCTATTATTGATTAGACAACTTAGCTGAAAATTCACGTTTTTTATTAATTTATTAATGTCATATGCATATTTCACAGAGGCATTCTTGGCGCAAAGACTCAAGCATGCTATGGTAAACGCGCGGGTAATGGGTTTGACTCTCACTCAGGGGTATAAAATATTTACAATGATCATGTTCTCACTCTGGCAATGTCTTAAAAACTCCGTGGAAAGTGAGGAATAGAAAATGAGTGTTTTCACACTTGGTTGGAGAATTTGAGAAAAAAACTTTTATATTACAAAATTTACACATTCCTAAACAAAGGCAAGCTGAACATGTAGGTAAAATAAGGACGACAATTTTTCAAAGAATTTCCTAATAAAACACAAAATTTAATTAGATTTTTATCCCTTCAGCCATAATAGAATCACTGGATTTTCAGTATATCCTCTCCATATAGAAAGGATTTATCGTTGATTGGAAAATATTCTTTTTTTTTTGGCAAACAACTTTTATTAACGTTTAACGTTCTTGGGATTAATATGGATTAATTATATTTTATGTTGTTATTTAAAATACAGTTGATATAATATTAATTTGGAAGAGCTTGTTTATTTATTACGAAGCCAGACGAGGAAATGAAATATTTAATGTTTGTAAACGTAAGTGTTTTAACCCTCTATCTCTATCCTCTATATATATATAAATATATATAAATATGTATATATATATATATATACATATACATATTATATTGCGACGTTGAGTTCCACCGCTCAACACATATTGCCTTTAAAATTCGGCAGAAAGTGAAAAAAGGAACTGTCTTAGCTCTGGTTCCCTCTACTTACTGCCATACACAGCAGTGTGTGGAATACAGCGTGAAGCTGAAGAAAATACAAAATATCATAAAAACTAATTAAATCTCCGCGAATTAGGTCTATTTCATCTTTGATTTTTCCAAACACACAAGTATTTACCAAAAAATTTTCCACATGTTTTCCTCCATCAGTCCATCATCAAAATCATTATCGAAGGAATAAAATTAATTTGACGCGTGAATATAATTCTACCATAGCATAATCTACTCTATATTAAAACATATAAGGTTCAAAATACAAATTATCATAGTGCCAGGTAAAAGAGGCCAATCCGTCAGTACACCAATACGTGATACAACACATGGCGTTGTTATCGCGACGGATATGAAACGTGGCCCTAATCTAGCTTCCATAGACCTACAAAACATAAATTAGCGTCCAAGTTATATTAATAAATATTTTTAGTACTGTTATTGGGAACGAACTGTCTTGACACTGATATCTCTCTGATTAACATGCTAAGTAAAAAGAAACCTTGCTTCACGTTCTTTTGAAAGATTCGAATTTTGGCGTCGTAGTTTTTGGTATTAAAATCACAATATGTAAAATTATGTATTGGCATCCATCATTTTGTATACGTCTAAAAATGGATTTACTAAAAAAAAATAAAGGAAAAGCAGTGAAATGCTAAAAATTATTATGGACATTCTAAGCATCAATCTTAATAAAAAAAACAGCTACCCAGCACTAGTAAAGTTATTAGCTCTTACACTGCTAATCCGATATTGATAAAACATAGCTTCGCTTCTAACCCACCTAAATAAACATAGGCACACAGACACACAGACAAACAGACACAGACAGGTTAAATTTATAACATCCTTCTTATTGGGGATGTCAAAAAAAATAGCTTAGTAAAAAAAAAACAAATTCAAACAAAAATATTATCATTATGCTCTGGCATGTCTTCTGGTTTCAAGCTCTACAAATACAGATACGACTCAGTATTCAAAGTTTGCGCCGTATTGTTCCACTGCTTCATTTTCATTTTTATTTGCCAACTAGAAAACAACAGAAGGAGGGGGGAGGGGGATGGTCTGGACATCCCCCACGGCTGTAGTACATTGAGATTAAATGAATTGGTTACATTTAACAGTGCATACATAATACGTACTCGTACGTATATTTATTTTAGGTACGATGAAGTTACATTATATTATTAAGAATATTATTGTGAGGTAAGTATACATTTTTGTTTGATGTTGGAAGGTTCCATATGCAAAACACTCCGTCGTCCATTTCTCCACGAATTTTCGAGATATAGACATTGGCAGAACTTATTAAGCCGCGCTTTATTTCCTCGACACTTGAGGCTAGAAATTAAAATATTAAATATTTAATTTCTTTGAATATATATTATATATTCTTATCAAGACTGATACGCCGAAACAATAATATACAGTTAATAAAAACAAAGAATAAAATATTTTGTAAATAAATACTATTATTCACCAGTAGGTAGGTACAGCTATTGTCATTTAAATCCATGTATAAGTTATCCTCAGTTAACATATGTAAGTGCTACGTTAACGAAGCGGTAGGTTGTTTTGAACCTTTGTTAGATAGTTAAATTTTATACAATAATTCTGTATATAAAATAAAATATATAAAATATGTGACTGTGACCGCGACTGCTTGTGGGTTCGATCCCCACTCGAGGAAATATAATAATTACTTTACTAATTACTTCCATGGATTCGAGTTCATAGTCACGACAGCCAAGCACACATGAGCTGTTCTATATTAGCATCTGCGCTCAACATGCCGGCTGTGAGTTCGATTCTCTCTTGGCGGAATGAATTATTATCATTTTCTCCCTCCGTTAACTAGGTTAACTGCGGCGATTAGTTCCGTCAGTCTACTTGCAGTATTTCGAAAATTTGGATCGTTTTAACACTAAGTTCATAGATTCTACTCGCTTGAGCCCGAGCTCTACAACCACCAATTATCTTATTGAACCCTTAACTATCGCATATACATTCAGTACGCTGTCCTACTGCACCATGTTGGCCTTGTAACTTTTACTAACATATTACGTAATACAAATTCCGCTAAAACCATTTCAGCCCAGTCCAGCATCTCTAAAACATCGATATATCAACCGGCCGACACCTGATCTCGTCGTAACTTAGCTTTTATAAGCTCCTGAGACATTATCACGGCGTTATTGGAGCCCCACAATGATTGTCAATAATAATCACTCTTGATGACTTGTCGTTTGATTTTATGAACTTTGCCCGTTTGGCTACGAATCTCAAAGTATGGAAGTGGAAAATTTATTTTGTTTCTCTCTTTGTTCTCTTTGTTTAACCCTTTACCTGAATTAATTGGGTGTGTTTAGTATTATACATTTTTGAAAAGTCAACATTTAAAATACTTTACTGTAGTTCGTGGTCACGTGTATCGTACTTGTGGCCACGTAAATGTATAATAATCGCGAAAATCTCTATCTTCTTGTTTTTCTCTCTATCTTCTTGTCTTTTTATATTTTATCTTTTAAAACTGATGTGCGCTGATCAAATCTGAGGGATCTAAAGACGATAAACATTTTTTTTATTTCCTCGCTCTTATAACAAAACGAAGTGTGGTGTTGACATCCGCGACTCAACCCATACGTTTCAGGTAGTCAAAAAACCCGGCGTAATCCGCTTAAGTTATTTATGTAGGTTCCTCGGAAAGCATTTAGCCAGCAATACCCATAATTTTTAAGGAAACAAGATTTTAAACTTTGGCGTTCATATAAACGGAGTTGCGGACTACAATTAGTTTGACATAAAGTAGAAGCAGAAATCAATTATAAAAGCAAGCCTCTAATTTAGCTTCCGTCAAAAGTTCACCAAAACAAAATTTGTTTTGTAAAAATCATAAAAAAAATATTACAAATAAGATGTCTTTATTTCTATACAAGCATTGTACTAAGTTTCAGATTCACTCAAAAAAACAAAACTTAGCTAATTTAAATAAACACAAACGGTTGAGGACCACTGGCCCTCAGTAGATGACGAAAACTTTTTCAATCATGCCCCCAAAGTAGGTACGTAAAATCTGAGGATTTGGAATCGTTATTACATTGGGCTTAGGAGTTTCAATGAATTTTAGTACTTATTTTCTTATATCGTAAAATCTATTATGCTAAACATTTTTGTCACATCGAATTCATTTGAATGGACATTATAAGAATATTTCTGAAAAAATCTGATTCGTTTGAAACGTATGCAAATTATTACTAGTTGGGTCAGTGTTTAGAAACATTGGTTGGGTTTATAGTGTTCTTGTTAGTAGATGTGGGGTAGGCAGAGGGGACTTAGTGGTAAGAGACACGCTATTCGCCACTCTCCGCTAAATTTGAATGATGAAAATAAACGCCGCTTTATCTTGTTACCAGAGTAAAGATATAAAAATTATTAAAAAAATGAAAATATAAATGAAAATAAATATTTTATTTCCTCGTCGCGATACAGTCACGCCACGACTGCCTCTTATAAGATTTATTCATTTCCCGAAATGGAAATCGAACGCACATTATATCCTATTAAGAGACATTACGTACATTTTGTCTTCACATACATATAAAGCAATCGGTACAAAAAATCCCTCGTAGCTAACCGTCAAGCTGTCATATAACTTAAAGAATTACAGCCCCGTAATCCCAGAGTCCATGGGGCTTACTGGTCGTTAGCCTAACCTCGCTTTATGGGGGCTTGTTGCGAACTATTTTAACTGTTTTTTTTTAATTTAGTGCTTTCCGTTGTGTTTGTTTGGTTTTTTTTGTGTTTTGTGTCGATCTGTGGTTCAATAATCTAGAGGAGATTCAAATTTTATATTGGTACTATTATGGTTTCTTTTATTAAATGTATTTCGCAAATTATTTCTGAATATTTCCAGAACTAGGCGAAAAGTGGGGAATGGAGTGTCTTAATACTAACCTTCTGCCTACATTACATAAGGGGTCCAGCTAAAAGCTCGTAAAAATAATCTTTTGAACGTGTGTTTATCATTCTCAATATAAAAAAAGCTTCTACCATCACTCACTTACCCTGTAATGTTAAACTAAAATATGTAACTCTGATATGTTAAATTTGAGGACATCGTGGCGCAGCGGAGCGACTTACTGAAAACGTTATCGTTCGAGAGCGAGTTCGATTCTCCCTCACTTTGATAACAAGAAAGAGAAGAAATTGGCCTGAAAGTGAAAACGGACGCTGCTTACCCTGCTATATGCCGGTAAAGTTTAAATTAAAGAAATAAACAACAAAATAATCCACGTAATAATTTATTTATACATTACACATACAATATTTACAATTTATTAAGTAATTATAAATATATTTACAAATTAATGTAGGACACAAAAATATATCTTATAGAATAATTATATAATAGTTTAGGAGTATGCATTTTAATACGGATTCGAATATCACTGCAAGCTCTACATTTACGTTATTTTCTACAAAATGATATCCAATTTGAATGGATCAAAATATGTAAGGTACTTATATTATCAACTTTGACTGTTATTCATTCGTAAGGTTAGGTTCCCAAGTTCCCTCTGGATATGTCATGGATGGGATACATCATAGGCCGTGCCTCGGAACCAGAGCAAGAACCTTTAAATATTTAATTTCTTCGAGAAGAAATGTCGCCCACAACTGTCGCTTTTACAGTCATACCTTTATGTCACCGTTCCACGACAGCCCTTAATTTGAAAACAAAACTAATTTCATATATTAAATAAAATATTAGTCATAGTCTAATGGATACAGTTCACGCAAAAATAAGTGCATGAGAGAGCACAAATAAGAAGCTTTTTGAATACATTTACAAAACAAAAGACTAATTTCTCAGACTGAATCTTGTATGAAAGTAACAATAACGGTTCCAAACAAAACATGGTTAGTTTCATAATAAATTATTCAGATATTTTACGTATAAGCCTTATACTTCAGATAATACTAGTGTTTCACACGCGGTTTCGCTCCCGTAGTATACATATATCTTCATTTTATTTTAGTACAATATATGGACTAATTATAGATTCGAGAAGAGTCATGGTGCAGGGGCACATAAGCGTGCAACTGTAAATGCGATAGGTTGTAGGTTCGATTCCCGCTCGAGAAAATGAAATTTTTGTCCTCGCTCTCGTTACGAGGCAAATCGCGGCGTTGTGTTCCGCCATTCAACAAACTAGGAAGTTTAAAAGCCCCTAATTAATAAGTCGTTGGATTTTCACGAAATTCTGGATACTACGATACGTGTAGGTATTAGGCAGTACATACATATTGTTTAATTGGGTACTTCCTGCGCTATTGCGTGCAGTTTACTAACATACGAGCTATAGCTAATGCCATAGCGTCCTTCCTTTGACCGCTTTTAACTGATATTTTTGTAATATGACACCTTTAATGAGGCCATGACTGCTTGGGGTTCGATTTCCACTTGGGGGACGAATTATTTATATTTTGTCGCTTTATATTTTGAATTTAATTTATATTTTGACAAGAGAGAAGACAGCGTTGAGTTTCGCCACTTTTTACGCCAAACACTCATGTTTATGGAAAAAGTTGTGAAGTTACATTTTTATTATAAAACCAACACAGAAAATGTTGAAAAAAAAAATACTATGCATAATCATTATTCATATTACATTTGTGAAGGAAAGAAATAAATACACATCGGGAATAAAATCCTATAAGAATTAAAGTGAAAAAAATCTTATATCTCGCTCAAGCGGAATGTGTTTCTTTACTACAAAATTTAATTATAAAGACCATCGTTGCGGCATGGCCTAGCGGCAGAACGCCTGACAGTAAAAATCGTTGTGTTTACGGTAACCTCTTAAAAATTTCACAGCAACACACTGTTGATCGATTTTTGATTGATTGATTCTTACTAATTCTTAATCATTTTCATTTACCAACAAGCACGGCGTTGAATTCCGCCACTACATGAGTATCTCGAAAATTTGATTTTAAATCGGAAATTGAGTATCTTAACATTCAATTTCTTCTGCACGTTAAGTTATATGCGTACTAAATCGTAAAGCTACGTTAGAAAAGAAACTACCACCTTGAAATTAAGCACCACCTAATTTAAGCAGGCATTTTATAAATCTAAAAATAAATAGCGTTTTCCATAAATTTACTTATATTCTAGCAACGAAGCTGAGGCAGCAAATGAGGCCTTGTAAAAATCTTTACTCGAGGGAGCTGAAAGAACGTGGAACTCTGAAGTGTACGCAAGCTGAATTTCATCATTATCAATTCCACTGTGTAATAAATAAATTATTACTGTTTTTAAGGAAAAAAATTGTGGATTTTTTTTAAATATCAAATCATTGAACATCATGTTTGAAAAATATATCGATTCGATGTATGGAAAATATATCGTTTCATCAACAAAAATATATAAAAAAGTATTAGAAGTGAGAATCGAATCCACAAACGTCGCATTTACAATTAAGCGCTGTGCCGCTGCGTCACAATGGCCCCATACTACGAAAATTTCCTTTAGTAATTTAGATTTGTTAATAAGGATATAACGTGACATAAGATTTTTTTTTATTAATTAAAATTTTCTTTATATTGATTTAATAAATCTTCGATCAGTTCTAAACAGCTTCACGCCTTTCCCTACATATAACCAAAGGGAACCTAGTGTTAAGTCACACCTTTCCGCATTTATATCTATAAAAGACGAACAAGTCTCTACCCAAATTTACTCTGGAACATACAAGTGTGTAAGGACATAAACATGGGCTAATAACTGATAGTTTGCTTTCCGAATTTGGGTCAACCGATAATTCTGTAGCACTTTATAGGAGGGAGAGTGTTTACAAACCGACATGAAAAATCAACAATTCTAGTAATTATAGCGATACGTATTGTCAATATTAAATTTTTAAATGTAGTAAAGTTTACAGTGGTAACAAGTTCGAGTACACAAATCAAAATAAATCAGCTTCAGACTGCATCCCGCAAGCCGCAGGGTAGGCAAAAAGAACCTAGTGTTAAGACACTCCGTTTCCCACTTTCCGCCGAATTCTGGAGACGTTGTGTGTTAAGTGGCAAAACTCAACGCCACGCTTTACCTCGACTCCAGAGTGAAGAAATGGAGATATAAATGTAAATAAATATTTAATTGTGCCCCTAAGCCACGACGGCTTCACTAATTATAACATATGTTAAACTTAATAATTATTAGGATTCTTATAACAATATTATAATACATGTTTATTATATAGGCCTTAAGATATNGTTTACAGTGGTAACAAGTTCGAGTACACAAATCAAAATAAATGAGCTTCAGACTGTATCCCGCAAGCCGCAGAGTAGGCAAAAAGAACCTAGTGTTAAGACACTCCGTTTCCCACTTTCCGCCGAATTCTGGAGGCGTTGTGTGTTAAGTGGCAAAACTCAACGCCACGCTTTACCTCGACTCCAGAGTGAAGAAATGGAGATATAAATGTAAATAAATATTTAATTTCCTCAAGTGGCAATCGAACCCACCCCTTGTGCCCCTAAGCCACGACGGCTTCACTAATTATAACATATGTTAAACTTAATAATTATTAGGATTCTTATAACAATATTATAATACATATTTATTATATAGGCCTTAAGATATTGAAAACATATAATATGTACAATATTATTTAAATATTTAATTCTATTTATTATATCATCCATACATTTTTATTACGATCTAATAATACATAAATAATTAACGACGACAATTATACATAACTTTCATTATTAAATATTAGAATAGAATCTTTATAGAAATCCATATGGCTTAGTCAAACGAATTGCTTCACACAAAAAAAAATATCACATTAAAACACTGTATTAACCTTTCTCTTGTTTTTTATCTGACAGCTGTTTAAACTACGGTTAAATTTAAATTTAAACCCGTTTTTTGGATCATCCGTGGAGAACAATTCTCTCATTTCCTTATCACACTCTCTGTAGTCCGCGTACGTGTCACTGTGACGCTCTACTTCAATTTTGTCTGGACCAACATGTCTAGCATTTTGCCCTTGGCCCTTGAAACAGTCGTAATACGGCTTGCAATCAATGCTGTTAGTGCTTCTCGCTATATATCCAATACCGTCGCGGTGTCTGTCCGTGTAAACCAATAGGTCCCTACCTAAGGGTCAATCTCGGATATCAGTTGTTAAAGTGAAACGAGCTGATTCACTGATCGAATCATCTCTTACTTTGAGTCTTCGGTTTCCATTCATATGTTCTATGAAAGATGTGTTGGTATTTCTTCCTTCACGGTTAATACTGTTATGGTTAGAAGGTGATAAGTGAGTAAGTCGGTAACTCGCGCAAGAATCGTTTCTTCTGACAATAGTACGGGTGGTACCAGCTCTGGAACTGCCAATGGGTGCGAAGGATGTACCATTTTGCTCGGGTATGGTTGAAGAAAGGCAGCAGCAGAAGCACTTGAAGTACGATCTGTGGAACTCTCGACGAAATTTTCCTGCAACAAAATGTAATTTTGACGTTGTAATCATTTCAAATAACTTTGTTTTATAGCTTGGCACATTTAGTATATATATGGTAATTATTATTGGTAGACTAATCTTAAATGATTTTCAAATACAATTTATATTGAAAATGTGTTGGAAAGTGACTGAGAAAATATAATCGTGCAGGTGAATATTTATACATAAATTATAAAAAGCATGCAAATTCTTATGTCCAAAAGTACACATTACGCCATTTATTTTTGAAGTATAGACAAAAATATTTTTAGTGATGATATCAAAATAATGCGTGCTGGTTCCCAATGCTGTGTCTTCTCCACCAGATTGAATCAACACCTGTATGATAAATACAAATGGCAATTCTACTCTGGTATCGAATCAGGCCTCGATGGATCTAGAATTGTAAGCTAATCTCTTAAATCAAACCATCAGGGTACATCACTGACCTGAAAACCCTGGGAATCCTGCAAGCAAAATATTTGTGTGACGTATTTTTCAGATGAATAAAATAAAATTAGATATGTTAAAGTAGAAAAGAATGAAATACACTAAATACTACAAAATTCCCCTCGTTGTTTTGAAAACGAGAATGCTTTTAGAAGTCACTTAAAATATTTAGGTTGGTGTTTTAATTCGGAATGCATGCGGCTCGCGGGCTCGTTGCGAATTTACTCGTTCAAACATTTGTGGGAAGGAAGTGAGCAGATAATTTTGGCACTGTACTAAAATTCATTTAGAGCATGTATGCCTTTTGTTTAAAATTTTTATTTTAGTGTTAAAATTGTGATTGCTCCTGAAGTATAATAAATATGCTATGCAAGCGTGACTTGCCTTTAGAATTTCTTTTAATGATCTTTTCTTTATCTTCCTAAATTTCTGTATACTATCATTATTCTGTATACTACACATAGCAAGGCATGCAAAGGGAACTTAGGAACATACTGTTAAAACATTTCGTTCCTATTAAGACACTTCCGTTTTCGACTTTCCGCCGAAATAATTGTATTCAAATTCAAATAAATTCAAATTGTCTTTTTCTAAAACTATTCTTTATACATATATGTTTCTTAGACTCTGCCTACGCAGTGTCAAAGTAAAGTTAAACAATTTATATTTTAATAAAGCTTCCCTTTACGTACAAGGAGATCCAGACTAAGCTCCTACTTACATGGATTTATATCGTGTTAGCTCTCTTCCAACTAGTTTATACAACGAAAGAATGTTTCTTAGAAAATGTATGTTTTTCATTTATAATATAAGAATTTTAAACAATTTAATCAAGGACTGACGTTGCTGACATTTTTGTGTAACTTGATAATTCAAGACTGCTAACGGCCTAATTGAATAAAGAATATTATTTTTTTTTAGTTTCATTCTTTATTGTGCACAGAGAAGGAGAGGCAGAGAGAACCAAGGAAACTAGTGTTAAGACAATTCGTTCCCATGAATACAGAGAGGAGGAAAATTAAATTATTAAAGATTTCTTTTACTCGAGTGGAAATCTAACTCACAACCCTTGTGCTCCTGCATTATGACGGCTTCATGGTAGCTTGATGTTATAGTAAGTTAATAGATAAACTAGAATTAAAAGACTCTTTTTAGAACTGAATCAAATTTGCACGGCAAAGATACAATATAAGGATTACGGATTGTGCGGATCGTTTAATTTAGATACAATACGACGTTAAGCTCCGCTTCTGTGGCGAACGTAAAGCTTATCTTGAAAGCTCATGTTTTATAAATAAATTTAATTAAATTTTTAATTTGTATAGGCTTTTTGTATGGAATAATTTCTGTATAATCGCCGCTATAGTACTTTTTTTTCACTTACCGCTGCAACCTGTGTATAGTACGGTAGACAAAGGTAAGTGGTGTTAAGACACTCTGTACCCCACTTTTCGCCAATTTTTTTCGAAGCATTTATATTGAGTAGCGAAACACTTTGTCTCGGTTTCAGAGCGACGAAATGAAAATATTACTAAATGATTCCTCCTAGTGGTTCCCTCTGCCTACCCAGTTAAAAAAAATAAAAAAAAATAATTAAAAAAAATAAGTCTCATATCTAACGAATTTGAACAAAGCAACTTGAACGTTAGTAGAGCATGGGTAGAAACTTCACTGAAAATTCTTAAGGAGCTGTCTTGAAACATTTCTAGTTTGAAATGAGAACATGTTTCTACAATTTAATTGAGAAATTAAGAATAATAGTTACTTTATATAGGAAATAACAAATATGAGTGCGAAATGTATACTATTTCACACCCATATATGTATGTATTCAAAAATGATTCCCTCAAATGTAGCTTTTAAAAGGATATGTAGTATGAAAAGCATGACCAGTAAATTTACTGCCATTTGCTTTTTGCGCCAGTATATCAAAAGATAGGGGCTATGACGCCGGATAATATTAGCTATACATTATACAACTGATATTTTCAGATTTTATTTTTACGGAGAAATAATTTATTTGCATTTTTCTGCTCTGACAAGGCAATGCGCGGCGTTGTTTGTGTTCCGTAACTGAGCACATAATTAATATCTTGACAGTTTTCAGCAGGAAAGTAGAGAAGGGAGTATTTGACTCTAGGTTCTCTATCTGCCTATAGTGATATGCGGGAAAAAGCGTGAAGCAACCTTTTTTCAGATTTTATATATTGACTTTTAGTTTGATTAAAAAAGCAAAAGTATTTTGTTTAAGATATTAAAATTGTTGAAATTTCTTTGTATTCTTTTATTTTGAATAGTGATATAAAGAAAAGGCAAGAAAATCTTCATAGAATAATTATAATTGGTAGCGATTCTCAGAAATAAATCTTGTATCGTCTTATTAATGAGACTACAGCTTAAAGCAAATTCAATTAGGCTTCTATTATTAACTTAAATATATTCAACTACTTTTTAGCTCGAAATCTTGTTGACGTCTCATTTTATGGCAAATCAGTAGAACCTTTAGAACTTATTTTTTTAAAAGTAAACATTTTTTTAAACAAAAGGGGTGGGCATACGGATTACCCCCATTAACACCCATGACTTCAGTCTACAAAGAAAAGCAATAGCACACGATTTATAATGACTTCAAATACAAAATATTGCTTCCCCCAAATACTCAATCAAGTGAACGCAATTACGAGATAAACGCGCCTAATCGACGCGCGACGGCTGGGATTTATTCATTTCTTATCGGTACCCAGTTTCATGTGGAAATTGTTTTTTGAATTATCTATATGTAATATATATGTATGTATGTATGTTTGTAGATATAAATGTATGGGGGGTTTGTTTTGAGGGTGAAATGTCAAGTGTATAATGACATTTTGGCTTATATCAATATTTATTTTCGTTATTTGACGTCGCCGTGATGCGTTGTAGCGTCCGGCTCTAAATGCAACGTTTATGGGTTCGATTCATACACGGGGAAATGAACATTTTCATTTGTAGTTGTAAATTATATATAATATAGAAATAATTATATTTATATTCGGTATTTATTATCACTTTTAGTAGTTACCGTTAAAAACTCGAACAAGATGGTATTTGAATTGAGTTTCACGACATAAAAAATCATATGTCAAATATAATAATTAGGACCGAACTGCCTACTGACATGTGTAGTACCTACAGTTATTGCACTTACAGACATATTAAAACACCAACCTTAATATTACTAGTAATTTGAAGAAACCTATGAAAAGAAATTGAAATGGAGAAATAAATTTAATGATGAATATGAGGAAAAATGACTTCAGAAAATTATTTCGAAACGAACATATTATTATGTTGTTTGTATTACAAATGTTTACAGGTTAAGTGTAAGTTCATGCATTTTCCATATCCTGTACGTATAATTGGCAGAGCGAATATAGTGACAAGACACTGACAAGTACTTTTCGCCAATTTTACTCCTATTTAATATTTTCTATGCTTTGCTTTCCAAAACTGAATGTGACGATTTGCTCCTTTTTAGCTTCACGCTGTATCCCGCATATAGCGGGAACCTAATTGTAAGACAATTTGTTTATAACGCAAGTCAATGCTGCTCTTTGTCTTATAACCAGAGTGAGAAAATAAGAAGAGCTAATTTCTCCGACTAGTGGGAATCGAACCCACAACGATGACAGCAAGTTTCATTTTTAATACAAATAATGTTCATTTTATGTTCTCTGTTCATTATGTCAAAATACACCCGTCGTTTGTAGCTGATTCTTCATTTATGTTAATATTCTGTTTTATTAGAAAATCGTACAAAAGACCCTATTCCTTTATGTAATTTTAATGTACAATATTTCAAATGTTAATTTTGATTTTGTATGAATGATATTTAAGAAACTCATGCCAGCTATTAATATACATATATTATACATTTGGTAGCACNCATACAAACTTTCAACCCTTTATTTGCACCCTTAGAGGGAGAATTCTAGAAAACGATGAAACACGTATTCAATTAAATACTTATAAAAATCTAAATTTCAAATTTTATAAAAATCGGTGCCGATTTAATTTTTTTTCCATACGAACTTTGAACCCCTATTTTACCCCTTTAGGGTTAAAATTTTTCAAAATCCCTTCTTTGTGGATGTCCAGATTATGAAAGTAAACATCTGTCTAAATTTCAAGTTTCTACGCACAGCGGTTAAGGCTGTGTGTGCGTCTTACCTCAGTCAGTGAGGACAAGTCCTTTTATATATATAGATATTTGGCAGAACAGTGACGTATTTGGACTTATTGAAATATTTCCGGAGACTTTTGATTGCAAAAATTAAAAAGTTCAAAGTTGGTATTAGTATTGTGTATACATTGACATATTAAGCATTTTTTAAATTAAAATGCTATTACATACGACGAGTAGGTTCTATTGAGAAAATAATAACTATACAATTTGTTGTTTCCTAAGCAATCTAAATCTAAAAATGTAATTATCATTTCAAATTTTATTTCCAATTTAAAAATTCACGATATACAAACTTTGCAACTACAAAATTTTGTACATTGTGGATTAATATATATTTTTTTGGAATTTAATTCAATTATTATTTTTTTAAGTGAAAATACGTAAATATTCGCATTTCATACTTACCGCTCATAAAGTTGTAAATCAATGGGTTCACAGCGGAGTTCGCGTAGCACATCACGTGGGAGATCAGCGCTATGCAGGTCATCACTTCACTCTGTTGCACTTCGTAGGCGACCCTGTTGAAAAGTTGTAAAATAAAACCAAAATATTTCAAGTTGAGTCGAAGTTGTCATGGCCCAGGGGCTCAAGCGTGTGACTGTAAACGCGACAGTCGTGGATTCGATTTTCTATCGGCGAAAATCAACGGAAAGTATAAGTTGTAAAAGATGACAAATTTAAATTTGTATGAAATGTACACTCATTTTGTATGTTGAACTATTAATACATGTTTGTAATTTTTTTTTATGAAATACCTATAACTTTTCACATTTTTTTTCCTTTATTTGTATTGTAAGTTATGATTTCAAAATTGTCAAATGCCAAATTTGGTAAGTGCGAGTCCACGGCAACTGCCCTATAGGTTTTGATTATAAATTATTATAAATTCAATTTGAATTTCATAAAAAATGTTGCAAAATGGATTATACATAAATGAATGATTTTAATTGCTTTGACTTAGACGCTTAATTTTTTCCTGCTTCAAGGAACCGCGGACTTAAATCTTTTGATATCAATTTCAGCTTGATAGCTTCACGCGATCTTAAAATAAACGGTCTTGACCAATCCTATAAAGATTCCGTTTTTACCTTTTTAGGTACGAAACACTAAAAATGAACATACAAAGTCGGTAGCATAAACTAGTATCTTATAATATTTCTTACAGATTAAAATGGGTTCAATTAGTCTTAAAATAGCCTATTGAAATCAATTATGACACTGACTAAACGATAAGGAGCAGAGTGAAGGCACAAAGGCGTAAATGACGTTTGACTTGTAAGAGAATGTTAGATTTAATAATAATCAATGCTTTATAGATGATGTCCAAAGTAATCTTTGATATTTATAAGATATAGTATACTTTTTTTAAAGTAACATAATAAAATGTGCGTATTGGACAAATCGAATACATTTACATTGTTAGACAAAATGAACTTCCATTTTCTTTTATTACAAAGTATAATAAGAAGTATACATCACTTCAATATAGAGCTGACCTCTTGGCGTAGAGTGTAAGCGCTACAGTTTGTAAGTTTGATTTCCACTTGAGGAAATTAATTTATTATTCTCATTTCATCGCTCTGGTGTCGAGGCAAAACTCTGCAGTCATTATATTAAAAAAGAACAACTGTTCAGTTTCTGGTAGGCTCCTCAGAACTACTTTCCGAGCCGGGTTAAAAAAAAACGAAAATAACATATTTACCTAAGAACCGAAAGCAAATGTACTGGGAAGTAGCAGACGGCGAACATGACGACCACAGCGACCAACATCTTAGCCGCTTTACGACGGGACCTGAGCTGACCTTCGGTGGACGCGTTGGCGTGGATAGATGGCGTGGTCCGCCGGTTTGCTGCTAGCCCTAGAACAGAGAGATACAAATAAGTTTTGTTCTTGCAGATTCACGCTGTATCCCGCATATGTCAGGGTAGCTGCCTACCCATCTACCACCTTAATGTCTTAACACTCCGTACCCGACTTTTCGCTTAATGTTTCTAACGCTTTGTTTAGCCGGCAAAAACAGTTATACAAAAGTTCCGTTCCGAGAAATTATATTACAGTAGATTTACAATTACATTACACTAGTAGACCCGGACGCGGCTACGCCTGCTTAAACTATAAGAAAATTTATTAAATATGTTATTTTCAGTCTTCAGTAGAATTAGTAAGAAAATATAAGCTTTAATAATCAAAAAGAATAATAAGTAGAGACATATTTTTAGAAAAAATATCTGAGAAATTGAAATAAACCAACATAAGAAGTAAAAGTAACTAAAGGATATTCTTAATATTGGTAAAAGTACCTAAAAACCGTACCTAAACCGTACCTACACCGTATCTAAAAGGATCATTTTTGCCAGCATTATCAAATAAAATAAGAAGAGAATAAAAGTGTATTTTTTAAATTAATTATAAACAGTAGATAAAGTTCAAAAATGTATGAAAATTTATAGAACCGTCAACGTCACCTACCCGTTCGTGTCGGTCATACTCATAGTATGCCGCCCGAAGGCTAGGTCAATCCGAATCAGTGACATCTCCTTAATTATTTATTAGAATGTTATACAGTAAACTGTAATTTCAATCTAGATAAAATGCTAAAAATGACTATTATATTTATTTTTATAAGGATGAATATCAAAATATAAGTTCATTTTGGGTGACGTTTTCTTAAAACAACAAAACAAACTTTGCAAACCGTTCCTAAGCAACGAGGGTTGCTATTAACATGGCACAATAAATTGCATGTCAAATTAGAAAGTATTTTAATTTATTAGTATATATGTAAAATGTAATGTTATATAGCCTATAGCACTTCTGAAGAATGCAGCTTTCATATAAAACAAAAACAAAGTAAATCAGACCAGTAGATCCAGAGATCTTAGCGTTCAAACGAACAAACAAACTCTTCTGCTTTATTATATTAGTATAGATTTGTTATACAGATGTTAATTTCCTCCACAAATAGTGATAGTTTAAAACTCAAGTTAAATTTGAATAAATTCTAAAGTTACAATAAAAATTCGTGACAGCAACTAGCCGACATTTACTTAGTTGGAGCGCTCTTAATTTTGTTTACATTGTTTCAGCGAAAATTCATTTTTTACTTTACCCAGCTTTTTAATATTACATTGTACTAAAAAAAATAATTTATAAAGTAAAGAGATATTGCATGTATGTTGATTTTTAACGTTCTTGTGTCAACATTCAGTGTCTTGAATTTGGATGGAGGCGGAAAAAGGAATGTTCTTACACTAGGTTCTTTCTTTCTATTCTGCTATTAGGTACAACACATGAAGCTAGTTCATTTGATCCTTTACCTTTTTGCTGTACTGTACTCGCATATACTCGTAGCATAGAAAGCAGAGGGAATTTTAGTCTTAAGATCAGAGAGAGAGAATTTTAGGTGGAAATGTTCTCCGAGTAGGAATTGAACCTACAACCGTCGGGTTTACAAGCATATGTTGTACAACTGGGCCGCGAACGCCAAAAATGGACTAAATTTGTAACATCGAATTGAATTTCAATATCGCTTAAGTGAACACACATTCAAGTAACTAAAAGTTTCTATTTGTATTTGCTAAAAGAAATCCGTTCACAAAATTTTTGGCAAATATACTTGAATAGAAAAGATCAAAAGCTCTGGACCTAACCTAGATCTAGATTTGAGGATGAACCTAATACAGGCTTTATTTCTTCCAGCTTCATTATATACCCCGCATATAGTAGGATAGGCAAAGGGAACCTAGTGTTAAGACACATCGTTCAAAGCATTGCGGATGGAGTGGCGGAACTTAACTTTGCGCTTGGTCTTTTTAATAGAGCGAATAAATGGAAATATTAATAAATAATAATTCATTCCCCTAAATGGTATCGCACCCGTTAAAAATCTATAAGCACGCTTTTTGCAACAGGTCAAATTAATAAAATTAGTCTCATGAGCACATATTTCATATGTTCATTAGAAGACGGTCCATGGTTCCATCAGCTATCTTCCAATTCCATCATCAGACCAGCTCGACGATATCATAATATTGCATTGTCCTCTAATCTACATATAATGTTGATACAACAATGAGAAGTGCGTGTATTTCAGATTGTTAAACATTTACTTATTTATTTGTCACAACTAGAAAAAAAAATGAGAATATTTTTCTTATTTTCAACTTATTTCATACGAGACCGTGTGGCCTAATGGATAAGGCGTCGGACTTCGGATCCGAAGATTGCAGGTTCGAGTCCTGTCACGGTCGAGGCCAATACAAATGTTTTTTATTTAATATATTTTTGTTTTGTCTATTATTTATGAGAAATATATTAAATATATATATATATATTTAATATATTTCTCATAAATAATAGACAAAACAAAAATATATTNTATATATATATATATATATATATATATATATATAAATTAATTTTTAACAAAAAGAAAAACCGACTTCTAACAACGAACTAAAAAGTAAAAATAATTTAACAAAGATTTTATAATTTTGAAGTCTTGATCTTGATTTGATTTTGAAGGGGTTGAAAGTTTGTATGGAAAAATGTTTAAATCGTCACCGAATTTTATAAAATTGTAAATTCACACTCTTAAAAATATTTAATTGAACACGTGTTTCACTGTTTTTTTAAATTTACCCCCTAAGGGTGCCAATAAGCGGTTGAAAGTTTGTATGGAAAAATCTTTAAATCGCCACCGATTTTAATAAAATTTGAAATTTAGAGTCTTAAAAATATTTCATCGAACATATGTTTCGTAGTTTATTTTTATTTATCCCTTAGGGGTTTGAAAGTTTGTATGGAAAAATCTTTAAATCGCCACCAATTTTTATAAAATTTGAAAATTAGACTCTTAAAAATATTTTATTGAACATGTAGTTCCGTGGTTCATTTTAATTCATGCCCTAGGGGTAAAAATAAGGGGTTGAACGTTAATGTGGAAAAATCTTTAAAGCGCCACCGATTTTTATAAAATTAGAACCTTAGACGCTTAAAAATATTTCATTGAACACGTGTTTCATGTTTTATTAGAATCCACCCCTAAGGGTGCAAATAAGCAGGCGAAGCTGCGTGCGTCCGTTATAAGTGTTATAAGATTTAACTAACAGTGTAAATATGATAAATTAAAAAAAAACAACAAATTTATTGTGTTGTAGGCAGAGGGAACCTAGTGTTGAGACGTTCCGTCCCCACTTTCGAAATCGAATTTTCGAGGCATTGCGTGTTGAGTGATTGAACGCTTTGCCTTGCTACTAGAGCGAATAAATAAAACTAATAATAATTCCCCTGAGTGGGAATGGAACCTATAACCGTCGCGTTAACAGTCACACGCAGTAGTATACGCTTGCGTCACAGCGCTACGACGACCTCATTAATTCTTTACAATTATTACAAATTCAGTTTCCTACATTTTATTACAAATAAAATAGTGTGAAAATGACAAATCATTTGTACACGTCACCTACTTTTCAAATAAAATATACTAAGAAATTATGTAGAAGGTCGTTTCTGAGGCGGTCTCCGTTACAAATTGGCCAATTAAGCTCTTGTGTACGTTGCAGAGAGGTTAATAAAGACAATGTATGGTTGCTCTTTAATGAGCGAGTTTTTTTTATAAAGGAACTTCTACATAATTTTTAAAAAATAATATTCTCACATATTATAAACAACCAACCGCTGTTTACTTCACTCTCTTCATGATTTTCTTAGCTTCATGCTTTATCCCGTATTTAGTTAGAGGGAATATTAAGAAAATCCGTTTCTCAGTTTCCACAAAATTATGGAGACATTAAGTATTCAGTGGCGTACCTTAACACCGTGTTTTTTCTTACTAGATCGAGAAAATGAGAGTAATACATTTATTCAGTTATGCGTAATACTACGCCGTACCATGACAGCTACGCTGCAATAATCATAAAAAACATGTAAAATTATATCAAGATAAAATAGAATTATATCAATTTATTCGAATATGTAACTCGTATATTTTATTTATAATGTAAAACTCTAATAATAAAATTAAACCTACATGGGATGCTATTGCTACTGTAACTGGGAGATCTAGAGCTGTCAGTCAGTCAGTCAGAGCTGTCAGTGAACCTATTTAATTAAAAGTTAATAATATAATCTTAAATTCAGATTTAGAAGTGGCAAATACTTTTCAATTTTTTTTCCGATATACCTATTGAAGTAACACGTTCACTGCCATCATCTCCTTCGGAAGCAGAATTAATACTAAAAACCCATGTAAATAGTTGTAGACAAAATTTTGTGTTTAAGAATGTGTCACCAGATGAAATTGTCAAAACTTTTAAAAGCCTTAATTTAAAGAAAACTGGTGACCTATGAGCACGTCTGTTAAAGTTCATAATACAATTATACCTAATATTGCTCCTTATCTAGCTTTAATTTTTAACAATTGTGTAGAATCCGGTACTTTTCCTGATTTAATGAAATATAGTAAAATAGTGCCGCTTTACAAAAGTGGAGATAGAACTGACCCTGGAAATTACAGACCGATCTCTGTTTTGCCGTCTCTAAGTAAAATATTTGAAAAAATAATATTTAACCAGCTCACAATTTTCTTAAGTGTTAACAATTGTTTCCATAGTGAGCAATATGGTTTCACCAAAGGCAAGTCCACCACGGATGCGGGTGCTGCACTCCTAAAGCACATTTATGACGCATGGGAGAAGTCACAAAATGCTATTGGAGTATTTTGTGATTTATCCAAAGCCTTTGATTGTGTAGACCATGAAACTCTGTTATTAAAACTATATCATTATGGTATACAGGGTACCGCCCTTGATCTTATTGCCTCATATCTAAACCGAAGAATCCAGAAGGTTAGTATAAATAATGTAAAATCATCTGGATCTCCTATAAAGATGGGCGTTCCACAAGGATCTATTCTCGGTCCTCTTTTATTTCTTATTTATATTAACGATCTGCCTTTTTATGTGAAGAACCTATGTGATATTGTTCTTTTCGCGGATGACACCTCTTTAATATTTAAGGTTGACCGAAATAAAATAAACTATGACGAAGTGAATAGTGCATTGTCGCATATTCTTCGTTGGTTTGATGTTAATAATCTAATGTTAAATGCTAAAAAAACTAAATGTATTGAGTTTACTTTACAAAATGTTAAAAAACATAACTTTAGTCTACTAATTAAAGGAGAAGCTCTTAATTTGTCGGAATCAGCTATTTTCCTAGGTGTAACTATAGATTCCAAACTCCAGTGGAACGCTCATCTGGAAGCACTTGCAGATAAACTCAGCTCTGCCGCGTTCGCAATTAAAAAAGTAAGACAAATGACGGACGTTGAAACTGCCCGACTAGTCTACTATAGCTATTTTCATAGTATTTTATCTTATGGAATGCTGCTATGGGGCAGTGCTGCAGATATCAATTCAATATTTGTTCTCCAAAAAAGAGCCGTGAGATATATTTATAATCTAAGAGCTCNCGCCGTCTTGTATGGTCCGCCATATTAGATTTAGAATGACGTCACGTATTTTATCGTGCATTGTCATCCAAAGTAAACGTGTATACAAAATTTCAGCTCAATTGGTTGAAGATATCTACTTCAAAATTGAGCTCAAAGATTTCACCCGAACCCACATACATACATTGCAAGTTAAATAAAAGCTTTTAAAATAGCGACAGTCATACGATAGGAACGAAATAAAGACAAGCTTGTTACACCAAGTTTTCGCCTCCAAAAAGTTAGTAAATCCTTTATGAGTCTGAGTATACGTGTATATAATAAAATTCCGCAGTGTATTCTTAGTTTGCCACTACAAAAATTTAAAATATCTGTAAAAAAATTCTAACAAGTAAAGCCTCGTATTACACTGTTCAGGAATATTTAGAGGATAAGCATGTATGGAATTAGTGTCTATTAAATGTCAGGCAGGATAGCTGCCAGCTAATGTAATAGTAAAATATACCATTGACTTTGAAAAGAGCATCTGTTGAGTTTCTTGCCGGTTCTTCTCGGCAGAACTGCCTTCCGAACCGGTGGTAGCTTTTTGTTGACATGTACATTCAACGATTCAAAAGTGCTTTTATAGTTTATTTGAATAAAGAATATTTTTAATTTGAATTTGAATTTGAATGGAAAGATCTTGATCGTGAGAAACGGAGTGTCTGATCACTGAATATATCTGCCTATCCTGCCATATGCGGGGCTATAAAAAAAACTACTTTTCGCACGAACTTCAAACAAAGTTTTAGTACGTGACATAAAGTTGTAGAGCTCTTAGCTTTTAAACCCTACGCATAAAATTTGACCTCACTAACTTATTATTATCTGTTTTATATACATATAATACATATATATGGGTTTTATTATTACTTTGGGTGGATGAATTTAGTTTAAGACTATAATATATAGTAGAATATTATATATACTCTAGCTTAAATCCACCCATCATGGAAGCTCAGTAATTATCATAGATGAATTTATTTTCTTACTTAAGTTATAGTATTTTAATTTATTTTTATGTACCCGTAGACTAATTGCGGTGTTCAAATCCGCCACTCATATCTGAAATAATTTACGAGAAAAGTACTAAAATAATTTTACGATTCGAGCCAGTACTTCTTAAGATTACGCGTTCAACCAAACAAACTGTTTAAATATTTAAAAAAGTAAAAATTTCAAATGTTAAAGCTTTATAATCTAAGTATAGATGTGTATCTCAATATATTATTTATTTATTTTATTATATCATATAAGAGCTAATGTTTTGAATACACATTATCTTTGTTGAATCTCTCTAGGGGGACGTGTAAAGTTTATATGAAAATCTATTATAAGTGAAATGTTAATACTTAATGGAATATTACTTAAATAAAAACAAGTGTTTTGCTATGTCTTTACTCGGTGATATTGTTTTTGGCCATTTTATATATATATGTTGCTAAAAGACTAACAGCTATAATGTATATTTATAATGTTAATCTATTCCTAAAGGTCTTCGCAACCATTGCGGATTATATTTTGAACTAATTTCAATATGATTAAAAATTAAAGGCAAATTGTGCTGTTGTTGAATAAATATACCGTTAATACTACGGTTAACACTAGAACGGCCGTTCTAAACAGCCTGTTTCTTCAGCCACGCAGTAAGCGAAGTAGACATAGAAAACTTATTAAGCCATTCTGTTATGCAATATTTGAATATACTGTGGGTTTAACGTGAATCAACATTGCAGTTTGTTATACTGCAGGTTTATTTATAGGATATAAAATTAATTTATTACTGAAAGACTGATAGACAACGCACTCACTACGCGGCGTGCAGCTAATTTTAGTGTTAAAACACTAAAATTAGCTTGTAGGTTGGGAAGTGTACGAGAGCACTGTTAGAGGATTTTCTAAAATTCTTAAGACGACATGTTGTTAAGAAAAATCATCTAAAATCACAATGATTACTTCAAAAATAATAAAATAATTTGTAAAAATACTTAATTGAATGAAATCTTAAAAATTATATTACTCAAAAGATCGCAATTATGTTCAGAATTAAAACATGAACCTACCTACTCTGTTACATGCGAGATACAGTATAAACCTATAAAAAAATCAGGTCTGGTAGAGAATGGTTGGCATTCAATTCCTCGAACACCTTAATCTATTACAACGCTTTTGTAGAACGCATTTCTTATGAAGAACGTAGTGTCTTAACACAATGTTCCCTCTGCCAATTTTAGGAAATACTAAAAAAAAATACTTACAGTTAGTCTGTCCACTTGGAGGGCACAGTGTATGTGACTCTGTGTGCCCGGGAATGTTGTCAGATCTCCAGAGGACCCTCACTATTTGACAATACGCTATCATCATTAAAAGCAGTGGGAACCTATGGATAGTAAAACATTGGAAAAAATAAAATATATGAAATATAACATTATTTTATAGCTTCTGAATTCAAAATGTGTATGGTTATGACTCTTTGGTTAAGCTTCATCAATCTACCACGCAATGCTTTGAATTCGGGTGATAAGCAGAGAATAAAGGTGTGTTTTGGTTAGGTTCCCAAGGTTCTTTCTGCCTTTCCATGCTATGGGAATGCAGAATAAAATGTGAAGCTAGAAAGAGTATCTTTTTAGTATTGCCACGCCGCGACTGACCTCAATCAATATAATAATATACATTTAAAAATTTACTCAGTCAATAATTGATTTCGAAACTGTTAATTTACCGATAAGTAAATAACGAAAAATGATTTCGAATTCAAATCGTGATAACTTCTTGGAACCGCTATTCTATTATGATATTAAATACAAAACTTTTGGCAAGAACACTCCAAATTTCACTTGAAAATTTTGATGGATCGTACCCCCCCTACCCACCTACCAATCGAAAATCAGTGTGATTAACAAAGTTTGTGAATACCTAATATTAGTTAGACAACTATTTTAAATAAGATTTTTTTTTATTTCTCAGAAAATAGAAATTCCATAAGTAAATAAGTCTTATTCGAAGACAGTCGTCGCTTAGGGGCACAAGCGTGTGACTGTAAGCGCAACAGGTTGTGGAATCGATTCCCACTCGAGTAAAGGAAATATTTAATATTTTAATTTCCTCGCTCTGGTGATTAGAAAAAGTGTAGAGTTGAGTTTTGTCATTTAATAATACATATTCCAGAATTCGTTGGTAAGTGAGGAATGGCAATGTAAAGGAACGGAACGGAATGTACTAACGTTAGGTTTCCAGGTTTCCTCAGCCTACCCTGCGGTATGCACGACACAACGTTAGCTAAAAAACTTACGTATAAAGGAATAAAGCCTTTATAATGTGCCATTTTAGGTCGCTGCTGTCGGACCAGGTGGGCTTACACTGCATAAAATACTGCACGTTGAAACGCAGCTCCATGTTCCTCTTAACTTGTAACACCACGAATTCGGGAACATCTGTGGACCAAAAGATAAAATTATTATAACTAATAAAATAAAAAAATATTATACAAAATGGTATATATATATATATATATATATATAATGGTAAAATGGTAGAAAAGTTTTAGCATTCAAGGCAAGGCAGTGCATGACGTTGAGTCCTACCACTCAACCTTTGAAAGTTCGGAACGGAAATGTTTATGGCACTAGGGTCCCAGATTTGCCTCTCTTGCTTGAGCGGGATACAACGTGAAACTTAAAAAACATGTAAAGTGATAATAAATCAAAGTATATAACCCATAGTTATACATTTATCTGTTCGTGACTGTCACATGTCAGACCCATTTAACTGTAACGATCCTCAAAAAACCGTTAAATCAGGATTTTACGTTTACACTTTGAAAATCAGAAAAAAGAGGGGAAATATTTAATTCTTTTAACTTTTGTCTGTTTCATTTTATATTACATTTATTTTTTGTTAAACTAGTCATCGTTCACAACTTTGTTTACAGAAACAGGGACTTTAAGATGTAAAATGGAAAATCTCGTTATTCTGTTCCCGCAGTGAAATTCAAATTCAACTTAAGTCCAGTAGTCTTTGTATTGTCTGTAAATCACTAAGTAACGAAGGAGTTTTTCATATATAAATGTGATAAATACTGTTCTCTGAATTACCATACATGAAATTTCTTTAATGTAGCCGAATAGTAAAGAAAAAAGAGTTTTAACACTCTGCCTTACGCTTAAATATATAAATAATATTAGGTTACTTACTAAATAACAATGATAGCACCCAGATGATAAGTATAGCGGTCTTCGCTCGGCTCGTCGTCGACTTAAACTTGAGAGGGAAGCAGATTGCGTACCAGCGGTCCACTGATATGAATGTGAGTGTCAGCACCGACACCGTCACCGAGACCGACTGTAACAAAAGATAATTATGTTTATTTAAGACTAGCGAGTAGCGAACCCTTGCGGCTTCGCCCGCTTGTGCTTCAAACTTATTTATTTTGTCATCTGCATTTCTTTCGTGATCTAGTAACATTATCATTTAAGAAATATTTAACGATGATTCAAACTTCTTATCCCGTATATAATAAGGTAAGCAAAGAGAATGTAGTGTCTCGACACTCTGTTGTCATTTCCTTGAGTGGAAATTGGATTGCTAACCATCGCGTTTAAAAATCAGACGATTATAGAAAATTATATACTTAGTTAGTTTTTTATAAATAAAATTAAAAAATACACGATACTTTATTATAATTATTAACAAACAATTTTATAAATTTTATATGTTTGTTCAGGCTAACGAAATTTGAAATTTCTGTTTAAAACGCTAAGGAAAAGCAAAGCTGAAATGCTGAAATGTTTGACATACTCATTTCGTTGAGTTACGCAGCTCAATACGCATCCAGAATTTAGTGAAAAGTAGAAAAACGGAGTGTCTTAACACTAGGTTCCCAGGATCCCTCTGCCTACCCTACTATAGCAGAATACAGTGTGAAGCTTAAAAAAGAATAAAATATCTTTGTCCAATCGAATTTGTGAGCAATCTACACAATATATATATATATATATATATATATATATATATATTGCATTTAGAGGAAGAACGCGCGGCACCCTTCCTATCTTTATGATAATGATTGTTAAGGTACAGGCCATGTTTACGTGATTATGAATATTTCGCACTGCTTAATTTTAATAAGGTTAGACATAATAAATAATATTAGGATCACTTATAACAATTGTTAGTTATTTTTTTTTACCTTGACGCTGTATCCCGAATATGGCAGACTAGGCAGAAATAAATTAGTAATAAAACACCCCGTTCCCTACTTTCAGCCGAATTCTCTCTAGAATTCGGCTGAAAGTAGGGAACGGCGTGTTGAGTCGTGGAACTCACC
Source organism: Heliconius nattereri (assembly GCA_013403645.1). NCBI lineage: Eukaryota > Metazoa > Arthropoda > Insecta > Lepidoptera > Nymphalidae > Heliconius > Heliconius nattereri. The sequence continues at coordinate 1,268,109 of JAAIXI010000221.1, forward strand.
AATGCAGATGCACTAGCCTCATATGACGATGAGTATGAAAAGTTATAATGGTAAGAAAATACTCATAATAAATGAAATGGGCTAATTGTATAATATAAAAATAATAATTTTATATTATCTTAGAAGACTATAGGAAGTACGGAAAAGTCAAACAACCTACAAACATTATGCATCAGCATGTGTCGCTGTTTGTTATTCAATAACGCAAACTTGGTATGAATACTTGAACCAATCTTCTAATTATGCATGCAAGGGAAATTGGCTGCTTGTAAATTCATTTGTGTGGACTTTATGATTTTTCCAGTCTACTTCCAAATATTATTTCCATATAGGTAAGTTATTTTTCATTTTCTCGTTCTGGTAACAAGACAAAGCTTGGCGTTGAATTTCACCACTCTTTAAGGTTTCATCCTAAGTGAGGTAACCAGAGAGATTCTGCGTACCTGTTTTACCTCGCCGGCTTTCACCACCTCGCCATACAAGTCTTCCTGGGATTCAGGCTTTTTACGTGACATAAAGGTCAACAGAGGTCTCTCCCTGTCACTCTTAAAACTCCCACTTGCCTATAAATCTTTTTTACCATTTTGTCACAAATTCTCTAGACATACCCAAATCAGATTCCGATATTTAAAGCCCCTTATTTATTACTAGCGGGCCCGCGCGGCTTTTCTCGCTTTAACTAGGCGAATTTTTTTCAAATATCTGGATAAGCTGTGGGTACGTGCACACGTCGTTTCCCACACATCGCCTAATTCTCGATACATTAGGCGCATACAGAGTGGAGAATCCAAATGCTATACGCTAAATATGCTAAATTGAGCAAGCATCTGTTTATACTGAAGTCTTTACTATCCAACAAATAGGACTTCACCAAAATAATTTAGTATTGTAGTTTAGTGAGGTAGAACTGCGTTGAGTGTGAACTGTTCATCTCGGGTCTGGAAGCACTTATGTTATTTCTCCGCCGCGCCGATTCGATGGGTATTTATTGCTGGCTTTTCAAATGTAATTTACTGTGAACGATTCTGAAAGGCCGTCGTAGAGTAGATGGACAGTGTCTCATTGTAAACGCGAACGTTGTAGGTTCGATTCCCATCTGGGAGAATGAACTATTAATTTCCTTCGTCTAAAAAATAGGTGTTGAATTCCGCCACGCGATACGCAAAGCCTCTTGAATTCGGCGAAAAGTGGACAACGGAAGTGTCTTAACACTAGGTTCTCAGGTAGAAAATTACTTTTGGTCATATCTAAAATAAAAAGTAATCTTCAACTCAAACCAATAGTTTCTGAGATTAGAGCGTTCAAGTAAACAATCGCAACCCAATTTTGTAATATTAGTATAGAAGTTTAGATTTTAATATTTTTTTAAGTCACTTATCGCGGACTTTTCGAGTGTAATTGACTGTAAGCGTTTACTTAAAATGGATTTTAGAATGGAGTGAGCGCTGAGGTGATGTTGGTCCAGTGCTCAAGTTTAAGCTATGAAAACGTTGAGAAGTAGTTTTTTAATTACTTAAATATTTCATCTCCCCGAGCAGGGAACATAAAGTAATTTCATATTTTTTCTCCCAGTAGGAATCGAACCCACAAATATCGCGTTCACACTCAGATGCTGGCTCTCTGTGATTATGGCCTCAAATAAATAAGAATAGAAATATAATAAATAACATATTTGAAAACTAATATAACTTGTTAAAAACTAAGTTCGCTATTAATTTTGAAAATATTGCCTTTAATAGCTGCTTTAATACTTTGAGGGCACTAGACGATAAATTGATTCTTTCTTGTACATAGTATACTGAGAGGTTAGTGACACATCATTCTTTTGAACCGACTACAAAAAAGGAGGTTATCAATCTAACATGTATGGGATTATATATAAGTATGATGAACTATTTAGACTTCCAAACAAAGACGCGTGATAAAATTTGTATGTCTGTCTGTCTATTTTTATCTCAGAATTCCAGTGGGATCGGAATGTCATTGGAAAAGCAGAATTTGACGTGTGGGCATGGATAGATATTTTCTATTGAATACGACAATTTTTGCGAGCAAAATCAAATAACATACCAAAAGGTGTAAACTATGATTTTATACTAAAATACCCCCCAATTTTTGCTAAATACGCGCTGACGCCGCTAGGATAATACATAAATAAGAAGATTAATAAACAATTCTTCAGCAAAAAAATAGGTTAACAAATTAATATTTAACCTATCGTAAGTTAAATTATTTTAGATTTTATTCTAACAAGAAATGCAACAATTACTGAATATAATGAATATATGAGTGGGGAACGGAGTGTCTCAACACTAGGTTCCCTTTGTATCCCGTACACAGCAGGGTAGGCACCCATATTAAAAAAAAAACTAAATTTTATTCGCCGACGATATTGTCAGATTCCTATAATTAAAAAAATATATAAAACACAATTCAATTCAGTTTTCGAGGTTTTACATTACAAACAAACATTTAAAAATCTTAATTATCTCCTTCACATTTTACAAGTGTAAATTGAATAAAAAGTTTGTTAAATCTTAATAATCTTAATTAAGCTCTACAACCGAAAGGGTCAAATAAATCAAATAAGTTGGAGAGCTTGATGTCATGTCAAAAGATTGAAATTTAGTTAGTGATGTGTATTAAAGGGATTTGGAAGTTAACTTGTCAATTATATTTATTTATTTTTAACATTATTGAAGTATTACCACACTAAGAAAAGAAAAAATATCTAAATCTATATTATATAATAAAACTGTGACATCGCTGTCTGTACATGGAAAATATATGAGAAAATCTTGTACTGACAGCATGTACGAGTATATAGCTAAAGAAACCCATAACAATGATTTTTAGATTTTTTATCCGAAAAAAAAAATCCAAAAATCCAGAAACCAGCATTCGGCGGAAAGTAGGGGTCGAAAGTGTTATAACAAAGTGCAACATTGAGTTCCGCTACTCTACACGCAATGCCTCAACAATTCAGCGGAAAGTGGGGAACGGAATGTCTTGACACTAGGTTCCCATGCTCCTTCTGCTTACTCTACTGCTACTGCTAAGCTAAAAAATATAATATACAAGTAAGTTATCTATAGTAATTCGATAAAGATACCGTTAAAAACACGTCCGTAGTTAGTTGGAAATATGCCACAAAATAATGCAGTTGATGATGAACAACTGAGTCGATCAAATTGTATTTACTTATAAAAAAAATCCCTCTACGTTTTCCGTAAAAATATTTTATCAGTTATACGAGTAAATATATCAGTTTCACGCTGCATCCCGCACACAGTGGTGTAGGCATAGGGAACCTAGTGTTAAAATTCTCCGCTGACCACTTTCCGCCGAACCCTGGAGATTGCTTGTTGAGTGGCGGAGCTCGACACCAGAGCGAGGAAATGAAAATATAACATTAAATTAATAAGTATTTCATTTCCTCTAGTGGGGATCGAGCGAAAAAATAACACCCAAACCATACCAACCAGAAAAAAAGAATACTTAAATTATAGGTAAGAATAAATCTATAAATGCATTTTCATAGTTAGAATTCCCACATTAATATTCCGACGATTTTAATATGCTGAAGCGTCCCCACATTGTTATTCAAGGAATGCTGTGGACTTAAAAATAAGACTCATAACTGCATTAAAATATTCTTAAAGTTTACTTTTTAAAGTTAAATAGGTCGAGTTTAAAAAGGAGTCGACGATATTTCTTTTTAAAACTGGTTCTTGTGTGTTGTGACTACTTGGAGATATCAAATATTTTAATTTTCCCACCCCTGGTACGATGAAATGGTGCGTTAAGTTTGAATCCAGTCCATTCGTAGCTCAACATTGTGGGTTGGATTCCGAGGAAATCAAATATTAAATATTTTCATTTCCTCGCTCTGGTAACGAGGCAAAGCACGGCGTGACTTCTGTCATTCAACAGGTAATAATACCTCTAGAATTAGGCTGAAAGTGGAGAACGGAAGTGTCTTAATGGGAGCTTAGTATCTTAACACTGGGTTGTCAAATACCTTCTGCGTACTCTACTATGTGCAGGATAGAGCGAGAAGTTATAAAATTAAATTTTGTCACATAACACTTTTCTACTCAAATACTTTCTTTGTCTCAGAGTGGAGAACGTACTGTCTTAGCATAAGTTTCTCTTACCCTAAAATTTTACACGTGAAAGATGTATGAAACAAAAGAAAAAAAGAAGAAAAATAAAACAAGCCAACATGAAATTTTAGCCGTAAATAACCATCGTTGGTATCATCTTCTCATATAAATAATATTAATCATAATGTAGCACAAGATGCCTAATGAACGTGATAATTGTACGGCAATTTGTAAATACAGAATACAATGAGGTATGAGAGTTTTCACGAGCTTCTATTATATTTTAAATAAGTTGCTGGGGACTTAAATCGTTGTTATATTTTGTACTAGATTATATTAAGTATAATTAATACTAGAAAAAATCGTAAGTTTTTATAGCGTTGAATTATTCAAATTCTTGTGGTACGAATACACTTTAATAGACATATCGACATAAATGTCAGACATTGTAAAAATGTATAAATAATAATATTATTAATCCGTAATAAGAAGCCGTAGTAGCTTTGTAAAACAGTAAACGTGATAGCTATGAGTTCAATCTCCATACGTGGTACTGAATTCATTAGACTTAAAGAAATCTAAAGGGGCTAACGAGACAAAGCTTAATGTAGAGTTCTATCACTCAATACATAATGCTTTGAATGAAATAAAATAAACGCAGTGTCTTAACAATATGTTCTTTCTGCCTATCCTGTCATGAGAGAAAAAGCGTGACCCACATCTACATATATCAAACAACGTTTAACAGCAAATGGACTTAGTCATAAATTTTATATAAGATCATAAAGTTAGAGACAGACGGTCGGTCGGTATTAATTAAATCCTTATTTTCGTTTAACACTCGGGAAAATTCGTAAGTAGTTTAATTTCATACATTTTCGTAGCAAATGTGAAATGAGCAACGTTTGTTGTGAGATTTTGAAATGAGGTGCTTATTTTAAACCCTCTTTACCCTTTTTGTGTTTCAAATGTACTCTTAATAGTAAATTCTTATCAAATGTTTGCAATTTTGCGCTGGCTTGGCGTTGGCTTTAAATTAAAATATCTTAAAAATATATATTATTATTATTTTGTGCAGAATTACATTTTGGAATTTAATGATAAAACACTTCATTTTTCGAGACATAGCGTATTGAATAGGAGAACTCAATATTATAAATCAACATTACGTAAGAGCATTATCCCATAGCTTTATGTATAGGAAAATAAGGTAGCCAATCGAAAACTTAAGTTTGTTCGCATTACATTGCAATATTGAGCGGAGGGAAAAGAATACTAAATTTAGATTAATTTAAATCAGTAGTAAGACAAAGGCGCAAGTAGTGGCGTAAGACGTAGGCTCGATCCTATTCGAGGGAATAAATTATTTTCATTTCTTTGCTCTGGCAACAAGGCAAAAGCCCGACGTTGAGTCCTGGAAAAAAATTCGACGGAAAGTGGAGAACGGAGTGTCTTAACACTAGGCTCCCTCTGTTTACCCTGCTGTATGCGGGCAACAATATTGCTTATTACTTAGACATTTTTTTCTATAGTTTTCCTATTTTGCGTATGGAAGATAAGATTCTAAGATCGGTAAATATTTTATCTATATTCGTATTAGTCTATTTAATTTTATTCTTATAATATGTTATTCAACTTAGACTATACTACATGTTCTTGTAAGAAATATGGATTATAGTAAGTAACGATTATATTTAATTTTAACTTAAAAAAAGGTAAGTAGGCAGAGGCAACCTATTGATAAGTCATTCTATCCCAAGCACCAACTTTCAAGACGTTGCATTGCAACGATTAAGAGTTGTACCGAAGATATTAAACAAGAATAAAATAAAATGAGCAATTTTTCAGTACGCCATTACATTCTTTAACCACTCCTAATACATATTATATTATATTTAAGGGAAGTTGATTAGATGAAAAACAAAAAAAAAAATGTGCTTAATTTACCAATTTGAGTTAGCTCTTTTGACATTGTTTCAGGTCAGAATCACCAAACGAATAAATATTCAATTTTTTGTCCAAATTGGAAGGATATTCGCGTCCCGCACGTGCCTCAAAGGGTAACTAGCTCTGCTAATGCCGGATAGGATTAAGGCTTTGGCAAAAACAAATATATATGTATGTGACGTATGACAGATTATGTAAAAATAAAAAATTTGGAAAATGTAACGTGGGCGCCATGCTATTGCTAAAATGAGTTGTAATCTCCCTTCAAATTATGGAAGTTTTTTTATTTCCCAAGTGTGGAATAATATTTTCAAACTTAGTTTTTCTTAAATTAATGATGACGTAAAATAAAATATCCGCAAATAATTAAGCGCGGCTTCGCCCGCCTTGTAAAATGGAAATAACTATGACATGTGACACAATCGACAGATATCTTTGACCATTTCTACGTAACCCAATGTACTCGTACCTGCGTAGGTTAAAATTTAAGGTAGGTTCCATCAAATCAATTAGCGTGATGTATCGTGCCTCATGTAACGTGATGCCTACAGCCTTGCTCGATAAATGTATTAACAAACAAAAAAGGAAATTTTTAATTTGAATCAGTAGTTTATGTCTGCTTGCTTGCTTGCTGTCTGCCTGCTTAACCAAAAATTTTTCTTGAAATTATTTTTGAAAGAGTAAGAAAAAAGATTAAGAGATAACATATTTATTTCTTTCCTCAAGAGGATTTGTAATTATATAACTTTGGGTTTATACAAGTATTTTTTATACAACATTAATGTGCCCTTTACATGCATCTCATTTTGTATGTTAAGTTAATCAAGGATTTCTTTTAGACCCTTTCCTAAAATTGAGTTATCTACATTTCCTTTTAACAAATACCAGACGTGACTTCAGATTTGCGTACGTAAGTTAATAAACATGTAAATCATGAACTACAAGGGAAAACATTGCATCGTGACGCAGTAGGACTGCGTGTGTCTGTAAACGCAATGGTTGTTAGTTCGATCTCCAGTTGAGGAAATAATTGATGCTGCCTTTTTTCTTCCTTTATATAAAACTAGCGGACGCGTGCAGCTTCGCCTGCTTATTTGCACCCTTAGGGGTAAATTCTAATAAACCATGAAACACATGTTCAATGATATATTTTTAAGTCTCAATTTCAAATCTTATAAAAATCATTGGTGATTTAGAGATTTTTCCATACGAACTTTCAACCCCTTATTTGCACCCTTAGGAAGTGTATTCTAAAAACCACGAAACACGTGTTCAATGAAATCTATTTAAAAGTCTGAATTTCAAATTTTATAAAAATCAGTGGCGATTTAAAAAAAAATCCATACAAGCTTTTAATCCCTATTTCGCCCCTTTAGGTTTAAAAATTTTCAAAATCCCTTCTTAGTGGATGTCCAGATTACGAAAGTAAACATCTGTCCAAATTTCACGTTCCTACATTCAGCGGTTACGGCTGTGCGTGCGTCTTACCTCAGTCAGTGAGGACAAGTCCTTTTATATATATATAGATATGAGGAAACTAAGCGCTTGTCAAAATAGTATAAAATTACATACCTGAAAATACAGCACAATTCTGCACATAGCCGTCCCGAAAAACCAGGTCTCAGTGACATCCCATAAAACAGTTGGCGGTAGACAGATGAGGATCACCATAAAGTCTGCCACTGCCAGATTTACTATGAAGTAATTTGTTACTGTTCTCATTGAGTGATTTCTATACACTGCTATACAGACTAAAGCATTTCCAATAAGACCTATTACAAATACTATAGCATGAGTGGCTATTAATACCCATTCATATGGCTGAGGGTATATATAATCATTTAGCATGTCCATATATTCTTCTTTGGTCATGTTACAAAACTCAGGGTCACCTACGCAAGGTTCTTCTGTTGAATTAACATCATAATATTCTGTTGTGTCTACTATCAAATCAGATCTGTTTGCCACCATTTTATCTTTGTCGTTTAAATCTGTTTTTACTTCTTTATTAGTTCTGTTATTCAATTCGTTATAAAATAAGCTTTCGTTTGTATTTCTTTTTAATCTTAATTTGTGTAAGCTTAAATTTATAACAGTGTCATCTTTGCTAATATCTAAAATGTATTTGGTATTGATAAGACTATCTAAATCTTTTAAAATTGTTTCGTTATTATATTTTTTTTTCGCACTCTCGTGTGCACTTAGGCACAAAGTGCATATAAGTATCGTTACAAAAGTCGGTAAAGAGTTTCTCAATGCCATTTTCATAAACTCAAATTGTCATCTCTGCTAGTTTACTTTATGGGATCTGTATGTTTCTTTCACCGCTGTTCTCCTGGTTCTGCTTTCGCCATCTGCAAAAAAAATTGTTTAAAAATATTATCTCATTTTGCATTCAAACTAAGTGAATTTACAGCTACACTTGCCTCTAGCCAACCGGTAACGCCTAAAAAACTATTCAGCTGAACAGCACAGCCAGTCAATCCGGAAAAAGAGAGACCTTATATGAAAATTATTAAACTATTATGTAGTAGGAATAAATACTTGAGCGTACTTTTGTTTTAAGTTGTGTTCAAACTCTAAATGCTTTTATTTGGTGCAGAACCTCCGACGTTTAACAAGATTAGCGGTTTACAGTTGAATGCGCTTGGAATCTTTGGCGTGGCATGGCTTAAAACTTTTCCCAACTTTAACTTTTTGACTTTAGATGTTTTGATTAAGAAAAATGTGAGAATCAGCCTTTGGACATTGTTTGCTTTTGAAATTTAATAAGTTAAATGTTTTCAACTTGTTATAGCATCTTGATTTATTTTTTGAAACTGTCATTTGTCTTTGTTTTTTTTAAACCATCATCTAAAATTTCGTACCAGAAAACTCTTGTGGCGCAGCGGCACAGAGTGCGACTGTAAACGTGTAAACGTGATGGTCGTGGTTTCGATTCCTTCTAGAAGAAATGAATTAATCTCATTCCTCGCTCAGGTATCAGATAAAGCGGCGATGCAGATTAAAATTTTACTCGTATTTAAGTACAATTGTTGAATTTTCATAGCAGTTGTTGCATATTGTATGACATTATAAGCAGAATTAGAGAATGACTTTAAATGAGTTTAGTTATTTCGTCTGGTTCCCCGGGCGCGGGCGCTGTGTTGAATGTTAAATGTAAAAGACATATTAACTAGTACTTTCTGTATGCAAATCAGAATTGTGAGGTTTAAAATGCCGTTTTGACTCACCTTAGTAAAGTAAACACTTAAGTCTATTATGATATACAAATATATTCATTTGATATATTTGAAGTACTTAGTATATTTTCATTTTCTTGCTCTATCCTACATAATCGCAATATAAAATTAATCGAAATGATCTTATTTATATTATTTTTAATTATTTTTACCTATTATTTTTACCTATTTATGTCTATCGCTGTTACACACTAAACCTAGAAAAGCTACGTGAAACCTACGTTAGGTAAACAAATTTCCACGATTCAAATCCATATCGACGTCCTTTTGCCAAACTAATGAGCGGATATTATTCCGACTTAAAGGCAATAAGGTTTAAGCATAAACATAAATAAATATAAGTATTCCTACAAAGCAATGGATCGTTACAGTCAAATAGCCCTCGAGATCGAGAGGGCCCAGGTATACATACATATAAAAAGAATGGCATGAATAGTTTACCTCCAAACGGTATGCAAAATACTTTTGACGGATATGTTATCCCCTCGCCTACAAAGTATGGTTGTTAATATTTTATTTGACGTATTCGGACCTAACAAGAATTGTTTTAGATGATATTTTCTAAATATTTGGTAGAGCGTTAGTTTTAAATATTATTATTTTAGCCAATTGCAATTGCCAATAGTAACGCAGGGGACTAAGCATGCTACTGCTTGCGTGACTGGTTGTGGGCTTGATTCCTATTCGAGGAAATGAATTATGATATTAAACAAGAATGTTTTTACTTCCACGCTCTGATAACGAGGCAAAGCGCGGCGTTGAGTTCCGTAACTCCGTAATGCCTCAAAAATGCAGCAGAAAGTGGGGAACGGAAGTGTGTTAATGAAAACAGCGTGTCTTAACACTAGGTTCCAACTGTCTGCCCTACTATGTGCGGGATACAGCGTGCAAGCTAAACAGTAATTCAATGTCCAGACTGTAAAATAAAGTGAAGTAATATAGAAGTACCAGTAGTCAGCTTCCAAATAAAAAAGAACACCAAAATTAGTTCACCCAGTCAAAAGTTCTAAGTGACAAACAAAAAAAATGTTTATTTGATAACCTCCTCCTTTTACAGAAGTCGGTTAAAAAGTCATTACTGTGTATAAATAACGCACCGTCTTATCTCGTCTTAAATGATAAAGCTATGGTAGAAGCATATTAATTACAGCGTATATTTATTTAGATATTTTATTATATTCTATTTCTATATTTCTTTCAGCTGGTAGGCAAAGGGACCCTAGAGTTAAGGCACTCCGTTGAACACTTTCCGCCAAATTCTGAAGGCATTGCGTGTTGAGCAGCGCTCAACGCCGCGCCTTTTGCCTCGAAATTAGAGCGAAGAAATGAAAATATAAATTTAAATAAACATTTAATTTCCTCAAGTGGGGATCAAACCCACAACCAGTCGCGTTTAGAGTCACACTTGGAGCTACTGCGCCACAAATGGCCTCGATTCAATTTTTGCAGAATATAAGGTTTTCTGTTTCTTTGTATGACGTGCATAGAAGAGTAGGTAACAGGGAACTGAAAACCCAGTATTAAGCTAGTGTCGAGTAAATTTCTGAAAAACGATGACAGATATTAATCTAACAAAAATTAAAATAAGTGAGCTATTTAAAAAACTAATAAAATTTTAACGTAAATTTTTCGTAATTACTCATGCCGCGACTATTTTTATTCGTTTTCGAAAAAAGTATTTATTTTTCCCAAGTGGGAAATAATACTTTAAAAATGTAATAACAAATTGAAAATAGGTTATTATACATTTTTTATGTAGCTAAAATTAAATATTCATACCTCATGCCTTTAGTTGCTTGGGGCAAACTAAAACGTCATTAAAACGTGTTACAGTCGAGCGTTACGTGTTTATTTCAGCTATAATTAATAGCCGGTGAATATATAAAAAGGTGTCAAGCCTGAAAGTTAAATATCAAAATAAGTTCCGTACAGATTTTTTTATTAATTGAGTAGGTCGGTAGTGATCAGTCACCAAGTAAAATTTCGTATTGAATAGGATCTTAGCTTTAAATTCTGATAATATGTTCCCAACCAACCGCCAGCCGCCACGCAATTCTAAAATAGGTTAAATTAAGACATTTTCATTTAGTTGTTGATCTTGTAAATACATATAACCGCCTGTGTTGTAGTAATCATAATATAACGATGCATATTAAATTTAAAAAAAAAGCCATAACCACCAATCAACACGCAATTTTTCGAAAATTCGACTGAAAGTGGGAAACAGAGAATTTTTACATCTTTACAACGTGAAACTATAAATGAAAATATAAACAAAATTTCTTAAGACACTCTTCATATACAGAACTCTAAAACTGTAGGTGGGCGGATTACTTGCAATATGAAAACGCTAGATCTAAGATACCTTTTAACCGCCCTTACCGAAACGCGAAGGAAAAATGTACATAAAATACTTCCACTGAAAAATTACTTCCAATTTATCATATGAGAAATTTACATAGAGACTTTTAGATAGTTTTGCGGTGTTAAAGCCAGTAATATATGTGATATGAGTTCATTTTTTTATTTGGTTCGATTTAAATAAATGAGTAACGTTTATTGTGGGTTCGAATTTCTGGAATATTTTATTATTATGGTCACTTATGAAATGTACTGAGAACTAGAATCACCTCCCTTTCACTGAATTCTTGAGGCATTGTGCTTTGAGTGGTGGAGATGAAGCGCATTGCTTAGTACCAAAACAAGGAAATGAACACTCTTAAGAGATTTTCTACAGCTTATGAAAGTCGATGAAAGCATATAATGAGAACATAACATAATATAAGCAATATGAAATGAAAATAGAAGGAAAGTAAAAATAAAATAAAATTAAAAAATATAATACACTTTGTATTGCTGCGATAACAAAACTGATGCTCTTACTGCAGTAATCAACTGTAGTAAGAACAATATTTATTTAACAATTTCAAGATCCTGGATATGTTACAAAGAGACAAATTATATCTTGGATATAATTTGGGCTACCACACCTCAAAAGATCAGTACATCAAATCCAATGCCAACATCCGTAATCTATGAGTGTAAGATATTAAACATGTGAGAAGAATAAAAGTTATATAAAAAACTTTCGCGCAGGAATTAATTATTTTATTTTCATTTACTTTAATTGTAATTTAAAAAATATCTGAAGATAAAATCACAATATACCATTTAACTAGAATTTCTAAGACCCTAAAAGAATATTTTATGCATGTAAACCTCGTAAGAAACTTTGTTACCTGATATACGCATAAAGTTCTATAATGAATGTCTTTTGTAATTTACCGTATAGTCGTAATTAAACATTTCAAGTATACAAGATTTATATAAGAACTTGGCTCGCACGCTTCATGTTTAATAATTGTAAGTTCTAGAACTAAAAGGCTTCGCCCCATGTATGCCTTTAAACACTTTGGAAAACTGTAACTTAATTTTTGTGTTATAGCTTACTTTCTTAAAAACTTAAATTTTTTATTTTTGATTTTGCCTATTTTATATTATTTTTCTTTGAGTTTTCTATATATATTAAACTACTACGGATTAGAAGCATGTTTTGTAGTATATGAACGAATTCTATGTTCTTTTATCATATCGTTTAAAGTTTCATATAGCTTATAGCTTTATTGATATGAGAACAAAGATGAATTGAATCCTTTGTAACGAATATTTGTATAAATGCAATTGTTTTTAAAATAACTTTTTGTACGTTCACGTTGTATTCAGCACATAGCAGGGTAACCAGAGGAAACTAGGGAACCTAGCGTTAAGAATCTCCGGTCCCCATTCAGGTAAACGTATTCCATCCATAGGGAATCGAATATATAATCATTTATTGGACTAGACATGCTGCTGCGCAACGACAGCCTCGGATGGGTTTTAATTAATAAAAAAAAAAAATAATAATTATGTTTTTGTCACGACGAACGATTTATAAATGATACAAAATAACCTTTAATTATTGAAGTAAGAATGACATACGCAATAAACGGATAATTCAATAATACATTTAAAATAAAATATAACAGACTGTTACAGATATACAGAGACTGTACAGATATAAAATAGTTACAAATAGTATAAAGATGGTCTAGTTATGAGAGGTACAAACGGTGTTTTTAAAACGAGTTTAATTTATTCACTTAAGACAAGCTTAAGACTTTAATTTTAATATTTACTTATAATTAATTACAAGCGACAGAATTGCATGTCGTACAAATAATGAGTAGAGGTAATATAATGTTTTGCATTGATCATCTAACATGAAAGAAAATAAATCAGCTTCACGCTGTATCCCGCTCAAAGCAGGGTTCGCCCTGCTTAAAACATTCGTCTGTTCCCCAATTTTCGCGACGTAACTAGATATTAAATAAAAACAATAAGCAATGCGTCCCATAGTGTAAATACAGAATTTAATTACGTTGTGCAGATTATGATGGCCGCATACAAAAACAACATACAATATATGATGGGTTTAATTACTTGTGTAATAATAATTTAAGTTGTGTATGTGGCAGTTAGACTGTGATATTTGTGGGTTCGATTCCCAATCGTGGACAAGGTAATGCGCGGCGTTGAGCTCTGCCGCTCAATACGCAATGTTTCGAAAATTTGAAGTGATGAAACGGAGTGTATGGTGCACTAGATTTCTTTTTCCAGTTAAATATGGGATACAGATAATGTAAGAGCCTAGCTGTTAGTGGTAAATTTCTAATACATCCATTTAAAAATATATTTATTTTCTCATCTAATGGGAATATTTGGGAGGTTGTATTTTGACATCATTTACGATACATATAATATATATAAATATAATAATTTTACAATATATATAAATCGGCGTATTCGGTGTGATATATTACTGAGATCTTCAACGATTCAAAATGTGATAAACAAGATTAAAATCTACAACAATTCTTATTATTGTATCGATCGGTTACAGTTTATTCTTATAAAAAAAAATATATTTTTGTGACCCTGCTGTACATTATCCCGCATATCCCCAGTAGGGTCAAACGAAGAAAACTGTACATGTATGACCATTCTCTATTTTTGATCGGAAGTGTTTTAATGAGAACGGATTTGTAACACTAATTTCCCAAGTTTCTTTGCTAAAGTTAAAAACGTGAAGATAAAAAAAGAAAATTAATATTATCCCAAGTGGAAATCGAACCTAAATCTGCCTAAAAAACTGCGTCACAATGGTGTTAATTTACTACACTTCAAAGCCCTTGTAAGTTACTAGCACTGACAACGGTTAAGTTAAACAAAGTGACCCGCTCGCCTCCGTGTGTGTATGTAGTATACTGTATAGTAATTTATGCAGATTAGTCTTCGGGAGTTTAAAATTTCACGACTTCTAATAGTTAGCATCACCACTACTCTACTATATAGCATCACCCTTCTGCATATGCCATAAGCGGGATAGAGCATAAAGCTAAAAAAAAATTCAAGAAAAAGTAACATGAAAGCTATTTACAAATATGACAAAGACAATCTAAAATTACAATCTTCTCAATACAATTTTGTGTGAAAACATATAAAATTGTACCAAAAACACAATTTAAGCCAAACGCTCGCCAAATAAGGGGGAAATACAATATATTTCTATTATATATATTCCAATATCACTACAGTTTGTCTCGATGTAGATAAAGTTAAGCTGTTTTTGAGCTTGGATCTTTAGAACTGGCTTACTACTTATATGGCACAAAGACAAGCTTTTTGTTTCAATTTTCAAGTTCACGCTTTATGCCTCATATATCAGGGTAAGCGGGGAGATTCCTTTTCCGCCCATATTTAATTGATTGGATTCCATCAAAACTGAAATTTACGTTTTTATTCTTGAGCCCTTCACTTAACCACCAACATGGCACTCCCTACAATGCTAATTTTAGGGAGTAACGTTTGTAAATAGGTGGAACCATATGATTACCAGGAAATCTATACTTCTATACTAATATTATAAAGCGGAAGAGTTTGTATTGTTGAACTTGCGAACCTTAATAACTTGTTTAAATTGAAAAAAATGTTATATGGGATAGTTCACTCATCGAAGAAAGCGGAATTAAAGGGATATAACTCGTCCGTTCATTCATTTCAAAGTTCATTTGACCACGAGGCTTCAACTATAGGTGCTATTAAAAATATAAAATTTAAATTTTTCCTCGAGTAAAAATCGAACCCACTATCATTATCTGTGTAAAAAGGCACTCTAGAAACGATAAACTCTACTAAGATATTAAAATCGTGTTTAAAAATGCCTTTTCATTATACTGAAACATTCATGATTGATGTTTTTACACATCGAGAGTTGTGAAGGAATATCAATGAAGGGATCATGTAAGAAAAAAGATACGGCGAAAAGATAAAACTGGAAACGTTCTGTATATCTCTTTGGAATGCGTAAAATGTATGTGCGATGTGAGCTTTTATTTGAATATTGTACTCTTATTCTTTAGAGGAAAAATTGAACACGCAGTATTTCGAAAAAAATCAGTGAAAAGTGGCAAACAACACTTCTTTTTCATTTAGGATTTGATTTCGATTATATTCGATATCTTTATAGCTGTTAATATTTGAAATATCCCTTTATGTTGTTCACGTGTAAAATTTATACGCAGTAATCGTGGCTGAAAATATGTTTGTCGCCTTTTGATCTTTGAAATTGGGAGGAAAAAATATTTTATTTATTTTTTTTATAAAGCTGTGCTTTTATTGTGATATATGAATTACACGGTTAGATATACGTGCGAAGGGTAAATTTCTTCGCTCTGGTGTCGAGGCACAGCGCGGCGTTCAGTTCTGCTACTCAACATGCAATGCCTCCAAAATTCGGCAGAACATGGGCAATGGAGTCTCTTAACAATAGGTTCCCTCTGCCTTCTTCCGCACATAGCAGGGTATGTGCGGAGTACAGCGTGAAACGGATTTTTTATTTCTTACTTTTTCATTTATTTATATTGAATTTACACCGACTAGCTATTTAGAATCAGAAGTTCAATTGGTAATTCACTTAACAGTTGTAACTTCATGTTAACGTAGTTTCGTAACTAACAATTTGACGCTCTCTATAGACCTGAAATGGGTATCTAGTATAGGAAGCAAATGATTTTATGAGGCTGTTAAGTTAAAGGTTGGATGAATGGATTCTATTCCCATTTGAGGGAATGAAATATTTAATGCTTTCGTTTCGTCACTCTGGTAATATTAACAAAAAAATAATAAATATAAATAGTGTTTTGTTATTATCTACATATATTTATTACTTAGTAACACTTATTTGGAGACATCATTAGATGTACTATACGACTGATAAGAGTAAAAAATCATTGTTTTGAATTCTATTCATTGATAAATACACTTAATTATACCTTTTGCTCATATATCTTCCATATATCAGTTACAACTTTATTATATATAGATATATATGAATAATTTAAATATTTAACCCCGCTGATAGTCAGACCGAGCGCTCTTTAGCATATTATACATGCTAAGTTCCAAAGTTACGCCTTATTCGTGTTTGTATCGCAATTTATACGTCGTCGTTGTTTAAAGAGATTATTTCTTTTATTAATATAATTATATTAATACAAAATTACTTTAAAGTAATTATGTAAAAAATCTTCACGTCACTCACTACCTCACGAAAGAGTTTAAAATATATAGATATGTAAGTATAGATAGATATACATAGATGAATATAATTTTTAAACTTAAATAATTTTCATTCCATGTTTACTTTTCAGTTTTATGTGAAATTACCGGTTTGTTGTAATAGAGTTCTTGCTCTATCATATACGCTGCATGGTTTCATATAATTTAATAGACAAGAGACCTCATTTTCGAATTAAATATGTTCTTTAGAGGTAGGTGTAGCGCAGCAGATTGTCTGTAAATGCGACTATGTTAAGTTCAATTTCTATTAAGGAGATGAACTATTTCTATAATATACGCTGTTAAATACAACGTGATGAATCTCTCTCTCTCTCTCTCTTTTATTCCTTTCTTTTTCTTAGAAGTTAGCTTATTTTTTTTTGATATTAAGTAGGGGAGAGTATCCAATATTGCACGATGCTATATCTCAATCAGGTCAATTAACTCATCATAACAAAAAATATTGTTTTTTTTAGTTTCTCCAAACTCTATAATTGACGTTCAACCGAGGTTTTTTTAATAAAATGACATATTTATGACAATATATAACAATTAAATAATTTTAAAATAACAAATAATAAACAAATTTATGAGATGTATAAACGAATTTAGTGATGCTAGTTTTAAAATTATAGTATTATATTAAAACATAAACGAGTAATGGCGGCTGCCATACTGTGGAAATGAGCACGGATATGAAATATACAGCACTGTTTTATGATACTTCGCGGTGTAGCCAGAGCGATACGAAAATACGTTTTTATTTAATAATCATTATAATATTTAAATCAAACTATTAACCAGAGGCCAGCCGTGACCAAGGGGCATAAGCTGTGACTGTAAACGCAATAGGCTGTGGGTTCGATTTCTTGAAATTTCATTTCTTTAAAAATTTCACTATTTTAAAAATCCATCGGAAAGTTGGGAACGGACTTTCTTTTTTTTTTCAGTGTGTGAAACGAACGGAGTGGAAGAACGCCGCCTTATTACCAAATCGAAGAAATGATAATATTAATAAATAATAACTCATTTTCCCGGGTGGGAACGAACCCACAAAAGTTGCACTTACAGTAATACGTTTGCGCCACTGGATTGCGACGGTCTCGATTGCGACGCCTGAAGAGACGGAGTGTCTTAACACTAGGATATCTCCGTCTGCGCTGCTATAAGAGTAAAAGCGTGAGGCTAATAAAAATATAAGCATATAAAATTGTAATCAAAAATTTAAATTTTTTTTTTTTTTTTTTTTTCTGACTTGAAGTTAATGCTGTTAGCCCTATTGGCCTTTACAGCGACACCGGGTGGGTAGGGCAGAGGGTACTCTGGCCCTGGAAATATGCAGGCACTGTGTGGCTGCCTGTGGGGAGTGCCGACGACGCAAGGGCGCCCCCTGCGGGGCTCGAACCTCGGCTTGCGGTCGTCGAGCGGACTGGGAGTTTCCCTATTCTAAGCAAAGCCGGCCGCGACACAGAAGCCGCGACCGGGGGATAAAATTAGACTAATCTAAGGGAGCTAACGGTCCCTAACCGCTGGACCCGACGGCGCCAACGCGCCGCCGGGCCGTGAGATAAGCTGGACTACGTCGTCGGTTCCGGCGACGACGGTGTGTGTGTCGTGTGTGTGTTTTATGTTTCCTACCTACGTACGGGCCGTTTGCTACGGTAATGGCGTCATCGGAGTCTAAGAGGACGCTNTTTCTTTTTTTTTTCAGTGTGTGAAACGAACGGAGTGGAAGAACGCCGCCTTATTACCAAATCGAAGAAATGATAATATTAATAAATAATAACTCATTTCCCCGGGTGGGAATGAACCCACAAAAGTTGCACTTACAGTAATACGTTTGCGCCACTGGATCGCGACGGCCTCGATGCCGCAACTGAAGAGACGGAGTGTCTTAACACTAGGATATCTCCGTCTGCGCTGTTATAAGAGTAAAAGCGTGAGGGTAATAAAAATATAAGCATATAAAATTGTAATCAAAAATTTAAATTCAACACAAAGTGAAATCAAATGAACGTTCGATATAACAACATTATTGGAACCACGCAAGCAATTTAATTAGCGTACGAGATTGCATTATTATGAAGTTATTTTATATTTACTGTTACTAGAAATAACTTATTTTAAGATTTTTTGTTTTCATGAAAGAATATGCAGGCTCTGTTGTAGAGGCTAAGCGCGGCGTTGAATTCCGGTAGTTAATACGCTATACTTCCAGAATACGGCGGTAAATGAAAACATGTTTATATATTATTGATATTATACAGTTGAAGAGTCAGCACTATTCTCAGGCCATATTGGTTCAAATTGAGGTATATATTTTGTGCTGGATAGTAAATTTATCAAGGAAGACTAATGGTAAAGACGGAAACAGAATGTCTTGACACTTTAAACTCGGTGAGTGTGCTCTCTGCCTATCCTAATATACAGTGCCAAGGGAAAAAAAGCTAAATAGCTAGAAATCGAATAGTTTATTTAAAAAATATAAAAGTAGAGTACAGAGAGATTTATATTTTTCTATCGTATATATGCTTATAAATAAGGAAACATCTATTGATATCAATATCGTTAAAGCCTATAAATTTAATTAATAATTTAATACTATACGTAAATTAGTGTGGGTCACGTTTTACGTGTATTTGGTTCACTCACCCTAGCCTAAATTCTCTAATGGTCGTTATTGAACGTGCGATCTACCTTTGAAGCTTTATGTCGATTATGTCCAAATGAATTAGTTCTACGTTAAGCTTTTGTCATTGGAGAACGCGTTTGGATGGCCGTAGGTTCGATTTCGTCTTCACATTTAATATTAAAACAAATATTTTAACGTAATCTTACACCATCGAATTTATTATAACATTTTTGACGTAAAAGGAATTAGTAGGAAGAGAATCTTTGAATCTAGTGTTAGGACATTCTTTTCCTATTAAGACATTTCGGTTCCCCCCCATTGCATATAGTGTGTGTGGTACTTAAAGCCGCACTTTGCCTCGTAACCAGAGCGAGGAAATGTAAATATTAAATATTAGCGGACGCGCGCTGCTTCGCTTGCTTACTTAGGGGTGAATTCTAATAAACCATGAAACATGTGTTCAAAGAAGTATATTTAAGAGTCTAGGATGTAATTTTATAAAAATCGGTGGCTATTTAAAGATTTTTCCATACAAACTTTCAACCCCTTATTTGCACCTTTGGGGGGTAAATTCTAAATATTTTTAACAGTCTGAATTTACAATTTTATAAAAATCGGTGGCGATTTCATTTTTGTTCCATACAAACTTTCAACCCTTATTTCATACCTTTAGGGTTAAAATTTTTCAAAATCCCTTCTTAGTGAATGTCCAGATTACGAAAGTAAACATCTGTCCAAATTTCACGTTTCTACGCACAGCGGTTAAGGCTATGCGTGCGTCTTACCTCAGTCAGTGAGGACAAGTCCTTTTATATATATAAATTTTATTTCCTTGGGTAGGAATCGAACCAATATAAATTAATTTTTAATAAAAAGGAAAACCGACTTCTAACAACGAACTAAAAAGTGAAAAATAATTATACAAAGATTTTATAATTTTGAAGTCGGTACCAAGTAAAACAAACAGGCTTAGTAATTAGATATTGTAGTAAAGGTGTTAGAGCATTAGCTTGACACCTACTTACTTTACTAAATTATAAAATCTTTTTATAAAAATTATAAAATTATAAAAAAAAAATTCGTCGTTAGAAGTCGGTTTCTCTTTTTGTTAAAAATTAATTTATTTTACGATTTTAAGTGATGGGTAGATGTTGAAATTATGCTTCTTAAACAAGTGGTGATGGTGGTGGTAGTGGTTGTAAACGAGTGGTTGTGGTTGTTCTATGTAAAACTTTATTTAATTAGGTATTATTTTTGTGCAAAGTAAAATTTTGGTATATTGACAAGAACATACATAAAAAGTATTCGGGCGAATTGAGAATCTTCCTTTTTTGAAGTTGGTTGAAAATGAGAACATCCTCTGTTTTGAGTTGAGGTTGGTTGAAAAGAAATGCAACAATCAGTAATCTCACCTCTTTTATTAATTTAAAAAGTTTTTGCTTGTAACTATTACAGTATAATCAATTTTTTACCAAAAAAAAACAAACTTTCTCAATTTTCACCGGCTTCAATAATCAGAACCTAACCAGACTTTCACTAAATTATCCTTAAAGTGTATCCTTTCAAATAAAAAAAGAATCATCAAAATCGGTTGGCGCGACATTGATTATTCGTCTATCTGTCGCGCACATACCTAATGCAAATTTAAGACTTATGTGATTTTCTCATAGATACCGTTATCAGTCATGGACCAAAAAAATGGGACCATTCGAAAAGCTACACCTTTCAAACTACAAAAAAAATTCAAAATCGGTTCACCCAGTCAAAAGTTATGAGGGAACAAACATGAAAAAAAATAAAAAAAAAAACAGGCGAAAAAAAAACAGAAGTCAGTTAGAAAAGAAACGCTTACATTTGCACGCTCGTGCTCCTGCGCCTCTACAAGCCTCAATATTTAATATTTATTATTGTAATATTTTTTAATATCTATACAGATATAGATATTAAAATATAGATACTATAAAGAGTGAAGAGAGGTATTTTGTGAACATGCGTCATAGAGGAGCAGCTGCAAATTATCTTACTGCATTCAATTGTACGATTTAAATTGCACTTATAAAACTGGTTATCTTTTATATATAATCGTTTTATCAGTTAGTTCGAGTGCTTAGTTGGTCGCGGCGCGGCGGCACAGAATCTGACTGTAAACATGTTAGTTATAGATTCGACTCCCATTTGGGGGAATGAGTCAGTTTCGTTTTCTCGCTTTGATAAGAAGGGAAATCACGGCGGTGAGACAGTCGGGAAATTAAAATAATTCTTTAATACGACTGGAAATCATACCAATAACCATTTTGCTTACACTTTCTACAGATTTTTGCTATATAAACAACTATTGATTAGACGTTTGGTAATATCGGTAACTATAATTTTATACAAAACACACCCTGCACACGCCTGTTGAGTAATATACCTGTTTATATTACAATATCCTATTTGACATAGTTCCGTAGTTAGAATGTTCTTGGCTTGGATTTGGGGACAACTTAGGTCGACTTGGAATGGTATTAGGTCTCTATATAATAATTAGGGATTTGGGCAGTGAGGCGTGCTTATAACATAATATACGTAAAGTTTTCATTTCATTATAATTAAAGATCAAATTGAATGAATTACGTTTATAAAAAATAATTTAAGTTACTAAAAACTTAACAACTAATTCCGCCACTGCTACAAAAGGGAGGCTGATAGATACCACATAGCCGAAACTACTGGGATTAGAAAGTAAATATACACATATAAGTAGGTCAGGAATGCATGGAAGAATGGATGATTTCTTGTAGTTTCATGAGAAACAAGACAAAAAGAGATTTTCTATTTTAGATACCAAATCCACGTACACATAGTTGTAGGGGACCACTAATTCTCATTGAAATACACTTACTCGGCCACTCCTACCAGGCCGGAGCAGCATTTACTTATTTAAATTTCACTTCGAGCTGAAATCGAACCCGCCACTATCAACGTGATGCATGCATACGAGTATATGTTAACATTACTGAACGTCATGCATATGCTTATTCGTCACGGTAGCGTAAGAAAGGTTGTTGTAAGAACATCATCTTTTACCGTTTTTTTCGATTTTCCGCCCAATTTCCCGCGCCACCCAAGAGGACTACGTCGCTATTTGCCTTCTAGAACAGCTTCATTATGTACTATGGTATATTTAATATTTTATTAAGAGATAACTAGTGATACTAGAGTGATAGATTTGATTCGTACGAGTTCGATTACCGCTCACAGTAGGTCCCCAGGTTCCGTCTGCTTACTTTGCTATGTGTGTACTGATGAACCCTTAAGTAATATTTTTGTTCGTTAAACTAATCTAGGTCTTTCGCTACAACATTTTCATTTTAGAAATGGACACAAAATGAATAATTATATTATACGTACTACAAGTGGATAGCACAAGACCGTTTTTGCACGTTTATTAAAAAAAATATCATCGCACTTTTATGTTATTTTAATTGCTATGAATGTTTCCTATGAAGGCATCCTTTTGTCGCTAACAACTATTCTTTTATTTATTCTCTTACTTAATTTCACTTTTTTAACACTAGCAGCTCCACTCGTGTATAACAGTAGAATCCTAGATTCAAAAAATTCCGTTCCGTTAGAAACGGTTGTAGGAAAATTTGTCGACAATATTGCATTATATGCTAAGCGGCGGATTTCAACGGTGGCGCACTTTGTTACCAAACCAAAGAAATAAAAATAACCAATTCCCCTAATTCGGAATTGAACCTAAAATAGTGCTAATAACCTAAAAACACTAAGTTAGACACACAATTACTAATTTCACATAATATTAGCACTAGAATATTATTCTCATAACACGATTAACTAACGACTTACGTAGGTAATAAGCATATCTTCATGCTGCTGATGTTCTCGAGATATTCTCCAACGTCTGGATTCCATTGAATAATTTCATATACATTCTCTCCTTTAAAACAATGTTCTGGTTTACGTTAATTTATAGCTCGTATGTTACGTTATATGTTATTTGTAATTAATCTTATATTGTTGAATTACGTAAGTCAGAGGTTGCGGGTTCGAATTAGTATTGCGTGTTAAGTGGTGGAGCTCAACGCCGCGCTTTTTCAAGCCGTTTTGCGCCATCTAATGATCAATATGTTGAAACTGAGAAAAACGAGAGGTAATGGGTAACACTGCCTTCCTGCCATCTTGTGTTTGAAAGAAACGTGAAATTTTATTATTTTAACATACAAGAAAATAACATAAATTGATAAATATTATTATACAGGTGTCGTAGCGTAGCAGGACAACGTCGACTGCAAATGGACTGTCCATTTGCAGTCGACGTGGATTCGATTTATGTTTCGCTAAATGAAATATTTACTTTAGACGAGGTAATTTGGTCAAAAGACAAAGCGCTTCATTGAGTTCTGGTACTCAACACAAAATGACTCAGAATTTGAATGGCGATTAGGAAACGGAGTGTCTTAACATTAGATTCCCTCTGCCTACCCTGTTAAGTATGCGTAGAGGTAAGTTGATAAGTATGCGGGTAAATAAGACAACGTTCTTTCGCAGCGGTCACTTTGTCTATACATCATAAGTACCTATTATATAAATACAGTATATTTTCTAATATTTCCAGAAAATGTACCTAACTTTAAAAATATGTTTAAAATTCCTTTAAACCGTATTTTCTTGTGCATGTTATAACGCTTCCGTGGACCCTGATAGAATTTAGTAGCGGTTCCATTAGTCGTTGTCGTTATAATTAATGATGTGGAGTGCTTAAAGTGCCGTGTAATCTTTGAAGTATTGAAATGGTCATGGGTTCAAGATTAAGGGTGGTAAATTTAATTACATATGCAATTAATATAATTTGAACTTAAGGCCAGCCGTGGCGCAGAATCACGAGACTGTAAACGCGATAGGTTATGGGTTCCATTTCCACTCGAGGAAAATAAATAATGAATATTTTCATGTCTTCGCTCTATCGCTCTAACGATGCAAGTTGTGTTCCGCTACTCAACACGCATTGCCTGTAGAATACGTCGGAAAAGCATCGGCGTGGACGTAACATAAAAGGATACAGCGTGTAGCTACAATATGAACGGATTAGAAACCAGGAATTAGCACATTTCTTAAAACTTCTTCAGTTTAAGGAAGGAACTAGAGTAGTGGATGTGATTCTTGGGTAAAAAATCTGCACCCGCACCCCACAGGGTATCTATGGAACGCAAACGAATTGAGTAGTTTCTTCTGATTCTGATCTTGCTTTTTTTTATTTTAAAATGAAAGTAATAGCAAATAAAAGTTAAAATATTCTTACAAATCTTATACTCTAAAAATACCTACCAGTACAGCATAAACGAAAAATTCTAAAAAAGCATTCAAATTTTATACCTAGAAATGCACTAGTGACAATCCATACAAAACGTCAGTTTGAAATAATTGAAGTATTCACTAGGCGTCTTCTCACCGTTTACTCGATAATGGGCTTTACAGCGATTGGTGCAAGTTCAATTTCCGTTGAGGGGTGTATAGGCAATCAATTGCCGCCTTCCGCTCAACAGACAGATTGACTGTTAAGAACGAAGTACAAAATCTGAACGAGATCGACAAAGGAAACAATGAAAATAATCAAAAGTTTGCTAAATCTCTTGTTATCTCTTGTCCAGGACTTTGGTTGTTTAAAAGAGACATTAGCCGGTTAGTGTAGTAGTTAATGTACCTATTGAAATGCTTAACCACAGGCCGTGGATCCCATTCTCGTTTAAACTACTTGTTTGTCAAAGGTATATAATATTTTAGTGCGTTAAGTTTAATAATATATAATAAATTATTTATCCCTATATTTAGAACTTTTGGAAATAAAAATATTTTTATTTCCCAAAATTTAATACCGAATAGATAGTGGAAACTTTGTTTTCTCTATACACCATCAAATTTTGAGGCATTGGATGTTGAGCTAAATTAATTACCCCAAATGGGAATCAAATTCACAATCATCGCGTTTTAGTCAGACGCTGCGCCATTACACTAGGGCATAACAGTACTTAGTAATAATAATATTTCAACGAATGAAATAAATATACCTACTTTAATAAAACGAAATTAGCTTCTATTATATTGGTTTAATATAAGAAGGCGAAGCAAATTGTTATGTAAACGCTATTAACATTAAATATAAATATTGTTTGAATCTTTATTAAGACTTCACCTTTACAACATTTCTATATTGTTGAATTGTGTCTGCTTTTAACATGATGAGTGCAGGTTCAGATTTACCTAGAAATTTTTTGCTGATTAAAAGGATCTATTGTTAAATTTTTAAATATTTATTTATCTATACTAATATAATAAAGCGGAAGAGTTTGTTTGTTTGTTTGTTTGAACGCTAAGATCTTTGGATCTACAGGTCCGATTTACTTTGTTTTTGTTTTGTATGAAAGCTGCATTCTTCAGAAGTGCTATAGGCTATATAACATAACATTAACTAATAAATTAAAATGCTTTCTAAATTGACATGCAATTTATTCTGCCATGTTAATAACAACCGTCGTTGCTAAGCAACGGTTTGCAAAGTTTTTTTGTTGTTTTAAGAAAACGTCACCCAAAATGAACTTATATTTTGATATTCACCCTTATAAAAATAAATATAATAGTCACTTTTAGCATTTTATCTAGATTGAAATTATATATATTATTATTTACTGTATAACATTCTAATAAATAATTAAGGAGATTTCACTGATTCGAAATGACCTAGCCTTCGGGCGGCATAGTATGACCGACGCGAACAGGCAAATGACGTTGACGGTTTTATAAATTTTCATACATTTTCGAACTATTGTTAATTTTTATGTAATTATTTGCTGTTTATAACTAATTTTAACTACATTTTGGTTCTCTTCTTATTTTATTTGATATTCCTCGCAAAAATTAACCTATTTAAAGTAGAAAAAAATTTAGTTATTTTATAGAGTCGATATCTATGTACGCACGCACGAAAAACTTTAGGAACTTTTTCTAATATTAAGAATATCCTTTAGTTACTTTTACTCCTTTTGTTAGCTCAGATATTTCTTCTAATAATATGTCTCTACTTATTATTCATTTTGATTATTTAGGCTTATATTTTCTTACTAATTCTATTGAAAATTGAAAATAATTTCATAAATATATTTAATAAATATTTTTATAGTTNGACGTTGACGGTTTTATAAATTTTCATACATTTTCGAACTATTGTTAATTTTTATGTAATTATTTGCTGTTTATAATTAATTTAAAATACACTTTGGTTCTTTTCTTATTTCATTTGATATTGTTCGCAAAAATTATCCTTTTAGGTAGCTTTTAGGTACGGCTATCGGGTACTTTTTCTAATATTAAGAATATCCTTTAGTTACTTTTACTTCTTTTGTTAGCTCAGATATTTTTTCCAATAATATGTCTCTACTTATTATTAATTTTGATTATTTAGGCTTATATCTTCTTATTAATTCTATTGAAAATTGAAAATAATTTCATAAATATATTTAATAAATATTTTTATAGTTCAAGCAGGCGTAGCCGCGTGAGGGTCCATTAGTCATTAAGTAATGTTTGAGGAAGTCACAAGGGTGCGTTAAGATATTCCGTTACCGTTAAAACACGTTCCGTTACCCATTTTCCACTGAATTCTTGAGTCATTGTGTATTGAGTAATGGTAATCATTGCCACGCTTTGCCTAGTTACCAGAGAGAGAAAATGAAAAAATTAAATATTTTACTCCCTCGATCGAATCCACGATCATTGCTTTTAGAATCGTAAAGGTACATATAAAAAAATAACAATATTTGCTTTTAAATAATAATATTCACGATGAATGATAGCACTAAACAAAAAGGCAATTTTCAATTAATTTTAGAGCTAAATGAACGTTTCAATTAAATAAACATCTTAGTATAGACAGTACGATAACAATAGATGAACGAACAAAGAGACCACAGGCCACTCTGTAACCCTTACATTGTAATGTAGTATACAATACAAGGAGAATCTTGTTAAAAGATAAAATATCTGTGATTGTATCTATAGAACTCTGGGTCTAGAATGGAGCGAAATTGTCAAAACAAAATGTATCCTAGGTATCCTATCATTGGCAGGTTGAACAGAAAAAACTTAGTGTTAAACACTACTAGACCCAGTTTTCAAAAGCCACAGATGTAGGCACGGTCCCACCAGTGCGAGGAAATAGGAACCCATGACGTTTACGTTTACAATCAAATTGCAAGCCTCAACAATTGTGCAAGTCCTAATTGGTTTGAATTTTTAAGAACCCTGTAATACCGTCAGTCGTGTCTAAGAGAAATTAGGTGGGCTTTATTACCAACGACCGAAATGAGAGATTGCCTGCCATGAGATGAATTTAAGCCTTGAAAATGTTCTTTGAAGTTTCTGTTACATTTAATATTAATTGGTGTACATTTGTTATGGGATGATAATAATCGTTTGGTATACTTCAAATCGTGATACATTTGTTTACGTCTTTTAGTTACTTTCTATAAAGATGGAGACGGAACTCTTTTCTCTATGTTTGTTTATTTTAGATATATTGCGTAGAAGGCTTTGGAACTCAATAATGTAATGCTTAATAGTTGTGTGCACCACGGCTGCCTTTCGTATGTAAGGAAGGGATAAAATTTTCTTCTTTTCTTTTATAATGTAATTTAACTTTAAGTATAACATTCTAAATTAATTTCCTTCGGACGAAGGGAGTCAAGCATATCACCCACAAACGATCGAGCTTATCCACGATCCCACGAGCTCATAATCCATAAAATTCAACACTAACGCTAACTAAAAAGAAAATAACGTAATGTCTCAAAGTAAGTACCTACCTAACATTGTAAGTTTAAGATGTTAACTTTCAACTTGTGCTGCAAATTGCTTCATAAGCTTTGACGTCACAACGAAAGCATGACTTTCTTACTCATAAGATGTATATAAGCGTTTTTGTAATGTTCAGCTTACAGTTTAGTTCAGGAGAAAGCCTTTGAAATTTTCAGGAAGTTTCTTTTTTGCTTTACGCTGTATCCCGCACAAAGCAGGGTAGATTCCGGGAGGATATTGTTAAGACACTCACATTAAATTTTCATTTTAAATCTTAACACTAAGTTTCCTCCTCCTACCCTGCTCATACGCCATAAACTTTAAAGCCAAATTTCGTGTAAAATTCTTTTGCGTGATTCTTTTTTTTATTTATCAACCTCTCATGTACGTAATAAAAACGGTTAACAGATATCAAAAACACTGACCGCAATGTTTCTGGACTGTGAAAGTTCTTGTCACAGAAGATTGTAAATATTTATCATTTTTTTTTATTTCATTTAATACTGGTCGTTCATACAGTTGCTAGTGTTAAAAAAACGTATGCCCTATTCACGAATACATGAGATAAAAGGTAACCAATTAAAAAAAGGTTATTTTATAGGTCACGATGAAGCTTATGTTAAAAAAATATAGATTTATGGATGTAAATAATATTAATGAACGATGTCTGTAGAACTTATTAGTTAATAATAATTGTTTTTAATTTATTGATTTCTATTTAATTTATCAAGTAGATGATGAAATATTTTTTATAGTATAATTATAAAGATTATTTCATCATCGCCGAATTTTATAAAATTGTGCAATTTATGAAATTTTAAGTGTAAAGAACCGCATTTAATAATCAATTGTTTTTATTAAGTTTTAAGATATAGATATTGAAAGACTTTTCGTTATTTTCCGCTAACAATTCGCTTGAGTTTCATATTTTCAATTGCTAGTAACATTCATTATGAAGGGAATATTGAAAATATATGCCTACATTTTTGATTTTCGTTTACGTAATAAAAATTGTGGATGGTGGAAAACTGTACATGTTATGAAAATAAAAATGAAATATTATTTATTGAAATTGGCCTTTACTTTGAAATGGCTTTTGAATTACCTATCAAATAATAATAAAATATATAAAAATATACTAATAATATAAAAAAAATATCAGCTTAACGCTGTGGGATACAGCAGACAGAGGGAACCTAGTGTTAAGACACTCCGTTCCCCAGTTTCTACCGAACTCTGGAGAGATTTCGTATTGCGTGGCAAAACTAGGTTATTCCCTATACTGGCGGTCAGTCACGTGTCTTAAAAATACAAGTATTTCCTTCGAACTCCATGATTGAAGTCGAAGTAAAATCTAGTATTCTACACAATAACTGCGTAAAATCAAAATAACGACCATCACGAATGAATTAAACGCTTACGTTGATTCGCTCATTATTTTAATTGGCGTCAAACAAACATACAAATGTATATTTAATTTGTATTCTGATTATTACATTATATCTAGTTATATTTGTTTGTAAATATACTAATAAGCTCACGTACGTTTCGTGAGTCTAATATGAATGAAGATAATTTAATTTTGTATTTCTTACGAATAAAACTACGTATATATATATATATATATATATATCATGTGTATAATGTCAAATGTGAATATAAATGGTAGAAATAGTTCGTCGTAGCGCAGTGGTAGTGGTAGTGGGTTCAGCAGCAAACGCGATGGTTGTGGATTGAATGAATCGCGGCTATGAGTTCCGCCACTCCTATACGCAATGTCTCGAAACATTTCGCGGTAATTAAGGAATGAAGTATCTTAACACAAATATCTTAAAAAATGAGTCAGGAAAGTAAACCTATATTGAAGACATTACGCGGCGCGAAAAACTTCCGTCTAAGTTTTGCCTCTATTTAAAATATTGCTTCATATTTTTCATTTTAAAGAGATATTTCTTAGTAAGAAATTGTCTTTTGCCATTAGTTTTAGGTCACGGGCGCGGTATTTAATACTTTCAAGTTGTGTTCACTTAAAAAAAAAAACAGCTTCACGATGTATCCCGCATACAGCAGTGTAGGCAAAGGGAATCTAGTTTTAAGACACTCCGTTCCCCATTTTCTGCCGAAGGTATAGAGGTATTGTGTGTTGAGTGGTGGAACTTAACACCGCGGGCATCAACACCAGAGCGAAGAAATAAAAATATAAATTTAAATAAATATTCAATTTCCTCGAGTGGGGATTGAATCCACAACTAGTCACACCCTCGTATTGACTTCACTGTTAATATTTTATTTGTAGCATTTAGATTCATATTTCTAAAGAGTTCAAAGTATATTGACGTTACCGATCGTATCGCTTTGCAGCGAGTGCACTTGCAGCTAACTGAATAATAGAAATGGTAGTCGAAATACGAATACTAGTGTTATATAGGTAACATTTTCCTGCAATAACTACAAAATATACTACATTATTTATATTTAATGAAACTTGGACCAATTTAAAATGGTGAATAAAGTGTCTAAACACTAAGTTCCTTTTTCCTACCCTGCTGTGTGCGGGATATAGCGTAAAGCTGATTTTAATGAACCTTGGACTATTCCTTTAGTTGAACATTTTTAATTTCACACTCTATTTGAATCCAAAAAGGTTCAGTTAGGAAATATTAACATCTGAAACTGATAATTAACTTTTTGTAATTGATTAAAAAATAATAATACAAAACTGCATTTAACAGAAATTCTTAGATTTATTATCTAGCTCTAATTAAAACAGAAAAGCGGCGTTGAGTTACGTGACACAAGGTTTCCTCTGCCTACTCAGTTTAATGTGAAGCTAAAATAATCCCAAACGAGTGATGTCAAATAATATTTTTTATAGCATCACGCTATATTCCCCACATCGCAGGGCAAGTGGAGGGAATCTCGGTTCCTAGTCTTAAGACACTTCCAGTCACCACTTTCCAGCCAATTCAAACAGCTTGTCTAAATACAAATTAGCAAAAGCTAGCTCAAGCTGTCACAATATAACATACGCATACGCATGCCATTTCCAAGCACAGAATATTTGATTTGCAATGTCAAGGATCAGAATAACTCGACGTTTCTGAGTTATTTTCGACTTCTTTACACCGCACCGGTTAAATATACTTTAGTACATTGTACCATTAATGTTGCGTGGAATTTATTCACTTTCTAGCTTTAAGCTGCTGATTTTGTATGTGGATTGTAAAATTAGACGCTGTGCTTATTATAAATATGTTTAAAGATTAATTTGTTTTGTTTTAGGTACACGATGAATAGATAGAAGGAAGGCAAACTTAGTGCTAAGACACTCTATTCTCCTACTTTTTGAGTGTTTTTGAGTGGCGGGATTCGGCGTCGAGTTTTGTGTGGCTACAATAGCGAGGTAAGCGAAATGAATTGTAACTTCAAGTGGGAATCGAACCCACAGCCGTTGCATTTACGACGTTACGATGTTTTTTATTATGTTAAGTAGCTTATTATATTATATTTAAAAATATTATTATCTCAATTATACGAGATTGATCTATAACTCATAGTAATGTGAATAGCTCCACCATAAATAATTCATCGCCACGTGGTTGTTACGCACTTGCACTGATATTGGATAACAAATCAACTCTAGTGATGTTTTGAATTGAAAAACCATTGTTAAAAGAAAACTATAAATGTGTATGTGTAAAAATATTTAATTGAACATGTGTTTCATGGTTTTCTAGAATTCAAGCCCTCAGGGTGCCAATAAGGGTTGGAAAGTATGTATGGAAAAATCTTTAAATCGCCACCGATTTTTATAAAATTTGAAATTTAGACTTAAAAATATTTCATTGAACACATGTTTTATGGTTTATTATAATACTAAACTACGCGCATCCGCTAGTATAATATAGAATATATTACGAAATTAAATGAAATATAAGTATCATAAACATGTTCCTTAACATGCCCCGTGAAGACATCAAATAAAAGTTTACAGTGCAATGAAATGCAACGCGCGTAGGATCATAAATTATTCATTTTGCTCTAAATTGCGAATTGCATACTTGTTAAGTATTTTTAGCGTACCTCAAGGTATACACGAATGCTTCTAGAATTCAGCAGAAGGGAAGGAACGTATGTATCTTAATGGGAACAGACTATCTTACTGCTACGTTCCCAGGTTCTCTCTGCCTATACATTTACTATAGGTTTAGCATTTCTTTTCTTTTTTTTTATCGTGAGGAAACAGTTTGAGGGATAAGCCAATCGAGTCTCGACCGGGTTATATGGGACTCATGGACCGGCAGATGTAGCCCGTTGAATTAAATCGCCTCGACCGACGATATGTATTACTCATGTTAATTTAAAATATGTCAGACTTTAAATGAAATGTTTGTGAGTTCGAGTTTTACTCGGGATTCTGCTTATTTTTTTCCATTTCCCCTCTCTGGCAAGACAAAACGTTGTGTTAAGTTCCGCAACTAAGCATGTAATACCTTAAATTTACATAGAAAGTAGAAAATTATAAAATAACATATATTTAACTTATTTAACAAATAATATTTACAATTTATAAAATTATCGTATATTGGTTCCCCCAATGAGGAATTCAACTCACAATATACAGGCAGGCGCTACGCTGTTGCGACACGACGACTAAGTTTTTTATTTTTAGTTTAATGATCTTTCCCGGAATGGCAGGATAGGCAGAGGGAACCTGAGGATCTAGTATTAGGACACTCCGTTCGTATTTAGACATTTTGGTTCCCCACTTTGCACTGCTTTCCGTATGCGTTGCGTGTTCCAATTCCAGTGACTTTTTCGACTATTTTGTTACTAAGACGCCTTTTAAACCAGTTCAAATAGGTTTGTTTTTTTTTCTCTTTCTTTTAATTTCAATGAAGTCTCATATTACTTGGGACCTCCAATATTTGTATGGGACCCTCGATGGGCGAGCCGGACTCATGTTTGTCCATTTTTTTATAATTAGAATTTATATATCGTCTGTAAGTATTTCAGTTTACGAATAGGAAAAATACTGCCTGTAATACCGTTTGTACCCCTACGCCTATTTGCGAATTACTTATACTTAAGAAAATTATCTCATATTCAAGTCATAGCATGTGTCTTGAAAAATTTCGTCATATATGAGTATGAAAGCCAGTTACTTCGCGTAATAAGGCCACCGTATATAAACGATAACTTCAAGAAAATATTGATATAGTAATAAGCACCGTATTTGAATATGATAGGATTTGAAATGTTCTCAGCAAATATAATTTTACGTGACATTTACTCAGCTAACTTTAGTGTAACTTTGCACTTTGCGTATTTCCTAAGGGAATAAGCTTTTTGTGTCGATTTTGTTTATATAAATTTTCGGTTTTTAGATATAATTTGTATTTAAATATGTTTTTTTAAGCTCTAAGCTGTACACCGCATCAAGCTTCGCAAAGGGAATGGAGTGTTAAGACACACTATTTCCCACATATCCCTTAATTATTAAGAAATTGTATGTTGATAAGTGGAGCAGTAGGAATCAAACCCATAACCGTCGTGGTTACAGTTTTTTGTCTGAATTATATAAACCTTTATTTTTTCTTTAATGTGAACCAAATTTTATTTCATTTATTTAATTGGCTATCGTGATCAGAGGAATGTATACATGTAAAATTATTCTGATTTTACCTGCAAGACAGAATTACTTTTCTCGTAGAGAAAACGAAATAATAATTCTGCTATGAAAATAATACTACTTAACTTTCTGTCCCTCGCCTAAAACGGTGTCAGCAGGTAGAGAATAGTGGTAAAACACTTCGTTTCCCATTTTCACTCATTCGTACCAATTCAGAATCCTCTTAAAACATAAATAAATAATATTTCAAAATTGTAATAACATTATGAGTAGTTTTAAGCATTAATCAGATGTGTCCATTAGCCTTTGTACCTTTTTTAATGAAGATGTATTATTCTCATCATACTTTGTATACATGAAAAATATTGAATAAATCCTTTTGAATAACAAAACTCATATAATTTAGAGCCATTGAGATACCGTGGTGAATTAGGACGGCGCTTAACGAGAAACGCGGTGGTTGTGAATTCCATTATTTGTATTTTCCCACTCTGTTAGGCAAAGTACCACGTTGATATCCCTCACTCAACTCGCAATGTTTCGCATTGGATGCATTCGGAAGAAAAAAGTGGAAAGAATGGTGAAAAAAAAAAACACTTTCGTTTCTAGTATATAAAATAACATAGCTTGTAAGACAAGTAGGGAGAGACCTTGGTTGAGGAAGGAAACAAGCATGAGGATGCCCCGAAAGGCATGTATGAAGAGGTTGATGAAAGTGGACGAGGCGAAGGAGATATGCAGAGCGAGTTAGCGTTTGAAACGCGTCCTTTCTCTCTTATTATGGATAGAATGTAAAGCGTGAATAAAAATTGCTTGTATTTCATATATAGAACAATTAATTTTAATATATATTTCAACAATTCACACGTGTTATAATCCGAAACTCAACCCTTATTAAGCCTACTTTCATCACTATAAAGCGTTTAATATTTACAAAAGCTTTCAGATTCATTTATTATAAATAGAATGTCGTTAAAATATACTAAATTTCACACTATAAAATGTTTATTAATCATAATGTACGTAAACGTAGATAATATGCGACATACATGTAGTTCAAGCATATTTATTGTATCCCACATATAACAGGGTAGGCAAAGAGAACCAGGGAACCTAGAGTTAAGACACTGCGCTGCTCACTTTCCTCCAAATCCTGGGGAAATTGCGTGTCGTTGCAGACGGTCCTTATGGTTTTTACGAGGCCTTCCTTCAGTATCGTCAACACTGTGTTCTGGAAGGTTAACCATACCTGCCTCTGCCTCTCGATTTAAAGACGAAACAATTAAAAGAAACACCTCATATTCACACAAACACACAAAATTTAGGTTTTAGTACTACGAATTGTTTGCTTTGTAGCTCTATAAAGCTATTTCGAGTTATGTCAATAATACCATGGCGTGGCGCAGTAAAATTGACAAGTACATTTACAGTTGTCGTTGGTTCGATTTTCGAACGTAATTTACGTATTTATTATTCCTTTATGTGTTTCATATTGAATGTAAGTACATTTTTGTCATTTTAAAGTAAACGGAAAGTAGAGAATGAGAGAATGGAGTGACTTAACACTAAATTATTTATGCCTACCATAATAAACGATTATTGATTCAAGTCGTGGTTCAAGAGCACAAGCATGCGACTGTAAGTGTGAAAGGTTATGGGTTCGATTCCCATTCGAGGAAATGAAATATTTAATATTTTAGTTTCCTCGCTCTGGTAACATGGCAAAGCATGGTGTTGAATCCTGCCACTCAGCAAGCAATTTTCTAGAATTCGGCAGTACTTGGGGAACGGAAGGGTGCTAATGGGAATGGCACTTCGTTAACAAAACAAAAGAACAAAAGATTTAAAAACATAAATAGATATACTATATAATTAGGGACACAATATTAATTATAATTATCTTATAAAGAACCCACTCTTGTTCTGTAAAAATAAATAACTAACAACCAACTATCCTTAATATATCTTCCATTTTTAGCAGAACAAAGAAACAAAAATAAAAATAATAACATCCTAAAAGGAAGGTAATGTGTTTGTGTATTTGATTAAAGAGTGGACTGTGCTTGCTTGTCAAATGTATGGTATATTTAGTCAATAAAAAAAACTTATAATAATAAAACGGAAAAGAAATTAAAATAATATTTATTAAAAAAGCAAACTATTAAAAAATTTTTTTCCACAAAAAAATCTCTTTGAGGTCAATCGTGGCATACACCCTTGTATTCAATGAGAGTGTATGCGAGAAGAAGAGATTGATGACAGGGGACGAGAAGAAAGAGATATATAGAGACCGTAACGTTCAGCGCTGAACTTAAAAAGAAGCAAATTTAGCCATGCCTCTGCTATTAATATAAATATACCATTTTTTAGTACAACTGGGTAAACAACTAGTTGCTCTGAAGCCATAGAGTCTAATAAACATAAAAATCTTTCATGTTTGATTTTTTGTTGCGTTTATTATTCTTATTTGAATTTCTTAAGGAATTATTGATTTTTGTCATCGTTCTTATAGTTTTGATCGTTTCTCACATGTAATGACAAATAGATTGCAAATTTCAATATTGTTATAATTATATGATTTAAATTTTACAACGTATGTTGTGCCTTGAAATTTAGGTGAAAAGTGGGAAACGGAGTGTTTTATCATTAAGTTTCCTCTGCCCTGCTACATGCGGAATGGCAAATAGGGAAGAGCAAGGAGTGTTCTGATGCATACAAGTTTATTATTATCGCTTTGTTGCAAGATAGTATAAAACCTGTAAAATACTTAATTAAAATTCAATTAGTTAATTCAGTAACTTAATTCAATGACATCGAGCGATATTTAATTTATGTTTATTTCCACACGCTGGTAAACTAAGCGTTGCGTTGAGTTCCGCCAGCCGTAATACGAAATGTCTCAAAAATTATACAGAAAAGGGGGTTAAGGAGTATCTAAACCCCTCTGCCTACACTGGTACGCGTGACAAAACGTGAAGTACGTTCTGAAGCACGTTCTTTTTGAATTGACTTCTGCATTCTATACATTCTTAACATTAGTTCACGTAACATTTAGCTTTTAATACGGTTATTACAACTTTTATACTAAAGCTTTCTTTCTAGGAAACAAAGCACAAAGCTCTTTACAAACAATGTAAAAACTACTCAAAGTTTATTGCAACGAGAAAAATTTAATAAAAATGAAATACAATCTTTTTATTTTTATTTATATTATTTTGGGGCCAGCCATGAAACAGTGCCACATGAGTGCGACCGTAAATGTGACAGTACGCTGATTTGATTCACGAAATATTTAAAATTTTAATTTGTTCGCTCTGGTGTCGATCGCGGCGACGAGATCCGCCCCTCAACAACGGGATCTCAACATCGCTCTCAAGATCGATCACAGAGTTGAGAGCGGTTTATAATCAATTCCGGGATTTCTTGAAATTATTACGGGAACGGAAAAACGAAACGAAAAAAAATGGATTTCCAATTCTATTATTCTATTTAGCTAAGTTTTTATTACAGATATTAAGCCGGGAGGCAAATGATAATCCTTATTAATGGAATCAAATTCGAGTTCTATAAATTTTTAGTCCCGGTCCATAAGTTAAGCCCGGAAACCATTCAATGTATCCTGTAAGCTTAGTCAGATGTTTTCACAGTCAAATTAGCTAATTAAAAAGTAATTTACAAAAAATGGAAAATAAAACTCTTACTTTCGCTATTTCGAAATATGAATAATAAGTAATTCATGAAATCTACCATTTATCCAACACGTATATTATGTATATAAAAGTTATTTAGAACCTCTTTATTTATATGTTGGTAAATGTCAACACAAAGCTATGTATGTCCTCATGGCGCCATCACGATCAACAATAGCGTCCATTAAAGCTCTCTAAAAATTAATTGGATTCGATCATTCCCGAAAATTGTTTATAAAATATAAATGTATTTTCACTACATTTTGGATTTTCCTCCAACTTTTTTAAAGTACATAGGATTTTTCTAATATATATCAGTGACAAGGAAACTGTAACATTATTTTTAACACGCTTTTATTAAGTTGACTTGTAGCTATGTAATTAAATCTAAGAAACTGAATTTGACTTACTTGTAATAATTATATTTCGAAACTTGTCAGATATCATATTTGTATAGCTAAGATGATGATAATATATGATTCAATGAGCTGATCTAATGAAGGAGCCAGGTTATCAATATCAAACTCCTAAAAGGTTATATGTAAGCAAAACACATTCTATTTTGTACTTGGTGTAGAAAAAGTTATGGGCAGAAAAAACCTAGTGCTAAAACACTCCACTCGCTCGCACCAAGATAGATTTAACAATATCAAAGTGTATATTAGCACAAATCAGTGACCCTTTTTAAAGCAGTATTACATATACATATATGAATTTAAATGGTTATTGATTTTTGTAACCCATTGTGTAAAATGTGAATACAGCTTTGAATGTTGACCCGTCTATAGAAAACTCGGAAATGTGTTATTAATACGAGCTATTCAAATTCTTCCCCATAAATTATTGAGAGCTTATTCATTTTGGAAATTGTTTTTGTTAGGATAGGATAGGCGTGTTTTAACCTATTGGATCTTATACTTATACTCGTACATGTTATAATAATGGTCGGTTTCACACAATTTTCTGATTCTTTTTTTCAGCTGCACGTTGCATCCCGCAATCAACAAGGTAGGCTGAGGGAACCTAATGTTAAGACACTCCATTCCACTACACTTTCTGACCTCACAACCGTCGTGTTACACCCTTGTGACCCTAATAAGTGGTTGATTATTGTCTACCAAATTAATCGGAGAGTTTGATGGTCGAATAAAATAAAAGTAATCAAGAACCTCTTTCTGTAAGATACCATAAAATATTAGATAACTATCTGGAACTTTATTTATAACGAATTATTAATAAATTCAATTCTCGTAAAAGGAGATGGTTGTTTGATAAAACTCTTTCTCAAATTGATTTAGGGTTATGATCGAAGAATCTTTTTCCTGAATCTAACAAAGGCGTTCTTTCGTGTTGCTCTATTTTTAGTTTTATTGTATTTCGTTTGACATTAAATATTACATTTATTGATTTTAAGTTGCAATAGCTTATTTTTTCTGAACTGGTAGACAAAGCTCGGCGTTGAGTTCTACCACAATGTCTCAAAATTGGTCGGAAACTAGGGAAATGCTAGGGAAACTAGGGAACTTGTTTCCCTAGTTTTCGACCAATTTTTGAGACACCTTATCATATGAGGGTAGTTAGTAGTAGTTAGTAGGTAGTTACTAGTTTAGATAGGAAACTAAATTTGAAAGGAAGATGTAAAGATTATTTTTAACGTTTTGTATCAAAAATTATATAGATTATAATTATATTATATTTGAATCATCTATATACTATATTTGAATCTGTATAACTGCTCTCATATTATATAGTGTGTTACTAAAACAAAAAATATTTCAAGAATGTTCCTATACATCGTTAATAAGGGTTTATAAACACGGCACGTTAAGACGAGATCCCCAAATTTTATCTACCGTGAAACTGCAAGCAAATGCTCCATAAATGTGACAAATTACGGTTTTATAGTTGCCTGAAGAGATAAATAAACCTAAATGCCTACATGTTTTCTAATGTGCTAAACAAGTCAAGGTCGACTTTACGTAACTTTGAAATAAAACTGAGTGATAAATTATTCTTTTCTCCACTTACTCATAAAAATAGAGAAATTTAATATTGTTTTGGAATTGATTCCAGTTTGAATTATTGTATGTAATTATTATATTTCCTCCCTCGGATACAAAAACTGCAGTGTTGGGTGGTGACAGGTGTCTTGTACTGTTCCAATTAAGACATTGCCATTGTCCACTTTCCGCCGAATTCTCCAGGTGTTAAGTGATGAATGGTAGAAATAAACGCCATGCTTTGTCTCGTTACCTAAGCAAGGAAATTAAAATATTAAATATGTATTAACATTCCCTAGAGTAAGAATCAAATCTACAACCGTTACGTTTACAGTCGCACGATTGTACCCCTACGCCACAAGGGCCTCTAGTTCAGCAAACACTGCTATATACTTAAACTAAACCTACAATCATCGTGTGTATGAACAAATATAAACAACCAATTTAGTACATAAAAGCAAGAAAATATAAGATAAGAAATTTGACATCCCATTATTACTAATATGTCGAGTTGAAGTTGTTTATAACTCTGAAAATTGCGCTTTAATATTGTCTCGCCTGTACTTTTGTCATCTTAATGGATGAATTTCTCACCCAGCTGGTCTCTCAATTTCAAATATTAGATACCAAAACAAATAATTTATATGCTGTACGTATGTTCCAACAATTATTTTTATTCCTTTTTTTACTAGACTGCCAAAGGATGTTGTTTTTAGTTTTTTGTATGTTGTATGTTTGTACATTTCTTTATTACTACGGAACACAAAAA
Source organism: Heliconius nattereri (assembly GCA_013403645.1). Taxonomy (NCBI): domain Eukaryota; kingdom Metazoa; phylum Arthropoda; class Insecta; order Lepidoptera; family Nymphalidae; genus Heliconius; species Heliconius nattereri. The sequence continues at coordinate 1,308,638 of JAAIXI010000221.1, forward strand.
TAAAATATTAAGAATTAAATATTGGCGCTGCTACAGAGCAAGAAGTGGCTGAAAAGCAGTATAAGCTGACTTAGGTCGAACATGTGAACGTACACCTACACTCCACATATATAAACACTCACACCAATGTAAAGCTCAGTTTAAATAAAATAAAGAAAATTTTCTAATTTACTATCTCATACTGTCACCATTTTTATGAAATAATAATAGTTGTAATATTAAGAATTAAAAAAATTGAGCATCTGACTGCACTGGTGGTGGAATATATTCAAATTATCTTACCTGGCTATGTATGCGGGATACAGCGTGAAGCTTAAAAAAATATTTTATAGAACTGAAGAGTATGTTTGTTTGTGTGCGCTTATCTCATGAAACATGATATAGTCAGTTTATCGAGGGAGGCTATATTATAGGCTGTATAATGTCACATTAATCGTTTCCATGTTATTATTGAATATACCTGTGGTCAGAGCTACTTCCCACTCGCTGAATATGCGGCCACGTGGGCGAGGCCGCGAGGCTGATGATAAACGCTACTGATTTAATATAGGTTCATTAAAGTTATTAAGTTATTATACTTAATATACGAGTAGATGATTGAAAGAAAGTAGATAAATGTAGAATTTTGTTATTGTGTATAAATGTTTTTAGCTTCGTGGTGTATCCACACACATAGCAGGGTAGGAAGAGGGAACCTGGGAACCTTGTGTAAGACACCCCGTTCCCCGTTTTAAAAACAATTCTTTAAGCATTGCATATTAAGTGGCGGAACACAACACTGCGCTTTACCTTATTTGAAAAGTGAGGAAATGTAAATAATAAATATCCAATCAATAACCGTTTCAGCGTTAAATTCCGCCATTTAACACAGAACGTAGAATATGACGGAAAGTGTTTTAATGGGAACGGAGTGTCTTAACACTAGATACCCAGGACCCCTTTGACTATCTTGCTAAGTGCGGGATACAGAGTGAAGCAAACTAAAATAACTAAACAACCGTTGTAATGTTTAGCGGCGCGGCGTTGAGTTCCACCACTCCAGCCTTTAGCCTTCAGAATTCGGCAGAAAATGGGGAACGGGGTGTCTTAACATTAGGTTTCCTCTGCTTAACCTGCTGTTTGCAGAATACAGAGTGAAGCTGATTTTTTTGGTAATGTTTACAGTAATACACTTGTTCCACTAAGCCACGAAGGCGTCATTTTAAGTCGTTTACTGTATTTTTTCTACTAACCTTAAAAATACGTAACGTAATGTAAAAATATAATAAACACCCAACAACACGACCATTTTATATAGTCATGAACTTTGCTTATAAAACATACTTTGCTCACAACATTTTAAAAGTAGGTATTAACTTTATACTTCTGTAGGTCAAGTCGAGGCAAAAACATAATGACTGAGACTTAAATGCTATTAAATGTGTTTGTTGTTCGCAACTTATGTATAGAGAAATGTGAGACCGTGGTACAGTGGAGCAGTGCCTTACTATCAATTAAAACTCAAAAATAAAAGTATCCTCAAAAATATATATATACATTTTTTGTATTTATAATATTGAAAAAAATTTAATAATAAACTTATGAACAAAATTCAGTATAAATTTAACGTTTAGAGCTGTTACCCCCATAAATCCCTTGCTGTAAAGGTTGAACTATACACTCATAATATAAAAAAACATTAGAAGCCAGTGCAGTTTTTCCACACTTATCCTTTTAGGTTGGAAGTGGCTAGCAAAATGTTCTAAAACTAGATTCTGCTCTGTCCACCCAGCTCCGAAAAACGTACAAAATTATATGTCATTATGCCTCAAACGGGACACGAACCCACAGTTCGCGATCTCTCTACCCTAAAATTAAATTACATCGCAATAAAGTTGAAATTTTTTATCATTTGGCCAATTTAAGCAAACTTCAGTAATAAACGAATATTATACGCAATTTTGGTAATAGACCCTTTTTCCATCTAATAAAGGATCATTTCAAGAATTTGTATGAAAATTGGTCAATTTAAGATGATGGATATAAACATGAAAAATATGAAGAAGAAAGTATTGTAAGACAAGTTCGGGGGTTCAATCGTTATTATTTGTTATATTAAATTAGTGTTTATTTTTCATATTGTCATTCTCCGCTCTCTACTCTCTGTGTTTCAAGACAGCTAAGGGCGCATACCATGTAATGGCGGCATACTACGGCATAACCGCCGCGGGGCATAGCATGTAATTGTAAACGAGAGTTGTAAGTTTGATTTTCGCCATTTTGTGCAGTTCCCTTATAAATTAATTAAAGCCTAACCTACCTACATACCAAATTCCAAATTTTTAAGTCCAGTAGTTCAGTCGTTGAAGAAGAACAAGAAGATTATACATATATTGATCGATAAAATTTAGGCCAATTCAATGATTTTGTAGCAATGAAACGCACAGACAGACAAAAAAAGTAAAATTATTGTTTTGGGTTCTACCTTCTGTACAGACACCGTTCAGTTACGATTTTATTATAAGTATACATATATATATATATATATATTATATACACGTAATATATATGTATGTATCTAGTATAGTAGCATCTGTAAGTTAAGTTATTTACTTACATTAAGTTTAAAATATCCATTAAACATACATTGCTTTTGTCAGTTATTTTTGCCGTATATTCGTATTATGCTTGCGAGCATTATTGTGCATGGCTTAACTATAGTTCAAAGGTCTATATTATACACGGAATATTTTATGAAATTTATCTAGTATAAGAGTTATTACTGTTACTTATGGCTGTTGTGAAAATATAGTATGTACAATGTACCTCTTATATTATTTATTCGGTACTTGTGGGTTGGATTTTTGGTCGAGGAAGTATTTCTATTAAATATTTTTTTATGATTTCTGTTAGGTAATCTAGTATTATGATACTCAGTTCACCAATTTTCGATATTAAGAATTAAGTGGCGGAACTCTACACAGCGCTTCGTCTTGTTATCGACACGGAAAAAAAAATTAATTAACAAAAAAAAATATTCATTCTTCTTATTTATTTATAAATAAAAAAAAATGATTCAGCTGTCGGATCTAAAAAGTCATCAATCAATGTTTACTGAATTCTGATTCCCGTTTCGAATGAGTAAGCAATACAAATATATTATAAATATGGCACAGTTATGAATGTCACTATATTTGGACAGGCATATGAAGCTCTATCATATTAAATATATTAATAGACATCGTCTATTTTACTTAAAATAATATTTATTATGTATTAAATACAAATATAGTAGTCTGCGTTTATTTCCGCCATTTAACACGCAATTCTTTCAGAATTCGGTGCAAAAGTGGTGAAGGGAAGTGTTTTAATGGGAACAGAGTATGTTAACATTAGGTAGTATATCCTACAAAGCAGGATAGGCAGAGAGAACCTGGGAAGCTTTGCTTGCTTTAATAAAAACTAATAATAATCTACGTTTTGATACAAACGCAAAATGGAAATAACTAAGTTACCTCGGGTACCTAGAATGCTCTTAGTTATTTCCATTAAACTATAAGACCATCTAACAAAAAAAAACGAACCAACAGTTGCTGAGATTAGCGCGTTGAACCTAACATACACTTTAATTTTATAATATTAGTACAATATAAGTAATCACTTAAATCTTGTTTACTATACAAATATTTGCATTGAAACAAATTTCTAATAAATAATAATATCCTCATATCGTTGAATGCCAAATAAAATTTTACAGCCAATAATGCACGTAATAAATGTGGGAGCTATCTCTGTGGTAGAGATGAAGACTGTATTTTAAGATCTCAAAAAGATATTGAAACTTTCTTCAAATAAATTGAGCTTAGCTCTGTAATACCGGAAATGTAGGATCTTCTATATTTTATTGTTAGACTTAAGGGGATAAACGGAGAGGATTTAGTGATTTCTCACTGTAGTTTTTTTTATTAAGTGACACAAATACTCAATTATAAAATTAAATTTGAAAAAGAAGTGCTTGCCATGAACATTTGCCTATCCCGCTATTTGCGGGATATACTGTGAAGCTATCTAATTACTATTAATAGTTTAAATAGTATCTCCTATTAGGAATCTACCTATTACAATTTTATAGGAGCATAGGAACAACATTCCTGAAATTTAAATATCTCATCTGAATATCGAGAGAGAGATTTCGCCTCTGCTTTCACTTTGTAGAGCAATGTCTTTGACGATAAGTATAAATATTCAACAAGTCTATGATGATACGGTATTTGGGATAGGAATTTGGAATTTGATTTTATCGATTTTTGTTTAGTAAGTAATTTTACTTACTATTTTGTAAAAGAATAGTAAGTGATTATTCTTGAACGTATGACTTATTAATTAGTTAAGATTTTAAAATGGCAAGTCTAAATCTTGTGTTCCAATTTTATGGCATGTATTTTTATGTATTTTAACATTTATTAATTATTGTTATATAATAACTAGCGGACGCGTGCAGCTTCGCATGCTTATTTGCACCTTTAGGGATGAATTCTAATAAGCCATGAAACATGTGCATAAAAATATTAATAAATTTAATAAAAACAGTGACCTCAATCAACATAATTTAAGAAATAAAAATAAGCTTGCTGTGCCCTTCTCTAGGCTCCATAAAGTGTCTCACTCATTCGTAGGTCAAAGTATACACTTTTATAACAAACTTCCAAACGACGTGGTTAATTTATCACTGAACAAATTTAAAAAAGTGGTAAAGCACAGGCTCTGCCAAAAAGCATATTACTCTGTTAGAGATTATGTTCGCGATAAAGATGTTTGGAAATGAATTGCCCTATTTCTAAGTTGAAATTGTTAATTGTAATTTGTAACAAATGTTGGCATTTAAAAAGAGTGGCCATGAGTTTCTTTGCCTGTCTTCTTGTTTCTTTCTCATGAGCTCAACCATTTGAACGGGCTTTTTTCAAGTCAAAATTGCACATTTTTTTTGGTTATTTTGTTTTGTATTTTTATTCTACTTTTATGACACGTCCAAGTAAATGTTAAGCATTTCTATGGAATAAAGATATTTTGACTTTGACTTTGACATGTGATCAGTGAAATAGCCTTATGAGTCTAAATTTCAAATTTTATAAAAATCGGTGGCTATTTAAAGATTTTTCCATACCAACTTTCAACCCCTTATTTGCGCCCCTAGGGGATGAATTAAAATAAAAAATTAAAACATGTGTTTAATAAAATATTTTGAAGAGTCTAAGTTTCAAAGTTTATAAAAATCGGTGGCGATTTAAAGATTTTTCCGTACAAACTTTCAACCCCTTATTTGCGCCCCTGGGGATGAATTAAAATAAAAAAATTAAAACATGTGTTCAATAAAATATTTTGAAGAGTCTAAATTTCAAATTTTATAAAAATCGGTGGAGATTTAAAGATTTTTCCATACAAACTTTCAACCCCTTATTGGCACCCTTAGGGGGTAAATTCTAAAAAACCGTGAAACAGGTGTTCAATTAAATAATTTTTAAAAGTCTGAATTTACAATTTTATAAAAATAGGTGCCGATTAAAAAATTTTTTCATACAAACTTTCAACCATTATTTCACCCCTTTAGGGTTAACATTTTTCAAAATCCCTTCTTAGTGAATGTCCAGATTACAAAAATAAACATCTGTCCAAATTTTACGTTTCTACGCACAGCGGTTAAGGCTGTGCGTGCGTCTTACCTCATTCAGTGAGGACAAGTCCTTTTATATATATAGATAACCTACTAAAACTATCTACAACTAACAAAATATATTGGAAGAAAAATAAAAAGATAAAAGCGAAAGCCTGTCGCTACGAAACTAAGGCTCAGATAAAGTTATTCCAATATCCTTCACCTAGGGAGGCTAAATACAAACTTATTATATCAACGAAGTGCCTTCTCAAAACTATCTCTAACAACTAGCCTGTCTTATTAATACCTACTTAGTAGGCCAGGATTCAATTACCATTCAGGATATTTTCTTAAGAAATAAAGCTTATAGTTAAAATATTTATGCTTATAGTTAAATTGAGAACGTCAGGGCGCGGTTGCATGCGGATGTAAAGGCTATCGTGGGTTTGATTCCCATTCGGAGGAATGAAATTTAATATTTTCATTTTTTCGCTTTGGTAACGAAGAATAGAGCGGCCTAGAGCTCCGTCATTCATCACGCAATGTTTTAAGAGTTCGGCAGGAACGATGTTGCCTCTTTCTAATATAAGTGTAGATTACTTTAAAGATACACCTACACGTTGATATCGTTCATTAAGTCGTTATACTACAAAATGAAAATGGTACAATTTATAGCATAGTTAAATCTGTTTCAAGTTTTAAATTGTTACAAAGGTTAGACTGAAAGAGGTATTCACTTATATATAACTAACTGTATGGCGATTTCCGACGATTGTACATACAAAGTATATACTTTTTCTGGCCTGAATTAGTTTATTTATATATACCTTTATTATATATATCTCATATTATATATACCTTTTTTAGCTTCCTTGTATTCCGTAAATAGTATGGTAGACAGAGGGAATCTGGCAACTTAATATTAAGATAGTCCGTTCCCTTTAAGACACTTTCGATACTTTTCGCGGTATTCTGAACGCAGCGCTTTGCCTCGTCACCAAAGTGACGCAATGAAAATATTAAATATTTCGTTCCCCCGTCTGAGAATCGAATCACACACAACCACACATCACATCTACATTCACACTCTCAGACATGCCTCATCACTAATATATAAATAGCTTCGATTTATTTCTGTAATGTAATGTGACTTAAAAGCTTTAAGTAACAAGTGTTTCCGCGGAGCTTCCTCAATTACTTGCAGTGTGAGAATAACAGGAAATTACGTCCAGCACATAGGCGATGTACGGTGGATAAAAATAATATCAGTCGATATTATATTTTCAATTTATTTGTAGGACAGTCGTGGTGTAGGCACACGCAACTGTGAACATAATGGTCGTGGGTTCGATTCTCACTCGAGGGAATTGAATATTTAACATTCTAATTTCCTCCTTCTGTTAATAATATCAGAGCGAGGAAATGGAAATATTAAATTATTAGATTAGAATAAATTATTGCACATTGCAAGTTTGCCTTGTTATCACAAGTGCGGCGTTTAATTCCATCACTCAATGCGCAGTACCTCCAAAAAAGTTTTCTCCAATTTTAAGTTGCGCGGTCAGTCAAACGAGGTCTACCGCTTTATAACATTAGTTACCTATACATTTGTTACAAAAGAATCTAGTGTAAAGATACTGTGTTCGCCGTTTTCCAACTCCAACAGTAAAGAGAAAACAGAAGTCAATGGCTAAGCCAAGACAACGTTGCATAACAATTAAAGTTAAAAGTGAATAACAAATATTACCTACTATGTTAATGAAAAATGTTATTGTCAATAGTTATAGTTAATTTATGAGATAACATATTTTTATTACATGTTATTAAATATTGTAAATATTTTATTTATAGTGTGGTTTTGGCGCAGTATTGTGGGATTAATTTCCATTTTAGGAATGAATTATGTCTATTTTTCTATTCTGGTAAGAAAAGATGGCGTTGAGTTCCACCACTAAATAGACAACGTGTTGAATTCTGGCGAAAAGTGGGGAACGCTCGTTTGTCAACTAAAATTAAAGCAATAGATCAAAATAAATCAACATTCGTACGAGAAATTTTAAACAAATTTAAATCAATATAAGTTAATTAATATCAATTCAAACATCAAATAAATAGAAGCAATAAGGAGTTTAAAGAGAAGCTAATTGAAGTTTTGTCAAAATATTTAATTATGCTTAGTCACACAATCAATCTATTAGGAATTGAAAATAACCTTTTAAGTAAGGGTGTTATTTATTAGAAATCTGTATGCATAAATTTTTAAAGCCCAAGGCTATGGCTTCAATTCTCACTTGGTCATAATTTATTTAGAAGCACAGTGTTGAGTTACTCAACTCAATATGCAATATTGTTGCAATAAAATTTGAGCGGAAAGTGGGGAATTATCTGTGAATTTTTTCCGCTACCCTTATATTTGCCAATTTTGAAAATCTGAAATTTAGACTCTTAAAAATATTTAATTGAGCACGTATTTCATGGTTTATTAGAATTCACCCCTAAGGGTGCAAATAAGCAGGCGAAGCTGCGCGCGTCTACTAGTTAATAAAACTAAAATATAGACCTAGATTTGAACCAACTAATAATACATTCATAACATATTCTTCTAGTTCATCAAGTATTTTAAAAACGCCACTGTGGTAACGTGCAGTATAAGTGCATTAAAAATGAAACGAAGGTTAGATTTTATCTCAGCTATAACGTATGTCTAATTTCCGATAAGAGTTGACGGTAAAACAACAAAATACCATGAAAGCAGCTACTCAGTTTGAAATTTGAATTAATATTACTTTTGTTAGTGGAGGTGGTAAATAGTAAATCATGTAGATCTAATGATGCTGTAGCAATACTATCTTAATACTTGATTCACTTTGTCTCTTTGCCTACCCTCCGATATGAAGGAAAGCAGAAAATAGTTGGTGTGTAATTATTTTTTTCAGAGGCCACCAGAGACTGAGACGTATTGTTTTAACATGTGTTTCTAGAGCCGAAGTTTCGAAAGCATGGAAATATAAACTCACAACTATGTTAGCATTTAGAAATTTGGCTACTGCGCTATAACGGGTTCAGTTATGTAAAGTAACAAATAATAAAATAATTCAATAGATCTTTATATTTTATCCACTTGTATTTTTGATTGAGACGACATAAAACGAATTGTAGAGCAACGTTTCTTTGTGATTACTTTATTGTAAATATTTCTTCTGTGCTTCTTTGCTCTTAAATTCAAACAATTTCATATTTTCTTTGCACTTGAAGGGTTATATTTCAAATTTCGGTTATAAATGGTTTATGAAAACTAAACTAAATATGTTTTTATTTTATTTTCAGCTTTACCAATTTTCTCTGTATCAAGGCAGAACAGACAGACTGAAGAGTTAAGACATTTCGTTCTCTACTTTCCGCCCAATGTTCGTGGCAACGTGCGTTGGGTGACGGATGACGCTAAAGTAAAACAATTTAGAACAATTATTTAGATTATTAATAAAGCCTTTATTATTGTTATTATCCGTAGTTTCATCTATAATACTAAAAATGTAGCCGTCACTTGTTTACGAAATTAATTTAATTTGAAACATTTTGTTTCATAAGCAATAACCGCAGAATTTGCATTTACTAATTTCGGGATCGAGATCTCCATCCTTCAACTCAAAGGATAACTAGAAGTTAGTTAACTGGAAGTTGGGTATTTGTGCAAGTTATCATAAATATGAAGAAATTAGGCGGTATGAGGGAGTGGTTTGGTTTTTTTTTTTTTTTTTTTTTTGGATTTGAAGTTAATGCTGTTAGCCTTATTGGCCTTTACAGCGACACCGGGTGGGTAGGGAAGAGGGTGCTCGTTCCCTGGAAAAATTGCAGGCACAGTGTGGCTGCCTGTGGGGAGCGCCGACGACGCAAGGGCGCCCCCTGCGGGGCTCGAACCTCGGCTTGCGGTCGTCGAGCGGACTGGGAGTTTCCCTATNAACGAGCGATGCGGGACTCGGCAACCACAGGGCAACGCAGCGCAGCAGAACGCCACGCAGCTCAGCAGTCGCAGCAGCCGCAGCACAACACTAATATATATATAGTATCACTTCGACAAGGGATCGAAATAAATGTAATAGCCCAATTGTGCGACCTCACCGAAGCAAGGCCGAATCGGATCTGATATATATATCTGATATATATATATATATCCGATCGGATCCGAGTGGTTTGGATATGTCTGACTTAATAAATATATAATATCTTTTTTTTTAGAAAACCTATAAAGATATAACCTAGTGACAAGTCACTTGTGTTTTTCCATTTCCCTTCTAAATTTGAGACACGGTCTGTTAACACACACACACACACACACACACACACACACACAGTGAATTTTATATAACCCATCTTACACCTGGCCAGCCAGGGTAAGTGTTACTTAACCCAGCCGATAATGTAATAACTGTTATAGTATCAATAATATATCTCATATAATATCGTTAGCACTTTCAATAGTAATATCATAAAATATAATAGCGAATTAGTAAGCTTGGATCATTCCCAAAAGACGTAACTATTCTTTTTTGCTTTACAAATATGCTTAAGTGCGTACTATTTTTTTCTTATTTTCACCACTCAACAATGTCTCCGGATTTCGACGGAAAGTGGGGAATGGAAGTGTTTTAATGGGAATGGAGTGTCTTAACACTAGGATTCTAGGTTTTTTCTGCCTATCCTGATGTGACGGGATAAAAATAAAATTAAAAACATTTTATAAAACAAAATTGGTAAGTAGACAGAACTTAGCGTCAAAACATTTACTTTTCCGCTTTTCGTGCAATTTACAAGATATTGCGAGTTGACGGAACGTTGGCGGAACTAAACGCCGCACTTTCTCTTGTTATCAGAGTAGGGTAAATGTAATTAATTTTTGCTTCGAGTGGGAAACGGACCCGTAACCATTGTTTTACAGTCAATAAATCTTAAATTGGGCAAAAAAATTACGAACGGAGCATCTTGACACTAGATACTCTGTACTAATCTCACAAAAAAACTATAAAATCTACTAAATCTACATATTATGAATTACTTAACGTGTTTTATAGAAAAAAGCAGCTTCATATTTTTTTCTTTTAACCAAGTAGACAAAGGAAGCTTAACATTCCGTGTCCAGTGGCTCGCTTCATATACCAAACTGTGAGAATGAATTTTCTTTTATATTATATTCAATATATTTCCCTATGAAATATTTAATATTTATATTTCCTGACTCTGGTGAAGAAGTAACGCGCGGCATTCGGCATCGAGAATTCAGCGGAAAGTGGTGAACGAAAGTGTTTTAACGGTAATGGAGTCACCTAAACCAGGTTCCCAGGTTCCCTCGGCCAAGCTCACAAGCGTCACAGTTACTATCCGACTCTCTTCACTGTGCCATGACGGCAGTATTTTATCATTTTTGTAATTTCAGTTTTATCTTTCCTTTGTCTCAGAATGTTGTGTAAATGACACTAATGTAATTTACGAGTGTACGAGACTTATACTGTGACAGAGTGTTTTTATGTATATATATATGTTTTATGTTTATATCTATATATTTTTGGTTTTTTGATATTATTTAATATTAATAAAACTTAATTTAATATTAATAAAAATTTAAGTTTGATTTTTTTTTGGAGCGCGTGTCATGTTATGGTAAATATTTACCATATATTTATTTAGAAAGCTTTATTGTGTTAGTATATTTTGTATTTTTGGTTTATCGTACCTACACAAAAATTACACCGAAATTCCGTGGAATATGGAAATAAAACACCTTTAACCTTTTTAATATGAGCTTTTATAAACTATAATTTAAAAAAAAATCTCATAAACTACTTAGTATCTGTAAGTAACAAAGAAGAGAACTGATTAGCTTTTTTAACAGCCGTAAAATTTAAAAGTAAAATTAACGTAAACTTGGAACTTAAACAGCAGTAAAAAATTATAACATATATAAGTACTAGTAAAACGAAAAAAAAAACACTTTCACGCTCTTTCCTGCTTAGCAGGATAGGCAGAAAAAACCTAGTGTTAAGACATTGCCTACAACCCCACTCAATCTGAGTATTGAGTAAAGCTACTATCTTAGTTCAAGGCAACAGACCTCAATATTGACACGAGCAACTGTTAAGTTTCTGATCGGCTCTTCTCAGCAGAACTGCCTACCGAGCTATTTTATGTTATTATTTTTAATTCTATGAACGAACATAAAATAGACCAGCTCGGTACATAAAATAGACCCACCCCACTTGCGTAGTGTTTTGAAAAAGTTTAAAATACAAGGATCGAGAACCACCAAGTTTTGTTAAAAAAAAATGCAGAGTCAGAAAAATACAAATCTAAATATTTCTTTCCAAAAATTTCTCCTGAGCTAACCATTTTTAGTATGATAAATTAACAAAGTCAGCGATAAAGCTGAAAGCTTTGACTATTTGGAATTAAAATGGGCTTGAATGTATTTGAAATGAACCACTTTAACCGGATTAAAAGCGTATAAATTCGCATTTTTGGAAACGATCATGACCGCGGACTACTGTAAAGTGTTTGAAATGTCGGATTTCTAAAGATTGAATATTAAATAAGAATTATATTCATATGGTCAAAAAGTTTTATGTATATTAAGTAAATAGTAAATAATTTTGCTTTTATTTAACTTCACGTTGTATCAAGCACTTGCTGTTATGTCGGCGTGTTGAGATCTATGGCACTATACGGTGCACCCGTGTGGGCGGACTCTCTTACTGCTCGTAATAAGGCCCAATTGCGGAAAGCGCAGCGGGTCATAGCAGTGAGAGCGGTTAGGGCTTACCGTACGGTGTCATGGACGGCGGCTACTCTCCTGGCAGGTGAACCTCCCTGGAATTTGCAAGCTGAAGTACTTGCTAAAGTGCACACATTCCGCACGAGTGGGCGGTCGCGACGTGAACGACCATCGACGGAGGATATCGTGCGGATCAGGAGAAGAGCAGACGAAGCCCTGATCCAACGATGGAAACTGGACCTCGAATGCCCGGCGGCAGGCATAGCGACAGTAGAAGCTATTCGCCCGCATTTAGATCGATGGTTACGAAGGAGCTTTGGGACACTGACGTTCAGATTGGTGCAGGTATTGACGGGGCATGGTTGCTTTGGCAAATACCTGCACCAGATTGTACGTCGAGAGCTGTCACCGGCATGCTACGAATGTAGTGCACCCGTCGACTCAGCCCATCATACCCTGGCTGAATGTCCTGCTTGGGCACCGCAACGCCACACCCTGATGGCCGTTGTGGGTGGAGACCTCTCACTATCCAGTGTGGTGGGAGCCATGCTGGATAGTGAGAGGAACTGGTCTGCTGTGACTTCCTTTTGTGCATCTGTTATGGCACTAAAGGAGGCCGCGGAGCGGGTACGCGAGTCCAGCGCGAATGCAGACCCGCTTCGCCGTCGGATACCAAGGGGTAGAAGAAGGCAGTATGCGCATTTCCTACTCCCTTTACCCTAGACGAAGCAGTAGCTAACTCACCGAGGTTGCGGAATCCCCCAAGGTAATGGTGGCTCGTAGTTTGCGGGCCTGCCACCGAGGCGTCGCAGTGGCATGCGCGAGCGATCCTNAAAAAAAAAAAAAAAAAAAAAAAAAAAAAAGCACTTGCTGGGACATAGAGGGAACCTGGGAACTTAGTATTAAAACGATATGTCCACACATTATACAGAGTACATACATTCTGTTTCTGACCTTCTGTCAAATATTGCGTTGGCATGGAGTGGTGGAGTTCAACAGTGCTTTATTAAAGCGAAAAAAATAAAATTTCATTTTTTTCATCAGGGAGTGAAATCACAATCTAAAAATTTTTAAAATTAACTTAACATTACTTAACTTTAATCAATTGTGACATTTAATAAAGTTGTCAAAAAAATTGGATTGTAATATACATTTACATTTAAAAATTATAATTATCAGTAATTAGGACTAATTGTAGAATAACACCAAATAAATATTATGGATCGATATAATATGTTTAAGTACACATTCTCGATATAAAAATAATTCTAAAATATTGTTTTTTTTGATAAAAATATAATTTTATAACTATTTTTTTACTTAATTCTAACAAGCATTAATATTGTTGTTAGATACACTAATCTTTTTTGAAAGTTTGTTTCTATTGTATATTATAAAAATATCCGATCGCATATCACTGTAAATAATTTCACAAACAAAATTTATTAACAAAATAGTTTTCACTCATCCTCTTATAAACAAGTAATAAATTAAATTATATAATAATTAACACTCACGATTCAAATCTGGACAAAGTTCAACACCAAGAAACACACGAACAAACACACACAGCACTTACACTAAAATATATTTATATTAAACTAAATATATATTTAATTTATATTAATTCACTTTAAATATAAATTGAAACTTATTTGAAACTTTCCCGATATATCAGAGCGAGCATCAGGCATGCACTGCGAAGCGTAAGCGGCATAGAACTGATTTCCCGCGCTCGTCCGTGACAGAAATACGTTACAGACTAAATAAGAAAGTGACATAGAGTATAAAATAATTAAATTATTTCACTTTTTTGATTGTATTTCAAAATATTTTTATTATAATGTTAAGTTTTATAGAGATTATAAAATAACATAACAGTTTGTTAGTTCTATATAATAACTGAATTAATATTTGACGATCATTTACTTAAATTTATATTAGAATACAAAAATTGCGAAACGAAATAAATGAGATTCAATATATTTGCATGAACTTTTTTCTTTATTAATAACTTGTGATTATTCCTTATTGCTTACAAAAAGTTACTAATAGTTACTAATAGCAGTTGTTAGAAAAGTATTTGAAAAGAGCCATTATGTTTTATGTGGATCTACTTTTTTATGGATGAATTGTCCCAAAGAAGTTGTCTTTGTTTGTTTTTAGCTTCACTTCAGCTTCAGGCAGAGGGAAACTGAACCTAATGTTCAGACACTTTCGCTCTCCAAATTCTGCCAATTTCGTATTGCGTTATTGCGTATTGAGTGGCGGAACCCAACACCACGCTTTGCCTCGTTACCAGTGAAAATATTTATTAGTTCTTTTCCTAAGAATTGAACCCACAACCTGTTGTTAAAAAGTCTTAAAAAGTCTCTGTGTATAAAGGATAAATTCAAAAAATATCCATTATTGTCGAAATTAGTATTTGTGGCCTTCGGTGCAAAATTAATAGTCAAATATATGTTTTACTCCAAATTGATATTGCTATCCATTTCCTTTTACACGAGTACATTACGGAAGCCAAATAAACTTACCTGTGATCCAAAAAGGAAATAATAAGATTTGTTTAGGGTTCTGTACTGGAACACATAAAGAAGATTTTTTTTTCAGTACAATATTATTAAGGTGTAACAACCCTCATGTAGGCTGACTGACTACCCAGCTAGGGAAAACGTGTGAAGCTATGTGCGTATGTATGTATGTGTTAAGTTTATTCTTACATATTTGGTATTAATAGTCTTATTTTTGCTGCAAAAATGGACCAAAAAAAGATTGAGTTTCAAAGGATTTAAAAAAAATACACTTATAGGATTTGAAGAATCTGCAAAGCTTAAGGGAAAAAGAACAAATGCAGATGACATTTTCGATTTACATAGACTTAAATTTTCTACAGAATTCTTTTATAAAATTGGTGTTAAAATAGCATCCAAGTAAGTATAAAAGTATAAAAAGTTACGAAGCTTTCACCACATTATTTAGTTTCGCGCTGTACCTACTCCGCGTGTAGCAACGTAGACAAAAGTATATCGAGTCTTAAAACACTCTAATTTCCAGAACTCAACGCCGCACTTTACATTGTTTATAAAGCAAGGAAAATTAAAGAAAACTTCATATACCTACCACTATAATTATACAGAACCAAATCTAAGTAATTTTTCTATCGTACCATAAATTTGCTTTAGAAATTGAAAGTTGTTTAAGTGCTTTATTATGTACTTAGATCAAATACTCGTATATTATATTTCATATCATTTCAACTTTATAAGTATATGAGATGTGAATCCATTATATGAATAACTAAACTTTACCCGTGACTTCGCTCGGAAAGTCTAAAGAAAAAATCTATGAGTTGTATATCTTGGCCGCAGGTAATGTAACATAACTGCCCGACAAAAAACTTTTTAAATTTGAACCTGTAATAACTGAGATTAGAGCGTTGAACCAAACAAGTTCTATAGCTTTATCGTGTTAATATAAGTAAATGAATATAGATAAGTATTATAACAAAATCTATTTCTTAAAAATACACAACATATCGTTATATAGGTTGTGTTATATAAAATAATAAATACCTTCTGCCTATACTGATAGTTAATTATAAGAGATGCATAAGGCTCGCAGGCACCCAACCAGCTCTCAAAAGAAAGGTTATAGGGACAACCATCAAAACAACCAAGTTAATTATAATATCACTAACTACTCACCATAGGTTATATCGCCAGCCTACCATCCCAAATAAGCCGTGTAGCTTTATGAAGACGAAACTGTGATGTCATACATTAATTAAGGATTGTAGGCATGGCCGCCGTACCCAAAAAGTCCTCTCTTGATTGAGCTATATAATGGACATATAGCCTCGTTACCAGTGAGAAAAATCAAAAATTTCATACCCCCAAGTGGGAATTGAACCCACAATCGCCGCTTATAGTAACACGCTCGTACCTCTGCGCTACTACGGCCACTATAGTAAATAATATATTTTAATGAATTACAAACTAAATGAACATCGACTTTTTAGACAAAAAGCAAAAATAATTTAAGTATAAAGTAAGTAGACAGGGATTCGAACCCGCAACCATTGCGTCAGACAGCCCACAGCGCTTTGGTGGCGTTTTGAAGTATTTATAAGAACTCTAAAGGGCTTTTCACTATAAGAACTTGGCGGCCTTATAAAGTATCTATATAGTAGGAAAGTATTTTACGGGAATAAAGTTTGAAATGCCTTATTGCACAACTTTTCAGGTTGCCTAATGTGTTTCAGGACAAACTTTCAACGTTTAGTAGATGTTTTCTACTTCATTCAAGTAAGATTTTTTTATTTTAGTTTTATAATATTTATAAACCTAGTTATATTTAAGATCTGTATTTTTTTTTGTTTGCGTTAACGATAAGCGGTAATTTGATTTCCGCCACTCAACCCACAATGTCTTTGATTGATTGATGATTTCAGGCCATAAGTGGAGAATGGAGTGTCTTAACACTATGTTTTCTTTGCCTACTCCTCTCTGTACGGACTAAAGCGTGAAGTATGAATCATAATTTTATAATTAATAAGTAAATCTGTAAGTAAAGTACTTTTTTATTATTGAAGAAGATATAATTAAAGGTCAATACGTGATGTTATGCAGTTTTTTATTATTGGTAGAAAACGTGAGTATTTTGTAGGAAACGATAAGCGTTTATTATTTACTAAATAACAAATAATATACCTTTTATCGTCACGCTTTTTATAAAAGTAGACAGGTGAACCTAGTGTCAAAATATTCCATTCTCTTCTTTCTACACTAAATTAATTGTATTTATCGTTGATGTTTTTTGCCCGCCTAAGCTATATTTCTAACTTTTTGCCTTCAGAGGCAGGAGAATCTGGACACCTAGTGGTTAAACACTCCGTTTCCATTAAGAAACTTCTATTCCCCAGTTTTCACCGAATGCTAGAGGCTTTGCGTGCCGAGTACAAAACCGCCGGCAGAACATAACTTCATTCCCAGAGCGAGGAATGAAAATATTAAACATTTCATATTCTCGAGAGGGCATTGAACCCTAGATTAATATAAGTCATTAAAACACACATTTATAAATATTACAAAGTAAATAATAAATATTTGAGAGGTAAGCTTCCTACCAAAAAATATATACTTGTTAAAAATATTCGTAGCAACTTCATAATGTATTAACTATACATAATATGTACATACAATCGCGAAAAAATTATTTTAAAAAAGAAAAACCTTAGTAGATCTCAACGACCGTGACAGGACTCGAACCTGCAATCTTCGGATTCGAAGTCCGACGCCTTATCCATTAGGCCACACGGTCTACGTAGAGGTGTTTATAAAACACGGTACAGTGCTGCTATATGACTTTCATTTTTGAAGCTCAAATTTTCTTAAACTAAGACTCCATTTCCCACTTTCCGCAGAATTTTCGAGACATCGCGTGTTGAATGGCGGAACTCAACGCCGAGCTTTATCTGGCTACCAGTATTAAGTAGTTAAAAGTGAAGTTGTATAAACTTATGTTAAAATATTCAGATCTCATATAAGTCAGTCTCAATCCGCCTATCGTACAGTTGTCGACTAAAATTCCACCGAGGGAAAAGATTTCGATTCATGCTCAGTGAAATAAACTATTCATATCCTTTTCCCAGTTAGACAATCTCTATTAATAATACTATCTATAACGAGAAGCTACGACAAAATTTTCTCCACCTACCCCACAAAATGATGAAAAATAAAGAAAAAACAATAAAATAAAGGTACAAGGACCATTACTCACAAATACTCGTGTAACAGATTAATTATCACATGATCACCATTATTTTGTTTAGGATTGATGATATAAGATATATATCCTGAAAGGAGGAGGCTCCTAAAGAACTAAACAATGCTTTGACTCTAAGTAATTAGCAAGCTGTTGTTGGTGGTGTTACTTTACCGATGTTTAATGATACGTTCAATACAAAATGTGTGATATCTCATAAATTACTTTGAGATTTATTTTTTTTAGCATCACATTATTATAATTATGTTTCATACTAGTGGCCTCCGTATGGCTTCGCCCGCTTGGACTACACAATTATTTATTTTCTTATATATATATAAAACAATATCCATAGATTGATAGCTAAACGTCTTCTTCTTCCTGGCATTAATCCCGGTTATTACCAGAGTCTGCCTTCCTACTCAACCTACTCCACTTTGCACGATCTTTTGCGTCCTCGGTGGTTAGACCATTGGGCTCTCATGTCCTGCATCACGACATCCAACCAGCGCTTCCTTGGGCGTCCGGGAGGTCGCGCCCCAGGAACTGGTATAGCAAGGCACTTGCGTCCGACATAGTTCTTAGGCCGGCGCGTAACGTGGCCAAACCATCTCAAGCGACGCTCTTGGAGCTTATCCGCTACGTCACGGACCCCAAGACTACCTCGAATGAATGTGTTGCGTATGCGGTCAGACCGCGTTACGCCGCACATCCACCTCAGCATCTTCATTTCCGTGACGTGAAGCTCCTGAGTGTGCCGAGATAGTGCTGGCCAACATTCGCTGCCGTATAAAAGAACCGGTCGGACGATGCTCTTGTATATCAGCCCCTTGAGCTTGGGCGGTATTCTGCGGTCGCAGACCACACCAGTGACCTCCCGCCATTTGGCCCAGGCAGCGCTTATCCGGCCATGGACATCGTGGTCGATGCCTCCAGACTCGTGCATAACGGATCCAAGGTACCTGAACTTCTCCGACTTAACGGCTGGTTCAGGACCTATAAGGATGGTGCTCGAGTCCCGG